>CM022300.1:15674922-16203310 GCA_011799875.1 Thinopyrum elongatum | reverse complement strand
AGCCACGCCGCCCGTTCCCCTGCTGCGTGGGTGAGGAACCCTCTCGACCCGCCCCCTTCTCCGCCCGGTCACCGCGGCCGAGCCACGCTCACCCATCCCTGGACCACGCGCGCACGCACTCGGCCACGCCGGGCCTCGCTCACGCGCGCGCGTGCCCTGCCTCGCTACTGCCCGCGGACCTTGCCCCGCTTCGCCCTGCCGTGCCCGCTGTGCCGCGCCGCCTCTCGCTGCTGCTCCGGCCACCCCGCTGCCGCTGTTACTCTGCTCCGCCGCGCTCCGGCCCCGGCCGCGCCCAGCGCCCGCTCGCCCCCTTCCACGCTCACCGCGCCCGCCTGGGCCGCTCGCCCGTGCCCCGGGTTCGCCCGACGGGGCGCCGCGCCCGCACGCCTGTGGCCCCTGGGCCACTGCCCAGTGGGGCCCGAACCCCCCCTGTGACGCTGACGAATGGGGCCCACCCCCTAAAAATGATTTAAAAGAAAGAAATAAAAATAAAAATAAATAAAATAATTAATTAGTTAATTAATCCTGATTAGGTTAATCTAATTAACTAATTAGTGTTAATTAAACAGTAATTATTAATTAACTTAATTAGCCTTGCTGACATCAGCATGATGTCATGCTGATGTCATCGCAGCACTGTTTCGGATAATGTTGAATTAAATAATTAATTAAATTTCAGAAATTAATAAAAACTTTAGAAAATCATATTAAATAAACCGTAACTCCGATGAAAATATTTTATACATAAAACTTGCTCAGAACGACGATACGAACCCGAATACGTCCTCCGTATTCCCGTCAGACGCCCGCGGCTATAAGAACATTGAACTTTTAGACCGATTTCAGTAAATGAATAGTGCCCAACTTTAATTAAATAAATCCAAATAAATTCCTAAATTAACTAAATCGTTTAGTTAGGCAGTAGAACACCCCGGCATATCATTTAGGCATGTCATACATATTGTTTGCATTATTGCCGTGAATTTATTGTTTCTCTCCCCCCTCCTTCTCTCTCTCGATAGACGCTGAGACCGACGGCGCTGCACCAGGATACGACTACTCTACCGAAGAGCAGCCCGTTGACGACCTTCCCCTCTTGCCAGAGCAACCAGGCAAGCCCCCCCCTTGAGCATTCCAGATATCGCCCATTCTATTCTCCTGCTTGCATTAGATTTTGCTACTGTTAATGTATGCTCCTATTCTGATGCATAGCCTGCTGTTGTAACCTGTTCATTGCTACCTTACCTGCCTATGATAAACTGATTAGTATAGGTTGGTAGTGAACCATCAGTGACCCCACCACCTTACCCTTGTTGCCCCTGCTTGATCATCGACGACTCGATCAACGTGATCGTCGACCAGAGACCGACACCTCACTTCACACCCCCTTAGTTGTACGACTCTGCGTAGTAACTATCGAGTGCCGAGGGTGATACCTCGTAACGCACTCCCGATGAATACTCTGCAGTGTAGCTGTTCGGTCGTGGTCATCGAGGGTGATTCCTCCTTCTCCACTTCCGATACGACTCTGTCGTGCAACCCTCAGTGTGAACCTCGAGGGTGATACCTCATACGTTCACCCTGATGATTTGACCACACGGCTACTTGACCTTTGTTACAGGCGGGTCCACCCTGGTGGGTACCCGCTGGGGATCTATGATTTCGGGTGTGCCGGAAGGGCACTCAAGTGTGACATTGTGGCGGAGCATCAGAGACTCTGATTGTCTCCGCTTGATACTAATTGAGCCTATTGGATTTGGGTGTGTGATCTGAGTGGGTCGACGTGCCCTATACGCACTACCACCACGCAGGATAATGGTTATGGGACCCTCTGCAAAGTACGTTTCTCCGAAAGCTCGTCTGACGTCACGATTCACCGTGCGGGCTGATTGTCGGGATTGGGCTGGATACTTCACTGACGAGTTCAGTGTCGCGCCTGCACCCCGGCCAGTCTCGCAACGCGCAGGGTGCCCAGGGCGATGGCCCGAGACCTCTGGGTGCATAGGTTAGTCCGGCGTGCTGACCTCTCTGCCGAGCCTAGGTAGGGCGCTGCTTTGTGTTGATCTTCCGAGGACGGGCATTACCCAGCAAGTGTGTCCGGCCAGAGTTGATCGAGCGTGTTGGGTAACAGTAGTGCACCCCTGCAGGGATGAATCTTCTATCGATAGCCGGTCCTACGGTAAAGGACGCTCAGTTTGTGTATCCCGATCTACTACTTAAACTGGATACTTGTTACTTAATTGAAGCTTCGGGATCGCTTTCTCGCTTTGGAGTCGAGGAAGGATCTTTAAGCTGTATTACAACATGCTTGTTAAATAAAATGCTATTCTACTCTCTTCTACTGCTGCAAGATGATGGCCATGTGAAGATGTTTGAAGATGCTAGTCTTCGATAGGACTAGGCCTTCTCTCTATTCTGGCATTTCTGCAGCCCAGTCCAAATATACAGCCTTTCTCCATTGATAATGTTGCATATGTAGTATAGATCCTTGCTTGCTGAGTACTTCGGATGAGTACTCACGGTTGCTTTACTTTCTCTTTTTCCCATATACCCCACCTTGATGATACATCAGACGATGGAGTCCAGGAGCTAGATGCCACCACCGGAGCTTACTACCAGGAGGGTCCAGAGGGTACTTACTACTGGATCGAGCCAGATGACCAGGAGTAGGATCGGAGGCTCCCAGGCAGGAGGCCAACGCCTTTCGATCTAGTGTCGCTGTTTGTGCTAGCCTTCTTAAGGCAAAACTTGTCTAACTATGTCTGTACTCAGATAATATTTGTATGACTGACTTATGTATTCGGATCTTCGGATCCCTGGTTTGTAATATTGTGGACCTCCGTTTAAATTGTGTTAGAGTTGTGTTGTGATATCTTCCCGTGAGTCCCTGTGCTTGATCGTACACGTTTGCGTGTATGATTAGTGTACGATTGAGTCGGGGGCGCCACAGCTACGCAGCCGACAGGACCTGCAAGCGGCGGGCCCGGCTTTTCGGCCGAGTACGAGACAGCCGGGGGGACCCACCAGGCGGCGGGCCCCTGCAGTCGGCGGAGAAGCCGGCGACCAGAGACACTGACGGCCGGGTCCTACGCCCGGCCGGATTACCATTGTATCCCTGGGGGGTAGGCCTATATAAACCCCCCAGGTCACCCCATGCAGGGGGTTGGGACCTGGGTAGAGAGGAGAAAGCCTCCTGAGTTCAGCACTCACACAGACACATAGGGAGAGGAGTAGAGCTAGCCTTGCCCTCCTTCCTCCTCTAGGAAAATAGCTCAAGGAGCAAGTTTGTAGCTACTTGTCAAGGTAGTGATCATGCGGAGACCCCACAGAGCAGGACTAGGGGTGTTATCTCCAAGGAGAGCCCCGAACCTGGGTAAGATTCGCAGGCGTATGCGGTCTCGCTCATTCCCGCTTCCAGAGCCCGGCGACGTACTTTTGTCCCCATCCATGATAAGCCATCCTTTGGCATATGTCGCATGATACCCTCGACACACCCTTCCCAGTGCAGGGCATGTTTCCGCAGAACCAGTGGGAGCAAGGGGGAGCCCAGCAGGGGGGAATCCGCAGGAGCAGCCACATAACCAGAGTCAGAAAAGGAGACCAGGCCAGAGCAAGGCCATGGGAGGAGCGCAGGCAAAAGAGAAAAACAAGAAGGTAGTAGGGCAGACAGCAGATGCGGCTATGGTAGGGAAAGAGATGATTGGGGGGCAGAGTGTGGAGTTCACTGATTATCTGCAGGTTACATGCTACAACTGTGGAGATCCAGGGCACCTTAGGGCTATGTGTGAGAGGTCAAAAAAGTGTTTCATTTGCAAAGCCGGTGCTCATCAAGTGGAGAATTGCCCAGTCAGGAAGAGACCTCATCAGATGGCTAAATATGTTGGTAGTGCTGCACCAAGGCTGGGTTTTTACCATTTGGAGACTTCAGATATGGGGCAGAACTCAATTGGGATAATGAAGAATTGTGGTGTAGTGTATGTGGAGACAGGGATGATCACAAAAGAAGAGCTAGCAAAAGAGTTCTCTATCATTTACAAGACCAATTGGCCATGGCAGATTAGAGTTCTGGACGAGTGGTCCTTCTTAGTGAAGTTTCCTCCTCACATTTCTGTGGAACAGGTGGCTGGGTACCCCTGTTTTGGGATGACAAAATCTGATGCAATAGTGAAAGTTGAGGCTTGGAAAGAGGAGCTGGTGGAAATAGATAAATTGGAGGAAGTATAGGTGCAAGTGAGAGGGCTGATGCCTAAATGGTGTGAGTGGGCTGTGATTGACCAGTGTGTGTCTTCCTTTGGGTTGCTAATTGAGATGGATTGGCAGGGAATGTTACAGAGTCTGTTTGAGTGTGTTAGAGCAAAAATTCAGTGTAGGAATCCAGCAAAAATTCCTACTGAAAGACTGTTTGAAATTGAAGCGAAAATCTTTAAAGTCCAGATTGATGTAGAAGTGGCCTCAAAGAATGATGAGGAGGTGGAGAAAGAGACTAGTGATTCTAGAGGAGATAGGAGTGATGGAAGCACTAGAGAGGAAAACATGCAGACTGATAAGAGTGAGGATTTGGGCAGTGGTTCAAATCAGAACAATGGTGCTAGGAAAAGTAGTCAGCCGGATCCTAAGACAGCTACTGGAGGTGGTGGTCAGCATAGGAAAAGAGGGGTGAATGTGGATGAAACTGTTGAACAACAGGAGGTGTTGGTTTGTGATCTTGGTCTGGGTGAAAATGACATAATGCCATGTGCTGGAGAAGGAAAAGATATTGCTACTTTTGTCTTTGCTGAGATGCGGTTACTTTAGGACTTGGATGGAGAGATAGATGAGTTTGTAGTTGAGGAAAAAGATGCTGAGTTTGCTAGGGATTCTGGGATGTCAGGAACTGGTGATATAGACAAACTACCTGATGATATTATGCCTGATTTTAGTAACTTTGGAGTAGCTGAAGAGAGTCAGGAGGCTGGGAAAGAGACTGTAAAGAAAAACAAGAAGCAGAAAGCATATGGGCCTGTTCAGGCTTCTAGAAAGAGTTCGAGAGTGGATATCTCGCAACCTATGATGGACACAGCAATTTTGCTCAAAATGAAGCAGAATCTGGAATTGCCAAAAAGCATGAAAGGTATATCCTCTAAGGCCCCTTTAATGTTATTCCTATAGATGAGATAGATAGCATGAATAATTCCATTGGAGTGACTATTAATGAACAACTTGTGGATAAAAGGATGTGTTTCTATTGATAGTTGTGTAGATAGGGAATAGGGAGGGATTAGGGGAGGTGATGAAGGTGAATATAGGGATGTTCATGGTAATGTTGCTGGGGTTCCTGGCAATATGAATAGATGGGGCAAGCACCATAGTAGAAGGTTGCAATGAAATACATCTTCTGGAATGCTAGGGGGCTGTTGACCCCTAGGAGAAAGAAGTGCATCGAGGACCTGATTTGGCCTCTCAATCCTGCTATAGTGTGTTTTCAAGAGACTAAGCAAATTAATTTCTCTAGGAATTTTCTTAAAACTGTTATGGGTAAAAGGAATTTCGAGTGGAACTTCCTTCCATCTGTAGGTTCTGCAGGTGGCATTCTAGTAGGGGTTGATGTGGACCAGTTTGAGGTGTTGAGTTGGGATGTTAGGAATTTTTCTGTTAGTGTAGTTGTTAAAAACAGAAGTGATGGTTTCGTTTCTAGGGTTACTACTGTGTATGGCTCTGCTTATGATGAGGGTTAACAAGAATTCATTTCAGAGTTGCATTCATTATTTTTGAATTGGGAAGGCCCAGCTATTGTGGGTGGTGATTTTAATCTAGTTAGGAATCAAGAGGATAAAAATAATGGTAACATAGACTTTAGGTGAACATATATGTTTAATGTTTGGGTAGATATGTGGTCTTTGTTGGAGATCAACATGTCTGGTAGAAATTATACTTGTTGTAATAACCAGGAGAATAGAATTATGTCTAAAATTGATAGGATTTTCTGCGCCACAGAGTTTGATGCTGCTTTTGACATGGCTAGTTCCAGGGTGCTGCCTAGGGTGGGTAGTGATCATACACCTGTGGTGCGGGATTCGGGTGTAGATGTGCAGCATAGGAAAAGTAGTTTTAAATTTGAAAAATGGTGGATCACCAGGCCTGATGTAACACCCCATGTATTAAGCTACAGTGATCACCCTTTTGATTATGCCATGTCATCATGATCAACAGTGCTTGATCATCATTAGTATCATATCTCTTTTCAAATTCAAATTCAAACTGGAAGTGAAAATAAAATTTGTTCAAATTTGAAAACTAAATTGTTCATAATATTGTAAATAATCCAAAGACAGTTCTAAAATTATTTTCAACATATACTAAATGAATTATATGACTCTAACAACAAGAAACAGTAGCAAAACAGAATTATTTAATACCTTTTCATTTAGATAAAATCCAAATGAAAAGATCTCGACTCCAAACTTTTTGTAGCAGTGCTAGAAAATGCACTGAGTTTATTGGGGCAAAACTCATGTTTTACAAAATTTGAAAAGTACGAAAAGAAACTACAAAACAGAAAAGCTAAAAGAAAGTAAAAGGAAACCCCCCCCCCCTTGCTGGGCCTCGGCCCAGCTGGCCACTGGGCTAGCCAGGCCGGCCCAGCCGGCGCCCCACTCCCCTCCTCCATATCCCCACCAGGTGGAAACCCTAGCCGATCCCCACAACCCCCCTCTCTTCCTCGATCTCTCCTCCCTCCCCCTTCCCCATCTGGATCGAGGAGGAGGGCAACGGCCCCGCGACCCTGACGCCGGCGCCCGTCCCCGGCGCCGCCCCGCTCCGTCACCGCATTCTTCTCGCCTTGCACGTCGCGCCACCTCGTCCCCACCCCGACGCGTGACCCGGACGCCTCGCCGCCCGACGCCGCCGACCCGTCGGCCGACCCCGGCTCCTCCCCGAGCCCGCCTCGCTCAACTACAGGGCTCTGTGAGCCCCCTCCCCTTCTCCTCTCTGCCTTCCTCACCCGCCCGCTAGTCTGCCGTGGCCTCGTCGCCCCTCGCCGCTCGCTGTGCCACTCGCCGTAGCCCGTGACCGCGCCCGCCCGCTCGCCCGCCTCGCACGCGCGCACGCTCGCCTCGCCCGTCCACGCTCGCGCTCACCGCGGCCATCCCGCGTCCCGCCTCGCGTGCCCGCTGCTGCTCCGCTCGCCCGCGCCGTGCGCTCCCCACGCGCAGCCCGCGCCCGCGCGCCCGCTGTGGCTTCCTGGGCCACTGCCAGGTGGGGCTGAAGCCCGTGTGCCACTGACTAGGGGGCCCCACGCCCCAGAACATTTTTATTAAATAAAAATGAAAATAAAATTAATAAATTAATTAAGTTAATTAACTTTAATTAAGTTAATCTAATTAATTAGTTAGTTTAATTAAACAGTAATTAGATTAGTTAAACCCTAATTAACCTAAACAGAGTATGATAGGTGGGACCCACACGTCAGTTTGACTAGGTCAACTGCACTGTTGACTGCTGATATCAGCATGATGTCATGCTGACGTCATCATTTACTGTTCTGGATAATGTTGTATTAAATAATTAAATAAATTCCAAAAATTAATAAAAACTTTAGAAAATCATATCTTTTAATCCGTAACTTCGATGAAAATAATTTATATATGAAAGTTGATCAGAAAAATCCCACGAATCCGAATATGCCCTCCTTTCATCTGTCACATGCTCCTAGCATGATGAACATGGAACTTCCCTCTCCGAATCGCCTGTCCGATAAATCCAAAGACCCGGGAAATATCGTCAGATATTCTCCCGCTCCATCTGATACGTGTAGTACTGCGTTAGACTACCCCTAGCACTGCGTATTGCCATGTCATACATCGTGTTCCATCTGTTTGCTTGTATTTATTGTTTCCTCCCCCTATTCTCTCTCGTTAGACCCCGACGCAGTTTCCGGTACCGACGCAGCTCCGGAGCCTGACGCCACTATTGACGACCTTGCCTTTGCCGCCGAGCAACCAGGCAAGCCCCCCCTTTGATCATCCCGATATCGCCCATTCTATTTTCTCATGCTTGCATTAGAATTGCTGCTGCTACTATTTTACCTATTCTGATGCATGGCCTGTTTATTGTAACCTGCTATTGAAACCTTACCTGCTTATCCTAAACTGTCTAGTATAGGCTGGGTAGAGACCTATCAGTAACGCGAGGATAATCTTCGTGCGGAATACCCCGAACTTTTTCCTTCTACCTCTTAATTCTCGGGACGAGAATTTTTGTTAGTGGAGGAGATTTGTAACACCCCATGTATTAAGCTACAGTGATCACCCTTTTGATTATGCCAAGTCATCATGATCAACAGTGCTTGATCATCATTAGTATCATATCTCTTTTCAAATTCAAATTCAAACTGGAAGTGAAAATAAAAGTTGTTCAATTTTGAAAACTAAATTGTCATAATATTGTAAATAATCCAGAGACAGTTCTAAAATTATTTTCAACATATACTAAATAAATTATATGACTCTAACAGCAAGAAACAGTAGCAAAACAGAATTATTTAATACCTTTTCATTTAGATAAAATCCAAATGAAAAGATCTCGACTCCAAACTTTTTGTAGCAGTGCTAGAAAATGCACTGAGTTTATTGGGGCAAAACTCATGTTTTACAAAATTGGAAAAGTGCGAAAAGAAACTAAAAAACAGAAAAGCTAAAAGAAAGTAAAAGGAAACCCCCCCCCCCTTGCTGGGCCTCGGCCCAGCTGGCCACTGGGCTAGCCAGGCCGGCCCAGCCGGCGCCCCACTCCCCTCCTCCATATCCCCACCAGGGGGAAACCCTAGCCGATCCCCACAACCCCCCCTCTCTCCCTCGATCTCTCCTCCCTCCCCATTCCCCATCTGGATCGAGGAGGAGGGCAACGGCCCCGCGACCCTGAAGCCGGTGCCCGTCCCCGGCGCCGCCCCGCTCCGTCACCGCCTTCTTCTCGCCTCGCCCGTCGCGCCACCTCGTCCCCTCCCCGATGCGCGACCCGGACGCCTCGCCGCCCGACGCCACCTCGACGCCGCCGACCCGTCGCCCGACCCCGGCTCCTCCCCGAGCCCGCCTCGCTCAAGTACAGGGCTATGTGAGCCCCCTCCTCTTCTCCTCTCTGCCTCCCTCACCCGCCCGCTAGTCCGCCGTGGCCTCGTCGTCCCTCGCCGCTCGCTGTGCCACTCGCCGTAGCCCGCGACCGCGCCCGCCCGCTCGCCCGCCTCGCACGCGCGCACGCTCGCCTCGCCCGTCCACGCTCGTGCACACCGCGGTCATCCCGCATCCCGCCTCGCGTGCCCGCTGCTACTCCGCTCGTCCGCACCGTGCGCTCCCCGCGCGCAGCCCGCACCCTGGCCACGCGCCTCGCCCGCGCGCCCGCGACCCTGCTGTGGCTTCCTGGGCCACTACCAGGTGGGGCCGAAGCCCCTGTGCCACTGACTAGGGGGCCCCATGCCCCAGAACATTTTTATTAAATAAAAATGAAAATGAAAATTAATAAAATTAATAATTAATTAATTAACTTTGATTAAGTTAATCTAATTAATTAGTTAGTTTAATTAAACAGTAATTAGATTAGTTAAACTCTAATTAACCTAAACAGAGTATGGCAGGTGGGACCCACACGTCAGTTTGACTAGGTCAACTGCACTGTTCACTGCTGACCTCAGCATGATGTCATGCTAATGTCATCATTTACTGTTCTGGATAATGTTGTATTAAATAATTAAATAAATTCCAGAAATTAATAAAAAATTTAGAAAATCATATCTTTTAATCCGTAACTCCGATGAAAATAATTTATATATGAAAGTTGATCAGAAAAATCCCATGAATCCGAATATGCCCTCCTTTCATCTGTCACATGCTCCTAGCATCATGAACATGGAACTTCGCTCTCCGGATCGCCTGCCCGATAAATCCAAAGACCCGGGAAATATCGTCAGATATTCTCCCGCTCTGTCTGATACATGTAGTACTGGGTTAGACTACCCCTAGCACTGCGTATTGCCATGTCATACATCGTGTTGCATCTGTTTGCTTGCATTTATTGTTTCCTCCCCCTATTCTCTCTTGTTAGACCCCGACGCAGTTCCCGGTACCGACGCAGCTCCGGAGCCCGACGCCACTATTGACGACCTTGCCTTTGCCGCCGAGCAACCAGGCAAGCCCCCCCCCTTTGATCATCCCGATATCGCTCATTCTATTTTCTCATGCTTGCATTAGAATTGTTGCTGCTACTGTTTTACCTATTCTGATGCATGGCCTGTTTATTGTAACCTGCTATTGAAACCTTACCTGCTTATCCTAAACTGTCTAGTATAGGCTGGGTAGAGACCTATCAGTGACCCCACTTGTCTCGACTGCCCCGCTGGATTATCAGAAGACCCGATCAACAGGATCGAAGACAGGCCCCGGCACCGCACTTCACCCCCTTAGTTGTAACGACACTGTGGCGTTACTATCGAGTGCCGAGGGTGATACCTCGTGTAGCACTTCAGATGTTAACTCTGTAGAGTAGTTATTTGGTCGTGGTCATCGAGGGTGATTCCTCCTTCTCCACTTCCGATACGACCCTGTCGTGCAACACATCAAGTGTGAACCCATCGAGGGTGATTCCTCCTACGTTCACCTTGACAGTTACATCGAGTGGGTATCCATCGAGGGTGATACCTCGGATTCCCTTGATGTTATGGACACACGGATACTTGGGCTTTACACTGTTACTTGGAAAGGCGGGTCGACCCTGAGGGGTACCCACGTGTGATGTGAAGACGGGCTATCTGGATGGTGCCCGAGTGATGAATACGAGGCGCGGCCAGGCATTCTTAGCCCTTGCAGCAAGTCCTCGAGACGGGGCGATAGGGTCACATCTTTCGTGAGTCTCTGCTCGTTACCGCAAGCCCTAGTCCACTAACGATTTGGATATTTGATCCGAGCAGGCCTCTGGCCTGATAGCACTAACCATCACGTGGGCATAGTATGGGCGTTCTGCATCGTAGCATCAGCCGACAGTTCTGTCAGACGTCCAGTTCAGCATTGTGGCCGGGTCGGATCGTGCCGTTGGCGCTGGTATCCACCCTGCTCGCAACGACCCGGAGTGCACAGGGCGACGGCCCAAGACCCCTGAGCGCTTAGGATGTAGACCGGCGGGGACCTCTCTGCTGAGCTGTTGGTAGGGCTGCGGTGTATCGTTTGGCCGAGGCCGGGCATGACCCAGGAAAGTGTGTCCGGCCGGAGTTAATCGAGCGTGTTGGGTAAGTTGGTGCACCCCTGCAGGGAAGAGCACATCTATCGATAGCCAGTCCTACGGTAAAGGACACTCGGAGTTGTATCCCGATCGACACAACTAGACCGTGAGATGATACCTGGATATATGGCTCTGGGATTGTTTTCTCGGAGGGAGTCGAGAAAGGATCTCTGGGTGAGGTTGATGACACTACTACTATATTATACTGTGCTGATCTACTCTCTTCTATTGCTGCAAGACCGCTGAAGATGCTAGTCTTCGATAGGACTAGGCCTCCTCTCTATTCTGGCATTTCTGCAGCCCAGTCCACATATACAGCCTTCCTTTGATAATGTTGCATATGTAGTGTAGATCCTTGCTTGCTGAGTACTTCTGAGTACTCACGGTTGCTTTCTTTCTTTTTCCCCCATATCCTTTTGATGCAACCAGATGGCGGAGCCCCTGAGACAGTTGCCCACGCCGATAATCGCTACTACTACTACTCCGAGGGTGGTTACTGCTACGAGCTGGCCGACGACCAGGAGTGGGTTAGGAGGGTCCCAGGCAGGAGGCCTACGCCTTTCGATCATAGTGTTTTATTTTGTCCCGCCTTCTAAGGGCCTTTCTGTGTTTTATTTTATATCTGTACTCAGATATCTGATGCTTCCGCTGACGCTTGTACGCAAGCTTATGTATTCGAGCCCTCGAGGCCCCTGGCTTGTAATATAAAGCTTGTATCACTTTATTTATGTTTTAGAGTTGTGTTGTGATATCTTCCCATGAGTCCTTAGGCTTGATCGTGTGCATTTGCGTGTATGATTAGTGCACGATTGAGCCGGGGGCGTCACAAGTTGATATCAGAGCCGACTGCCTGTAGGAACCCCCTTTCCAACTCCTTGGCCGAAGTTGAGTCTAGTGGTCCAAAACTAACTTACTAACTTGGTTGTGTGGCTTACGGGCCCACGTCGCCAATTGGGTGGTATTAGGATCTTTTACTCCTCGACTTTTACTCTGGGACTCTGATCTCTCTCCTATTCGGGTTAAATTTTTACTAACTCCAACCTTAGGTTCTCGTGATCACATCCACCCGGAGTTCCGAAAATATTCCCCCTTGCTTCAAGATTGTGGGCCAGATTCTGCTTGCAGGATCCTTTTATCGAGGGCACCCTGTGTTGTCACTTGCAGATTCCTCGCTCCAACAGTTTTCTCCGACGTTGATGTAGCCTTTCCTATGTCTCGTTGTGTACTTCCCTACCGCGTGCCTGCGCGCCGCCTAGATGTCTAGCCCTTCCCTTTCAACTGTCGTAATGCCGGATTGTAACCGAGGCTATGTGTGGCTTTGAATGTCTGGTGCGGATATGATGAAGTATCTATTGCACTTCCTTCTGTTGTGCGTGTTACTTCATGAATCATTCCATACACATGCAGTTTTACTTGCTAAACTGCCCCTGTTGATTTGGCAGGATGGCGGACAATCCCCCACCTCCAGCTTATATTGCCGAAATGATGCAGCAGTTTGAACTGAACCGTCAGGTTATGACCGGGATATTGGCTCAGTTCCCAAACCAGAATGCTCATCAACAGCCTACACCAATAACTCTGCCGGAATTCGTGCGCCTCAATCCGTCCACTTTTCGCAGCTCGACTGATCCAATGGATGCTGATGATTGGCTCCGTGACATTGCCTTCCAGATGAAGTCGGCCAATGTTATCCCTGATAGTTACGTCACCTATGCGACGTATCACCTGAGAGGATTAGCTGCTCAATGGTGGGAAAGCCACAAGGGTATGTTGCCTGCTGAAACAGTAACCACTTGGCAGGAATTTCAGTCAGCTTTTCGTGCACGGTACATTCCTCAAGGTCTAATGGATCAGAAGAAGTAGAAGTTCCGCAAACTCTCTCAGGGTAAAATGACTGTGGATGAATATCAGAGGAAATTTCTTGAATTGTCCCGCTACGCTGAAGATGACGTCTGCACTGACGCACGCAAGCAGGAGAAATTCCGTGAAGGACTGCGTACTGATATAAACCTTGCACTTGTTGTCCATGATTGCACAGACTTTGCAACGCTAGTCAGCCAATCTTTCCAAGTTGAAACTGCTCTGACTAAATGCCAGGAGTCGCTCAAGCGTACTCGAGCTGTCGGCTCGTCTTTGGGTCGACCTGTTCAGAAACGTCAAGTCTGGATTCCCCACAATGTTTATCACCGACCCGCTCCAACACCAAGGCCGTCATATATTGCACCTCGTCTGCCTTCACCGCCGAGACAGCTAACGGTTCATGATGGACCGCCTAATGTTATGGCTTCTCCTCAGGATGCCCCACGTCCTCCTATTGGTTGTAAGAAGAATTGTCGAAACCACCGATTCAGAAACCGTAATGTCATACCATCTACTGTTGTACTTGGCCATGCCAATCACGTCAATGTTGAAAGGGCTCAGAAGGAACCGACTATCGTGCTGGGGACACTCTCTGTGAATTCAGTGCCAGCTTCTGTTCTTTTTGATTCAGGTGCGTCACATTCCTTTGTGTCCCAGCAATTTGCACAATTGCATGGGTTAGCTATGAGCTCATTACCCACTCCTTTAGAAATCATCACTCCCCGTTCCAGGTGGCAAACCAAAATGGTAAGTCACAACAATCAGATCAGAATTGAAGGGTTGATGTTCTCTGCTTCCCTTATTGCTCTTGGACCTTCTGACATAGACATCATTCTCGGTATGGACTGGTTGACCGCCCACAATGCTTTGATTGACTGTGCCACTAAGAAAGTCCAACTTACCCATCCTTCTGGCCAGACAGTCAAATACTCAGCCCGAACAGTTCAGAATGCCGAGACTCAGATATATGTTATGAATGCATTGAATGCTTCACCTCTTGAAGGCATCGAGAACGTTCCAGTTGTTCGTGATTTTCAAGACGTCTTTCCAGAAGAACTTCCAGGAATACCGCCTGCTAGAGCTGTCGAGTTTGTCATTGACTTGAAGCCTGACACAACCCCTATTGCGAAGCATCCTTATAAGATGCCTCCGCATCATCTTCTCGAGCTTAAGGAAGAAATCGACACGTCACTTAAGAAAGGTTTCATCCGCCCCAGTTCCTCTGCTTGGGGAGCACCTTCACTCTTCATTAAGAAGAAGGATGGAACTAACCGATTGGTTCAGGATTACCGGCCCATTAACCAAGCCACAATCCAGAACAAGTATCCGCTTCCCAGAATCAACGATCTGTATGATCAACTTGCCGGTTCCTCAGTATTCTCTAAGCTTGATTTGAGGTTGGGATACCACCAGATCCGTGTCCGTGAAGAGGATATTCCCAAGACTGCATTTGTTACTCGCTATGGTTCTTATGAGTACACTATAATGTCATTTGGCTTAACGAATGCTCCAGCCACATTCTCCCGTTTGATGAACATCTTCATGGATTATCTCGACAAATTCGTCGTGGTATATCTAGATGATATCCTGGTTTATTCGAAGAATAAGGAAGAACATGCTGAACACCTCCGTCTTGTACAGGAAAGGCTCCGAGAACACCAGTTGTATGCCAAATACTCCAAATGTGAATTTTGGCTTTTTGAAGTAACCTACCTTGGTCATGTGATTTCCAAGGATGGAATTGCTGTTAACCCAGAACGAGTTCAGGCTATTCTTGACTGACACCTCCGAAGAACGTCAAGCAAGTGAGAAGTTTTCTCGGCCTTGCAAGCTATTGCCATCGATTTGTCGAGAATTTTTCTAAGATTGCTAAGCCTTTGACTGATCTGCTTCACAAGGGAGTTAAGTTTGAATGGACAGAAAAATGTCAGGAAAGTTTTCAAACACTCAAAGACAAGCTGACATCTGCCCCGGTACTTGCTCCTCCAGATTCCCGCAAAGATTTTGTGATTTATTGTGATGCATCCCGTGAAGGATTAGGCTGTGTCCTAATGCAAGAGCGTAAGGTGATTGCTTACGGCCCTTGACAGTTGCGCCCACATGAAGAAAATTATCCGGTACATGATCTAGAACTAGCTGCTGTCATCTATTCACTGCAGTTGTGGCGACATTACCTTCTCGGTAATCGTTGCGAGATATACACGGATCATAAAAGTCTGAAGTACTTGTTCACTCAGCCATCTCTGAACCTCCGTCAGCAAAGATGGATGGAGGCCATTACGGACTATGATTTGGGTATTTCCTATACCCCTGGCAAGGCTAACGTGATGGCTGATGCCTTAAGCCGCAAGTCCTATTGCGACAACCTCATGGTTAGGAGAGCTCAACCTTGTCTTTTTGAAGAACTGCGCAAGCTGAATCTGTGTATTGTTCCACAAGGTTCTCTTAATAACCTTGTGATACAACCAGATCTTGAGAAAGCTGTTAAGGATGTGCAAGCTAAAGATGCTGAAATTGATCTGATGAAGAAACATCTTCACCTTGAAAAGTACAGGGATTTCTCGTTGTCTGAAGATGGAACCTTGTATTTCAGAGACCGCATTGTCGTACCTCGCTTCGAACTCATGACTGACAAGGTCATGAAGGAGGCACATGACACACCGTTGTCTATCCATCCGGGTAGTACCAAAATGTATCGTGATCTTCGTCAAAGGTACTGGTGGTCTAGAATGAAGCAGGATATTGCTTGTTATGTTGCTGAATGTGATGTGTGTCGTCGCGTTAAAGCAGAACATCGGAAGCCTGGCGGAATTCTGCAACCACTTCCTATTCCGTTGTGGAAATGGGATAAGGTTCAGATGGATTTCATTACAGGACTCCCCAGGTCACAGAAGGGTCACGATGCTATTCTTATCGTCGTCGACCAACTCTCCAAGGTTGCACACTTTCTGCCTGTCAAAGAGACGATCACTGCTAGTCAGTTAGCAGAGTTGTATATCTCCAGAATTGTTTCACTCCACGGTATTCCAAAGGAGATCAGTTCGGACCGTGGCGGCCTTTTCACTTCCAAGTTCTGGGAAAGTTTCCAAGAAGCTATGGGAACTCATATCACCTGGAGTTCAGCATATCACCCCCAGTCCCAAGGCCAAGTCGAGCGAGTCAATCAAGTGCTTGAAGACATGCTGCGAGCTTGTGTTATTTCTTTCGGCAAGAAGTGGGAAGAATCTCTTCCGTATGCCGAGTTCTCTTATAACAACAGCTATGAAGCCAGCTTGAAAATGGCCCCCTTCGAAGTACTCTATGGACGTAAGTGTCGAACCCCTCTGAATTGGTCAGAAACTGGGGAACGACCACTCGTGGGACCGGACATTATTCAACACACCGAAGAACAAGTCCGTATTGTCCGTGAAAACCTCAAGGCGGCTCAGGACCGCCAGAAGAGCAACTACGATCGCAAACGATGGGGTTTGACTTATCAACCCGGTGATCAAGCTTATCTGCGGGTCACTCCTATGAAGGGCACTCACCGTTTTGGAATCAAGGGCAAGCTAGCTCCGCGCTACATTGGTCCTTTCCGCATTGTTGCAAGACGTGGTCAGGTGGCATATAAACTGGAGTTGCCACCTCAATTCTCTCATATCCATGACGTCTTCCATGTGTCGCAACTTCGTAAATGCTTCAAGGAATCTCCGCACCGCGCAGTGGATCACGAGATGCTCGAATTGCAAGATGATCTTTCTTAGAAGGAGCATCCGATCCGCATTCTCGATGAAGCTGAACGTCGAACCCGTCAGAAAGTTACCAAGTTCCTCAAAGTGCAGTGGTCAAATCATACTGAAGATGAAGCCAGTTGGGAACGCGAGGATAATCTTCGTGCGGAATACCCCGAACTTTTTCCTTCTACCTCTTAATTCTCGGGACGAGAATTTTTGTTAGTGGAGGAGATTTGTAACACCCCATGTATTAAGCTACAGTGATCACCCTTTTGATTATGCCATGTCATCATGATCAACAGTGCTTGATCATCATTAGTATCATATCTCTTTTCAAATTCAAATTCAAACTGGAAGTGAAAATAAAAGTTGTTCAATTTTGAAAACTAAATTGTTCATAATATTGTAAATAATCCAGAGACAGTTCTAAAATTATTTTCAACATATACTAAATAAATTATATGACTCTAACAGTAAGAAACAGTAGCAAAACAGAATTATTTAATACCTTTTCATTTAGATAAAATTCAAATGAAAAGATCTGGACTCCAAACTTTTTGTAGCAGTGCTAGAAAATGCACTGAGTTTATTGGGGCAAAACTCATGTTTTACAAAATTGGAAAAGTGCGAAAAGAAACTACAAAACAGAAAAGCTAAAAGAAAGTAAAAGGAAACTCCCCCCCTTGCTGGGCCTCGGCCCAGCTGGCCACTGGGCTAGCCAGGCCGGCCCAGCCGGCGCCCCACTCCCCTCCTCCATTTCCCCCCCAGGGGGAAACCCTAGCCGATCCCCACAACCCCCCCTCTCTCCCTCGATCTCTCCTCCCTCCCCCTTCCCCATCTGGATCGAGGAGGAAGGCAACGGCCCCGCGACCCTGACGCCGGTGCCCGTCCCCGGCGCCGCCCCGCTCCGTCACCGCCTTCTTCTCGCCTCGCCCGTCGCGCCACCTCGTCCCCTCCCCGACGCGTGACCCGGACGCCTCGACGCCGCCGACCCATCGCCCGACCCCGGCTCCTCCCCGAGCCCGCCTCGCTCAAGTACAGGGCTATGTGAGCCCCCTCCCCTTCTCCTCTCTGCCTCCCTCACCCGCCCGCTAGTCCGCCGTGGCCTCGTCGCCCCTCGCCGCTCGCTGTGCCACTCGCCGTAGCCCGCGACCGCGCCTGCCCGCTCGCCTGCCTCGCACGCGCGCACGCTCGCCTCGCCCGTCCACGCTCGTGCACACCGCGGCCATCCCGCATCCCGCCTCGCGTGCCCGCTGCTACTCCGCTCGTCCGCGCCGTGCGCTCCCCGCGCGCCGCCCGCACCCTGGCCACGCGCCTCGCCCGCGCGCCCGCGACCCTGCTGTGGCCTCCTGGGCCACTGCCAGGTGGGGCCGAAGCCCCTGTGCCACTGACTAGGGGGCCCCATGCCCCAGAACATTTTTATTAAATAAAAATGAAAATTAATAAAATTAATAATTAATTAATTAAGTTAATCTAATTAATTAGTTAGTTTAATTAAACAATAATTAGATTAGTTAAACCCTAATTAACCTAAACAGAGTATGGCAGGTGGGACCCACACGTCAGTTTGACTAGGTCAACTGCATTGTTCACTGCTGACGTCAGCATGATGTCATGCTGATGTCATCATTTACTGTTCTGGATAATGTTGTATTAAATAATTAAATAAATTCCAGAAATTAATAAAAACTTTAGAAAATCATATCTTTTAATCCGTAACTCCGATGAAAATAATTTATATATGAAAGTTGATCAGAAAAATCCACTGTTCAAGATATCTTATGATATTCCGATAAATCGGCCGATTTATCGCTTACCGTTGTCTGACCGATAAGATAAATCGGCCGATAAATCAGTCGATATGGCGATAAATCAGCCGATATGCCGATAAATTAACCGATTTACCCCTTATCATGGGTCGACCGATAAGTTCCCGATAAGCGATATCCCCAACATTGGAAAAATCCCACGAATCCAAATATGCCCTCCTTTCATCTGTCACATGCTCCTAGCATGATGAACATGGAACTTCCCTCTCCGGATCGCCTGTCCGATAAATCCAAAGACCCGGGAAATATCGTCAGATATTCTCCCGCTCTGTCTGATACATGTAGTACTGCGTTAGACTACCCCTAGCACTGCGTATTGCCATGTCATACATCGTGTTGCATCTGTTTGCTTGCATTTATTGTTTCCTCCCCCTATTCTCTCTCGTTAGACCCCGACGCAGTTCCCGGTACCGACGCAGCTCCGGAGCCCGACGCCACTATTGACGACCTTGCCTTTGCCGACGAGCAACCAGGCAAGCCCCCCCTTTGATCATCCCGATATCGCTCATTCTATTTTCTCATGCTTGCATTAGAATTGTTGCTGCTACTGTTTTACCTATTCTGATGCATGGCCTGTTTATTGTAACCTGCTATTGAAACCTTACCTGCTTATCCTAAACTGTCTAGTATAGGCTGGGTAGAGACCTATCAGTGACCCCACTTGTCTCGACTGCCCCGCTGGATTATCAGAAGACCCGACCAACGGGATCGAAGATAGGCCCTGGCATCGCACTTCACCCCCTTAGTTGTAACGACACTGCAGCGTTACTATCGAGTGCCGAGGGTGATACCTCGTGTAGCACTTCAGATGTTAACTCTGTAGAGTAGTTATTTGGTCGTGGTCATCGAGGGTGATTCCTCCTTCTCCACTTCCGATACGACCCTGTCGTGCAACACATCAAGTGTGAACCCATCGAGGGTGATTCCTCCTACGTTCACCTTGACAGTTACATCGAGTGGGTATCCATCGAGGGTGATACCTCGGATTCCCTTGATGTTATGGACACACGGATACTTGGGCTTTACACTGTTACTTGGAAAGGCAGGTCGACCCTGAGGGGTAGTGTGATGTGAAGACGGGCTGCTTGGATGGTGCCCGAGTGATGAATATGAGGCGCGGCCGGGCATTCTTAGCCCTTGCAGCAAGTCCTCGAGACGGGGCGACGGGGTCACATCTTTCGTGAGTCTCTGCTCGTTACCGCAAGCCCTAGTCCACTAACGTTTTGGATATTTTATCCGAGCAGGCCTCTGGCCTGATAGCACTAACCATCACGTGGGCATAGTATGGGCGTTCTGCATCGTAGCATCAGCCGACAGTTCTGTCAGACGTCCAGTTCAGCATTATGGCCGGGTCGGATCGTGCCGTTGGCGCTGGTATCCACCCTGCTCGGAACGACCCGGAGTGCACAGGGCGACGGCCCAAGACCCCTGAGCGCTTAGCATGTAGCCCGGCGGGGACCTCTCTGCTGAGCTGTAGGTAGGGCTGCGGTGTATTGTTTGGCCGAGGCCGGGCATGACCCAGGAAAGTGTGTCCGGCCGGAGTTAATCGAGCGTGTTGGGTAAGTTGGTGCACCCCTGCAGGGAAGAACACATCTATCGATAGCCGGTCCTACGGTAAAGGACACTCGGAGTTGTATCCCGATCGACACAACTAGACCGTGAGATGATACCTGGATATATGGCTCTGGGATTGTTTTCTCGGAGGGAGTCGAGAAAGGATCTCTGGGTGAGGTTGATGACACTACTACTATATTATACTGTGCTGATCTACTCTCTTCTATTGCTGCAAGACCGCTGAAGATGCTAGTCTTCGATAGGACTAGGCCTCCTCTCTATTCTGGCATTTCTGCAGCCCAGTCCACATATACAGCCTTCCTTTGATAATGTTACATATGTAGTGTAGATCCTTGCTTGCTGAGTACTTCTGAGTACTCACGGTTGCTTTCTTTCTTTTTCCCCCATATCCTTTTGATGCAACCAGATGGCGGAGCCCCTGAGACAGTTGCCCACGCCGATGATCGCTACTACTACTACTCCGAGGGTGGTTACTGCTACGAGCTGGCCGACGACCAGGAGTGGGTTAGGAGGGTCCCAGGCAGGAGGCCTACGCCTTTCGATCGTAGTGTTTTATTTTGTCCCACCTTCTAAGGGCCTTTCTGTGTTTTCTTTTATATCTGTACCCAGATATCTGATGCTTCCGCTGACGCTTGTACACAAGCTTATGTATTCGAGCCCTCGAGGCCCCTGGCTTGTAATATAAAGCTTGTATGACTTTATTTATGTTTTAGAGTTGTGTGGTGATATCTTCCCGTGAGTCCTTAGGCTTGATCGTGTGCATTTGCGTGTATGATTAGTGCACGATTGAGCCGGGGGCGTCACACCTGACTTCAAAGACCTGGTGATTAGGGCTTGGGGGAGCAGATGTGACTCTGCTAATCCAGTAGACTGCTGGCAGTTTAAGGTGAGGACTTTTAGGAGATTGGCTAGAGGTTGGAGTAGAAATGTAGAAGCTGCTCTTAGAAGAAATAAGGAGTTGATGGGAGAGTATGACATGTTAGATATTAAATCTGAGTCTGGGGGGCTGTCTGGTGAAGAAAATGATAGGCTAGGTAATTTTCTTCATGAGCTGAGTGAGATGTGGCAAGTTGAGGAGATTAAATCTAGACAGAGATCTTGAGAGAGAGATATAGTTGAGGGTGATAGGAATACTACCTATTTTCAGGCAGTTGCAAACCAGAGGAGGAGGAAACATGTCATTTATGTTTTGGATGGGGCTGAGGGCCCTGTCACTGATCAGGAGGGCATGAAGAAGATAGCTGTAGAGTATTATAAAAATCTTTTTAGATGGGAGCCTAGGCCTAATATTAGGTTGAAACAGGATTTTTTTAGTGATGAGGAGAAAATCTCTCCTGAGGAAAATGCTAATCTAGAAAGGCAGTTCTCTCAGGAGGAGATTAAAGAAGCTATTTTTGGGTCCTATTCTGATGGGGCCCCTGGTCCTGATGGCCTCCCCTTTGTGTTCTTCTAGGTTTTTTGGGAAGAGATAAAGGCAGATCTTATTAAGATGTTTGAGGCTTGGTTTGTTGGGGATCTGGACTTGTATAGGCTGAATTTTGCTATGATTACTCTGATCCCCAAGGATAATGAGGCTAGGACTATGAACAAATTCAGACCTATTAGTCTGTTAAATTGTGTCTTTAAATTTTTTACTAAGGTGTTGACTAATATAGTGGCCATTATTATTGGCAGACTAATTTCTGATTGTCAGTCTGCTTTTGTTAAAGGTAGATATATTCTAGAGAGTGGTGACTGCACATGAGATTGTGCATTCAGTGCAGTCCTCGGGAAGACAAGGCTTGGTGTTTAAAATTGATTATGAGAAGGCTTATGATAAGGTTAACTTAGATTTCTTGTTTGAGCTGTTGGCTCTTAGGGGTTTTGGAGACAAGTGGCTAACTTGGATTAAAAGTGTGACCCTTGGGGGTCTATAGGAGTGAAAATTAATGGGGAGGAAAGTGATTTCTTCCTTACTGGTAAAGGCTTAAGGCAAGGGGACCCTGTTTCCCCTCTGCTTTTTAATTTGGTAGTGGACACCTTTGCTAGAATATTAGCTAAAGGATCCCAGGCTGGGCTGGTGAGAGGGCTATGCCCTGAATTAGTTAGAGGGGGAGTGATGTGTCTGCAATATGCAGATGACACCCTGCTCTTCCTTGAAAATGACAGTAGGGTTGCTCTTAATCTGAAATGGATCCTAACCTGTTTTGAACAAATCTCTGGGATGAGAATCAATTATCATAAAAGTGCCCTAATCCCTATAAATATAGAGGGGGAGGATTTGGGGGTGTTTTTGGATATTTTCCAATGTATTACTGGGTGTTTCCCAATTAAATACTTAGGGATTCCTTTACATTTTGATAAATTGAGCAGAGAGGATCTACAGGCTTTGATTGATAAAATTCTTGCTAGGATTGCTGGTTGGAGGGGCAAGTTGTTGTCTTACTTGGGTAAGATAACGCTGATCAGATCCTGTTTAGCTAGTATCCCCTTATACCTGTTGTCCTTTTTCAAGTTCCCTAAATGGGCTATTAGTCTTATTAACTCACACATGGCGAATTGTCTTTGGAGTGATAGTGAGGGATCTCACAAGATTCACTTGGCCAACTGGCCTTCTATATGTATGAAGAAATAATACGGTGGCATGGGGGTCCTAAACCTCCAGGACATGAACATTTGTTTAATTGGATCGTGGGTGAAGAGATACCTGGCCGGGGAGGGCTCTTTGTGGAAAAAAATAGTTGACAGTAAGTATAATACTAGGAACCCTATTATCCTCTGCTGCCAAGATGCTCATCCTTCCCAGTTTTGGAAAAGCTTTCTGTGGGCTTTGCA
Organism: Thinopyrum elongatum; assembly: GCA_011799875.1. Classification (NCBI taxonomy): domain Eukaryota; kingdom Viridiplantae; phylum Streptophyta; class Magnoliopsida; order Poales; family Poaceae; genus Thinopyrum; species Thinopyrum elongatum. Next base: position 16,180,281 of record CM022300.1, on the reverse strand, counting down.
AGCTATGAAGCTGGGATATAAGTGGCAAGTGGGTAACGGGGGAAAAGTGAGGTTTTGGGAAGATATTTGGTATGGGAATGCTCCTTTAGCTACACAGTTTTGGGACTTGTACTATCTGGTTCAGGAAAAGAACAGGACAATAGCGGAGTTGTGGGATGGTAGTGAGCTTAAGTGTACCTTTAGAATGACCTTTTCTGAGGAACTAATGATCCAATGGCTGGATCTGATTAGCATTCTTAGAATGACTCGTCTTAGCGGAGAGGAAGACTCTCTGATTTGGCAATACGAGTCTAAAGGGATATATTCTTCTAAATCCTTGTATGCTATTGCTAATTTTAGGGGTGTCCAACCCATTTTCTTGTCTGCTGTTTGGAGCGTTAAAGTTCCTCCAAGGGTGCCGGGTTTTTTGTGGCTTTTCTCGCAAAACAAAATTATGACTTGTGATAACTTGAGAAAAAGAGGGATGGCTAAACCTTTGGAATGTGTTCATTGCAAAGAAATTGAGTCGGTTTACCATCTTTTCTTTGAATGTATAGTGGCTAGAAAATTTTGGAGTGATATTGAATCTCTGTTTAATGTTCAGATAGTTGATTTTGAGTCACTCGCAAAATTGTGGTTGTGCAAGAAAATGCACATGCTCCCTCATGTAGTAACTTCTGCTGTCCTGTGGGGACTGGAATTTTAGGAATGCTATTGTTTTTAGTAGGGTCTCTTGGATGTCTATGAAACAGGTGATGGGAGTGGTCGCCAGGTATCTGAGAGAAAACCGTTCCCAGACCTGCAAGTAGGTGCTGTGAAAACCTCTCAGGATTGGCTGTGGGCGGATCTGAAAGCGCCATTCGCCCTGGAACCGGACTGAATAACCGCAAGAATTGGTTGGGGCACATGTTTTGGAAGGAGGCGACTGGGGAGGCAACGCATGGAGGGCACACGACGCTGGACTACCAGATGAAACACCCTGAAGAAGCGGACTCCATCCACGTGGTCTTTTCAGGCTTGTGTTGATTGCCTAGGGAGATATTGGGAAATGCTAGCGAATATTTTGAGCGGGATGTAATCCTGATACGCTGTCTGAACTTGGAACTCGTTTAGGGTTCCCTGTGCGGGAGCGACTTCTGGGGGTGAACAGTAGTAGTAGTTCCCCTGCTTCTTTTCTTTTGGGTTGTTTTTTCCCTTGCTGTAATCAAATTGGATCCTGTGTCTGTCTGGTTTCTTCCAATGGAATGGAACCGGGGGTGAGCCCCTTTTCTTCAAAAAACATGCATGCATGCAAACAACAGTTAAGAGTAACAAATCAAGATATCAAGCGCCCGCTGGAGGGTAGGTGCGACGGGACGAGTAGCCTAAGTAATTAAGCGTGGCGACGGACCGGCGTGATGTTGGCTACGGCGACGCGGACGTCTTGGTTGGCGATAGCGTGGAAGCTGCGGGCGTCGGCCTCGTAGAGGCGGCCGTGGCGGTTGGCGATCTTGGGGCGCTGCTCCAGGAGGCTGTAGGTGTCGCGCGAGTCGCCGCGGAATGTGGGGAGAGGCCAGTGGTGGCCCTGCCCGCCCTCAGACGCCTGGCGACGCAACTCAGCGAGCTGCTCCTCGGACGCACGGACGATGGACATGGAGCCCTTCTTCTCAGATCTGTTTTCGTGTGTCTCCAACGGATATGTCTTTGATGGATTTGCTCAGATCGGTTTGTCGTTCGTCTACGTTCATATGTTTTCAGGTTGGTTTCTTCCGATCTACGCTACTCTTCATCGACGGTGGTTGCTGTTCTGACTGAGGCCATAGCACGATGACTTTCCGACTGTTTACTACAACAAATTTTGCCCGGCTCTGGTGACGACAGCACATCCGCTTCAGTGCTTGTAGTCGTCACTAAATGATGAACGAATCTAGATGTAATTTCATGATTATAAAAGATGAATAGATCGGATGTTTTCAAAAAAAAAAACCAATTATCTCCTTTTTGGCGCGAGGAAAATACTAAAAAGAGGCGCAACGCCCTTGTGTTTATTTATGTTGGGCATGCCTTGGTAGAAGGTAGGTAGGCAACTTACATCATCGTACCGAGCCCGTGCCACAGCTTATTTATGCTACTCCCGCCGCGTACTTAGGAACTACACACAGAGACAAGTCCAGCTCTCAAACGGCACGGGCTCCAGCTCACACACTCACTCAAAGGGGCCTTTCAGAGCGCACCGGTGGCCATCCTCAGCAACGCCTCCACGGCTACGTCGCCGCGCTCCTGCTCGTGCTCGCGGCTCTCCTCCTCGGGTCCGGCGACGAAGCCCTCGTCCTGCTGATCCTTGGCGCGGAACACCTCCTGCACCTGCCTCGCGGGCCTGCCGAACGTGAGCTCCTGGGCGGGGTTGTCCAGCTTGGCGATCACGTTGTTCCTCCCGGCGAGCCACACCCTCTCGTTCCTCTCGGCGTTGATCTCGAAGCACACGACCTGAAGGTTGCTGCTGCCGCGGGACGAGGCGATCTCCACGACCGGGTGGCCGGGGGGCACCACGAACGCCGCGCCGCGCGACACCCGCGCGCGGACGGTCTGGTACCTCTGCTGATCCTGCTCCTCCTCCGACTCGGACTCGGAGCCGGAGCCGCGTCGACGTTGCTGCCGCTGGTCGTCCTCCTCTTGCTCGCGCCCGCTATCGCGGGCAAGGTGCGGGCACACGATCTGCACCTCGCCTTGTCCTTCCAGCACGACGGCGAGCTTGAACGACTGCGTGTTCAAGTACGGCGCGGTCATAGAACCCTGCAGATCGACACAATCACGCATGTAAACAGTAAAACAAAATCAAATCAAGCGCCGCGGCCGGTAGGTGGGTAGGTGCGACGAGGGTAGGTGTGGGTAGGTTCGACGAGACGAGGAGCCCCAGTAATTAAGCATGGTGACGCACCGGCGTGATGTTGGCCACGGCGACGCGGACGTCGTGTTGGGCAAGGGCGTGGAAGCTGCGGGCGTCGGCCTCGTAGAGGCGGCCGTGGCGGTTGCCGATCTTGGGGCGCTGCTCCAGGAGGTTGTAGGTGTCGCGCGAGTCGCTGCGGAACGGGGGGAGAGGCCAGTGGTGGCCCTGCCCGCCCTCGGACGCCTGGCGACGCAGCTCGCGGAGCTGCTCCTCCGACGCGCGGACGATGGAGATGGACTTGGACTCCTCCTCCTTGCCTTGGCGCCTGTCCAACAGCTTGTCCAGCTGCTCATCCGAGGTCTGCACGTTCACGTCCATGTCCATGGATTGAGACATTGAGTAAAGAAAGAAGAGAAATTTATCGATTAATTCGTGCATGCATGTAAGTTGGTACGTACCTTCAAAGCCGCTGTGAGCACTCGTTTGCTCAAACTCGCCAGGAGAGGCTTGGCCGAGAAATACTGCATGGGAAATCCACGTGTCAGTCGGTGCGTCGTTATCCATTCGAGAAATTCGAGCGGTTTTAATTACCTGGAACTTGCCGGGCACGGAGATGGTGTGGAGAATCTTGGCGATGACCAGCTTCCTCCGGCCGTCGGTGTTGGCCAGGTGCATGATGGACCCCGCCGGCGCCACGATGACATCGCCTTGCCTGACAGTGTAGGACCGCCTCTCGCCGTTCTCGATCACCGTCAGCACCCCCTCGCCTGCATGCATGCGCACGTTAATTATCATCGACCCGCCGCAGATGCACGATGCATGCAACAGTACGTGTACAAGATGTATGGTACCTTGAGCGACGTAGCCGACGCCGTCCGCGTCTGTGAATCCCGGCACGACGAACGCGCGCGGGTTCACCTCCATGATGGCGACGCGGTAGTTTCTGATGCCTCGGAGGAGCCTGGACACTTGGTCGAAAGGGCGAAGGGCCTTGACGAACCCGTGGTCGCTCCGGATGATGCTACGGAAGTTGCGCGGGCCGAACACGTATGGCCGGCGGCTATCCCCCTGCTCCTCATCACGCTCTCCCTCGCCGCGCCGACCACGGCCATGGCCCTGCTCCTCCTGCTCTCGCCTTCCGTGCTCCCCACGCTCTCCCTCGCCGCGCCGCCCACGGCCACGGCCCTGCTCCTCCTCGCGCTCTCCCTCGCCGCGCCGCCCACGGCCGCGGCCCTGCTCCTCCTCGCGCTCTCCCTCGCCGCGCCGCCCACGGCCGCGGCCCTGCTCCTCCTCGCGCTCTCCCTCGCCGTGCCTGCCACGGCCGCGGCCCTGCTCCTCCTCGCGCTCTCCCTCGCCGTGCCTGCCACGGCCGCGGCCCTGCTCCTCCTCACGCTCGCCCTCGCCGTGCCGGCCACGGCCACGGCCCTGCTCCTCCTGCTCGTGCCTTCCGTGCTGCTGCTGGTCGTCCCGGCACTCCTGCACGCACCGGGCATGCGAGTACCGTGGCCGGTCCTGCTGGCAGCGCTTCACGCATTGCTGCAGCGAGTGCCCACCGCGCCTGTCCTCCTCGTCATGGGAGGCCGAAACAGCCGCGGCGAAGAGAAGGCTGGTGCCCAGGAGGAAGAGGAGAGGGATGGTTGCTCTGGTCGCCATGGTTCAACTACCTCTGTGTCGCTGTGCTTGCTACCTCGCTCTGTGTGTGTGTGTGGCTCTGCTGGAAAATGGAGCACGAGGCACCGTATTTGTAGCGCGCGCGCCGCTGTACGTGGCGCCGTGGCGCGGCTACGTGGAGGCGAGCTGCGTGCCAGCGGGGAGGCGGGTCGCCACGTCGCGCGGCCGTGCTTATCGGGCCATCGGCATGGTGCGTGCCAGCTTGGGCGTCGCGTGTCGTGGCGTGCTCTTGCTCGCGGCGGGCGGCGCGGCGCCGAGCGACGGAGCTGGTTGAGTGGATAGCGGTGCTAGGTACGGAGCACCTAGACGCTCGACGGACTGCATGCACGACCACAACATCCCACGACTACTTCCCAAACCTCTGAAATAACAGTTTTGCTGTCGACTTAGACTTCGTTACGTTCCAGTCGATAATATCTTCTTTTGATTTTGCATAAAGATTCATGCAAAAATTCTTTTCAGTTTTTTCTTTTTCTTCTTACATACTATATCACTTGACTTAGACTTAGTTAAGTTTTAGTCGACTGAGACCTAGCCAGACCCCTGAAATAAACCTGAGCATGGACCAGCATGCCCTGGGTCGGGCTTTGCTTTCGAGCAGGTTTTCGTTTTGCAAAGGCGCGCCTATGTCCAAAGATTTGCTAAATCTCACCCCACTGAGACTTTGACGCTATATTCTGTTGATCTTGCATGTGATTCATACAATTATTTTCTTCAGTTTTAATTTTCTTTTTCTTATATACTATGTCACTTGACTGAGACTTGATTAGAGCATCTTCGGTCGGATATGACAAATACGACCCCTCAAACGCCCGCGGACAAATCCGGGCGCGTCGCGGCCAGCGACCGGACACTCCTCAAATCAACACAATTACATCCGGACATCACATACTAGAATATTAAATCCGTACAAAAGCATGCAAATTAAAAAAACCTACGTATTACGCTAGCTACTCCTCATCGGAGATGCCGACAATCTCCGTGCTCTACTCCGGGTACATGGGCGGCAGCTGCACCTCCGGCTGCTCCGCTCCGGCCTCCTCCTCCTTCTCCTCCTCTATCTCCGCGTCGAGTTCGGCGAAGAGCGCGTCGGACGCCGCCTGCTCCTTCCGGAGGAACTACTGGTTAGCCTCTACATAGGGCTCATCCTGGATGGACTCCAGGATGGCCTGCTGCTCCGCCATCTCCGTGGCTTGGGCGACGTCGAACTCCGCCTCCGCCATGTTGAACCCCGGAGCAGGCTGCTCCGCCTCCTCCTCCGGATCCGACACCTCCATCGGCGCCGGTAGCTGCCCTCCCCTCCTCCTCCTCCGGCTCCGGCGAGTTCGGAGGTAGCCCGACAGCGATGCGGGCAGCGTGCCTCGCATGGATCTCCTCCGCGATCTGCCTCCGGCGCTCTGACGTCAAATACCGTACGTTGAGATCTTGCACCGGACCATGGCGATGCCGGAGAGCGTGGGTGAGGAGAGGGAAGGTTGCTCTGGCTCTGGTCGCCATGGTTTAACTATCTCTGTGTCCCTCGCTCAGTGTGTGGCTGTGCTGGGAACTGGAGGTTGAGGCACCGCATTTGTAGCGCGCGCGCCGATGTACGTGGCGCCGTGGCGCTGCTACGTGGAGGGGAGCTGCGTGCCAACGGGGAGGCGGGTCGCCACGTCGCGTGGCCGTGCTTATCGGGCCATCGGCGAGGTGCGGGCCAGCTTGGGCGTCGCTTGTCGTGGCCTGCTCCTGCTCGCGGCGGGCGGCGCCGAGCGACGGAGCTGGTTCAGTGGATTGCGGTGCGGTGCTTGGTACAGAGCACCTAGACGCTGGACGGATAGGATCATAGGAGAGCGTCCCATGACTCCAGTAGCTAGGAGACGTGCCCACTGCCTCCCCGGCCTCTGACTCTGAACAGAGCTTCCCCACGTGAATTTTTTTTTTTGCAAAAGAAAATAATAATTCTTCTTGGCTTTTGAGATTGATAGTTTTCTTCTAATCTAAATCATTATTCTAGGTGCTTGGATCAACATTCAAGGCCCCGTTTGATAGCAAAGTATTTTTAAAGTATTTTGACAATACTGCAGTCTTTTTTAATACTGAAGTTTTAATTACTGTGAGGTGTTTGGTTACCAAAAAAACTGCGGTATTAATACTACGGTATTTCTAAAACCGAGGTATTTTCTCTGTTTTAAAAAAAGAACCCCATTTTTAAACTGAGCACGTGAAAGAAACGGGTGTCCGTATCTTCTTCGCTTCACGCCGCCATCTTCCCGTCGTCTCTGGAGATCTTTGCCAGCCATGGACAAACCAATAGACAGCACAGGAAAGAATAACAGTGAGTATGCTGGTCCTAATCCCATTGTCCCCCTCCCGTTCCTCTGCGTCAGCTGTGAAGTTGGGCAGCATGCTGACCTTGGTCACCCACGATAGAAGGTTCTAATCCAGTTCACCATGCATGATTTAGCCATAAGTGCGCTTCCGCGTGCAGAGGTAGCTAGCCATGGGTTACTCACATGGCTGCGTACCTTGCCGACTATGCTCATGGATGCAGGGCCACAGAACGGCGCTGGAACGTTGACGAAAGCCGACGCCGGCCCCTGAGGCCATGTAATGCTGTCATGGTGGATGGGCTGTCGGGAAGCACCTGCATGGCGGGACGAGACGACGATGCACGAGAAGTCAGTGTAGCAAGCACAGAAGGCTTTGCAGCAGGCTGTGGACACCGAACGCTATCTTGGCCGCATGGTTACAGTTCACGGTCAGCTTCTAGGGCCCCTCGACGGTGAATTGGATGAAGGCCAGGCCGTGCCGCAGTCGCACAGCTTCTCCCATGGTGCACCACCAGCAACGCCATATTGCGGTGCAGCTCCACCATGACTCGACGGTGACGCAGAAGAAGGCCAAGCCATCTCGTCGTGCGTCGTCGTCCACATCGTGTTGCGGAGCGTCCTCCATGCTACAAGCCATGTGATGGCCGTACAGTGCTGTTCAATTTGTGCATGCAGATGGTAAATATGCATGGCCGATCGGTTGCATGGAACGTCAAAGCTAGCTAAAACCAATTTTACATGCTGCATACGGCACTAGCCAAACAGGTCACTGTATTGTCAATACTCTAAAATAGTTTGATATGTGAAAACCGTGGTATCTTACACCAACGGGCTAAAATATTGCAGTTTTTCAATACTCTGTTTTTTACTTTAATTTGCTACCAAACACAGCCTAAGTATCTTCCTATTGACGTCACTCTAGTTTAGTTAAATTGTCATTTAAAAGAAAGTTTAGTTAAATTGTATAGACCATAACATTAACTCGTTTTAAAAAGAAATTGGAATTAGGTAAGCCGAGTGCGTCGTCATTAGGCACTTGGCTTAGAGTCCACCGTCAAGGAGCCGTCGACTCAGGTGTGGATGGACATGTGGCAGGGACCTTGCCGAGCGCACCGTGTAAGCCGAGTGTATTTTCCTATCTATGCCAAGCATGCCGAGTATGCCGAGTGTTTCCTCGCGAACACTCAGCTTACATGTTCTTTTACCGAGTGACTTGTAGTTGACGAATGTCCGAGAAATTACACTCGGCTCAGTCCTCACCACCCGTCTGCCTCATATCCGGCGGCCTTAGGGCCAGGGGCACGCTGGACCCCGGAGGGATCTTGTTCCCTTTTTAGATATTTTTCGTGAGTTCGTTTATTGTTTATGTTCTGCTCAGAAAAACGAGACGCTGGCGGGTCCCTGAAGATGAAATAAGATTCTCCACGCCTAGCCTTCCGTTTGAAAGATGCTACTTTTTACCATTTTGACATAGTTTTGACCCAATTTTATATCAACTTTTTGGACTAACTTATTAATCCAGTGGCCAAGGTGAGTTGGAGCTTTTTATTTATGTTTCAGGACTTATCAGAAAACCATCGTTTCGGGGACAAAAAACTGAAACAAAATGTTTATCAAAGTTTTTCCATCGAGAAGGAGCAAGATGACTCAAGAGCCAGGGGGCCCATGTGGGCCCCACACGGCTCTGGCTCACGGCATCAACACACGCGCGCCGCAGGGCGGTCCCGACGGCTTCCATGCGTAGCCAACAAGTGAAAGTCGATAGGGAGCAGGGCACGGTCACACACTGTGTGTCGACATCGCTGCCTCGATGCAACGCCGCTCTTGAGCTTGTTGTTGGGGTGAGAGGGGGTGGGGAGCAGAAGAGCATTGAGGGGTGCGCTGTAGTTGGGTGGACTTGGGAGGTGGAGGAGGATTTACAAGTTAGGGCTTTGTGAGTTGGGCACCAATAGCACGTAGGATTTAGAAGCAAGGTATACGGTGGCTTCATGCATTCGTGGGTCGCTGCTCACGTGCGCACTTGGGGCGGGCCCTGGTTTCTGTGTTTTTTTCTCGGTCGCTGGTTTTCTTTCTTTCTTTTGACCAATTACAATAGGGATATTCTCTACTGTTTTTCATTTTCATTAATGATCAGCAGAGTTAAGAGTTTTACATGGTTGATAACATACAACCAAGTAGCTAGTTTTCTCGATGTTCGATCGAGTTGTTTGTTGGTCTTGGTCCGGTTTCTCTTTTCTTTTTTCTTTTCCTTTTCCTTTCTGTTTTTATTTCTTTTTTTATGGTTTTCTTTGGTTTTTCAGTTTTTTTTCATCGGTTTTCTTCGCTCTTTCTTGCTTACATTGTTTTTTTTCCTTTGTTTGTTTCCAGTTTTCTTTGTTTCTTTCTCGGTTTTCAATGTTTTTCTTTATATTTCCTAATTTTTTATCTTTCTTTCATTTTCTTTATTTCTTTCTTGGCTTTATTCGTTTTTCTTGTTTATTTCTCGGTTTTCATTATTTTTCATTGTTTTTCATTAAAAGAAATTTGTTGTTTCTTTTGCCGATTTTCATTTGTTTTTCTCTCTCTTTTTTTATAGAATAGGAATATTTATGAGGGTCTTTATCATTTATACCACTAATTGTGTCCCACTGCCTAATTTTCCATTACAAGTTACAACTGCTCAAAGATACCATCGCTCTGTGAGCTTGCTCAAAAATGTCATTACACACCTAAAAATGCCACCGTATTGTTAGATGTTTGCTAAAAAGTGCAATAAGACACTGTTATTGTCAGGACAAACCAGTTGACCATGTTATATGACCAAAATACCCCTACACCCACGTGACAGCTCTCTCTATCTCATAATGATAAGTGTGTGTTGCACTTATCAGGACTAATCAAGCAAATAGAGGAAAATAAGAACGCATTTGGGGGTTGAGTGGGACCCACACTTTATCGTAGTGAGATACAACAAGAGCTGACATTTTTGTCCATGGATATTTTGGTCTTATAATATTATAAATGGATTTTGAGTTGATAGAAGAGGCGTCTAGTGGCATTTTTTAACATGCGCCTAACAAAGCGGTGGCATTTTCGAGCAGTTGAAACTCCTAGTGGCAGACACGAGTAGTGGGACACAACTAGTGGCATAAATGATAAAAACCCAGTTAATTTACACATGTTTAGATATTTTTTTGAAATACATGAACCATTTTTCATATACATGTGAAATAGTTTTTGTACACGTTGAGTATCTTTACAAATACAGGATAAACTTATTTTTCAAATACATATTTTGATGTCAACCTTTTACATACACATTCAACATTTTCATATAAATCAAAATCATTTTTTATGTACACATTTAACATTTTCCTAATACATTATCAACCTTTTTGGAAACTTATAATTTTTATGTCTGTATTCCAAAAAAAAATGTCCAGTTTTTATACATCAGAAACATTTTTATATACAGGTTCAATATTTTCCAATTTTATAACTATAATTTTTTAAACTTAAATTTTTTGATGTCTCCTTTTTGCATAAGCATTACATTTTTTGTATACATTAGGAACACTGTTTTTATGCACCTTTAACATTTTTCAATTACATGATTTGCATCTTCTAAAACGTATATTTTTTCATGTTTATTTTTTTCCATACACATAATACATTAGCAACACTGTTTTTATGCACCTTTAACTTTTTTTAAATACATGATTAACATTTTTCAATTATGTATATCAATTGATTTTTATAATAGATATAATCAGAATATTTCTAAATACAAGCAAAAAAATAAAGCAAATGTAAAAGTATGAAAGAAAAAATGGCAAGTAGAAAAGCGTTGAAGGTCTGTGGTCCGCACTGGGCCAGCTCATTCTCGCACTTTAGGCGAGCGCTCGTAGAGGCTTGCGCTAAGAGCATCTATAATTGGACTCTCCAAATTGATTGGGCGGACACAGGTCCACTGACCGGATATGAGAGAGAAAGAACAATTGATCCAACTGGGTCGCCCAAAGCCTTCTTAAACGTCCGGACTATCAGACACTCATACTCAGCCCATATATGAGGGCAATGTCAGGAGTACCCCCGGTGTGTCCGGTCAGTGGTACTGCGTGTGTCACATAGAAATTGGCCCATCACGGACCAGCTTTTTTATTTCTTTATTTTTTCTTCTCTTTCTCTCTCAATCCCCACCAATCACAAGCATGTGACTGAATATATAGGGAAAATGGAGGATATGTGTAACATCCCAAAATTTTCCTAATTTTGGCATGTTAATATTTATTATTACTGAGCGAGTTGCTATGATTTTCAGGGGAAATTAAAACCGTTTTGAGTATTGTTTAAAAAAATTGAGTTTAGATTTCTGCTCTTTCGTACTTCTATGAAATATTTTGAAACCATATTTGATATTATGGAGTGAGAATAAAATGACTTTCTCAAATGTGGTGGATAAAAATTTCATTTGAAGTTCTTTGAATTTTGGAGTCCCATTTGAAATTGGATCTTATTTGGAGTTTTAGTGCCATATAAATATTTCCAAATTATTAAATAAATTTAATGAGAGGAGATAATGTGACTTCTCCAAAATATACTTGGAAATACTTAATATGACACAATTATCATTTTGGGAATTTGTAGAACTTTAAATTGATTTTTTAATAGTATTTGTGCACAACAATAATTTTAGTAAATGCCGAAACTAATTTTATTAGACCCTAAATAATATTTACGTGAAAGTGAACATTTTTTGTTTTCTGTTTCAGGAAAACTTTTTCGGACACTTAAAAAAAATCTAATTCTAATCCTATTAGGCTTGACTCATCTATTTTTTTCCTGCTCTGCTTCTGTTTACATGGGCCCTTCGAACTTGCCCATCTCTGGAGACTTTTGAAACAGTCTCTGCCGACGAACGATGTTCGTGAACATCGACATATGACAGATTCGGGCCAGCGTGGCTTGTGCGGAGTCCAAGATTCGTGGCGCCACTCCCTGTTGGAATGCTCATCGTCAAGGAGTGTGTGGGCTTTGACAGACGAAGATGTAACACATAAAATCACAGCAACAATAGAGCCTAACGCCAAGCATTGGTTGTTCACCTTGATGAAAATGCCTCCCCATGACAAATTCGTTCTTATGGCTGTTACTTTATGGTCTATATGGCACGCTCGACGCAAGGCCATCCATGAAGGAATTTTCCAGAGCCCTCAAGCGACACATATTTTTGTTCAGAGGTTTATCGATGACCTTGGGATTATAAGTAATAAGCAACAACATCCCAGACCACAAACCGAGACCCTTGCGGTGCAACGACAAAGACCAAAAAGGCCACCACCAGGATGCTGCAAGATCCATGTTGATGCAGCGGTTCGGTCACGAGGAGGCTCTGCAGCTGCGGTATGCAGGGATGAAGCTGGCAACTACGTTGGTAGTTCGGCTTTGGTCATTGAAGGAACCCTCGACTCAACTACTCCCTCCGTTCCTAAATATAAGTCTTTGTAGAGATTCCACTAGATGGACTACATACGGAGTAAAATGAATGAATCTACACTTAAAATGCATCTATATATATATTCGTATGTGGTTCATAGTGGAATCTCAACAAAGACTTATATTTAGGAACGGAGGGAGTACATTGGAAGCGATTGCTTGCCGTGAGGCACTTGCGCTAGCAGAGGATCTGAATATCAGAGACTTCGTCATTGCATCAGATTGTCGGTAGGTGATTGTGGACATCAATGCGGGTTCACGAGGGAGATATGCAGCAATCATAAGCGAGATCAATCAGATAGCCTCTTCTTTTCATTGTACTTTTGAAGGAAATTTGCCCTAGAGGCAATAATAAAGTTGTTATTTATATTTCCTTATATCATGATAAATGTTTATTATTCATGCTAGAATTGCATTAACCGGAAACTTGATACATGTGTGAATACATAGACAAACAGAGTGTCCCTAGTATGCCTCTACTTGACTAGCTTGTTTATCAAAGATGTTTATGTTTCCTGACCATAGACATGTGTTGTCATTTGATAAATAGGATCACATCATTAGGAGAATGATGTGATGGACAAGACCCATTCGTTAGCATAGCATAATGATCGTTAAGTTTATTGCTATTGCTTTCTTTATGACTTATACATATTCCTCTGACTATGAGATTATGCAACTCCCGAATACCGGAGGAACACCTTGTGTGCTATCAAACGTCACAACGTAACTGGGTGATTATAAAGATGCTCTACAGGTGTCTCCGAAGGTGTTTGTTGGGTTGGCATAGATCGAGATTAGGATTTGTCACTCCGAGTATCGGAGAGGTATCTCTGGGCCCTCTCGGTAATGCACATCATACGAAGCCTTGCAAGCAATGTGACTAATGAGTTAGTTGCGGAATGATGCATTACGGAACGAGTAAAGAGACTTGCCGGTAATGAGATTGAACTAGGTATGATGATACCGACGATCGAATCTCGGGCAAGTAACATACCGATGACAAAGGGAATGACGTTTGTTGTTATGCGGTTTGACCGATAAAGATCTTCGTAGAATATGTAGGAGCCAATATGAGCATCCAGGTTCCGCTATTGGTTATTGACCGAAGATGTGTCTCGGTCATGTCTACATAGTTCTCGAACCCGTAGGATCCGCACGCTTAACGTTCGATGACGATTTGTATTATGAGTTGTGTGTTTTGGTGACCGAAGTTTGTTCAGAGTCCCGGATGAGATCACGGACATGACGAGGAGTCTTGAAATGGTCGACAGGTAAAGATTGATATATTGGAAGGTTATGTTCGGGCACCGGAATGGTTTCGGAAAGGTTCGGACATTTTTCGAAGTACCGGGAGGTTACCGGAACCCCCCGGGGGACTATTGGGCCTTCATGGGCCCTAGTAGAGAGAGGAGGCCGGCGGCCAGGTGGTGGCGCGCGCCCCCCCAAGCCCAAACCGAATTGGACTAGGGGTGGGGGGCGCGGCCCCCTTTCCTTCTTCTCCTCCACCTCTTTCCCCTTCCCCCTTCTCCGGAAAGGAAAAGGGAATCCTACTAGGACTGGGAGTCCTAGTAGGACTCCCCCCTTGGCGCGCCCCCTCTAGGCCGGCCGCCTCCTCCCCCTCCTTTATATACAGAGGTAGGAGGCACCCCAAAGACACACCAAGATTTCTCTTAGCCGTGTGCGGTGCCCCCCTCCACAGTTTACTCCTCCGGTCATAGCGTCGTAGTGCTTAGGCGAAGCCCTGCGCGGATCACATCACCAACACCGCCGCCACGCCATTGTGCTGACGGAACTCTCCCTCGACCCTCTGCTGGATCAAGAGTTCGAGGGACGTCATCGAGCTGAACGTGTGCTGAACACGGAGGTGCCATACGTTTGGTACTTGGATTGGTTGGATCGTGAAGACGTTCGACTACATCAACCGCGTTAACCTAATGCTTCCAATTTCGGTCTACGAGGGTACGTGGACACACTCTCCCCTCTCGTTGCTATGCATCTCCTAGATAGATCTTGCGTGAGCGTAGAAATTTTTTGAAATTGCATGCTACGTTCCCCAACAGTGGCATCCGAGCCAGGTCTATGCGTAGATGATATGCACGAGTAGAACACAAAGAGTTGTGGGCGATAATAGTCATACTGCTTACCACCAACGTCTTACTTTGATTCGGCGGTATTGTTGGATGAAGCGGCCCGGACCGACATTACATGACCGCGTTCATGAGACTGGTTCTACCGATGTGCTTTGCACACAGGTGGCTGGCGGGTGTCTGTTTCTCCAACTTTAGTTGAATCGAGTTTGACTACGGCCGGTCCTTGTTGAAGGTTAAAACAGCACACTTGACGAAAAATCATTGTGGTTTTGATGCGTAGGTAAGAACGGTTCTTACTAGAAGCCCGTAGCAGCCACGTAAAACTTGCAACAATAAAGTAGAGGACGTCTAACTTGTTTTTGCAGGGTATGTTGCGATGGGATATGGTCAAGACATGATGTGATACATGTTATTGTATGAGATGGTCTTGTTTTGTAAAATTTATCGGCAACTGGCAGGAGCCTTATGGTTGTCGCTTTATTGTATGAAATGCAATCGCCATGTAATTGCTTTACTTTATCACTATGCGTTACGATAGTTGTAGAAGCAATAGTTGGCGAGGCGACAACGATGCTACGATGGAGATCAAGGTGTCAAGCCGGTGACGATGGAAATCATGATGGTGCTTTGGAGATGGAGATCAAAGGCACAAGATGATGATGGCCATATCATGTCACATATTTTGATTGCATGTGATGTTTATCTATTATGCATCTTATTTTGCTTAGTACGGCGGTAGCATTATAAGATGATCCCTCACTAAAATTTCAAGGTATAAGTGTTCTCCCTGAGTATGCACCTTTGCGACAGTTCGTCGTGCCGAGACACCACGTGATGATCGGGTGTGATAAGCTCTACGTTCACATACAACGGGTGCAAGACAGTTTTGCACGTGCGGAATACTCGGGTTGAACTTGACGAGCCTGGCATATGCAGATATGGCCTCGGAACACTGAGACTGAAAGGTCGAACGTGAATCATATAGTAGATATGATCAACATAGAGATGTTCACCATTGAAAACTACTCCATCTCACGTGATGATCGGACATGGTTTAGTTGATATGGATCACGTGATCATTTAGATGACTAGAGGGATGTTTATCTAAGTGGGAGTTCTTAAGTAATATGATTAATTGAACTTAATTTATCATGAATTTAGTCCTGATATTTTTTGCATATCTATGTTGTAGATCAATGGCCCGTGCTACCGTTCCCTTGAATTTTAATGCGTTCCTAGAGAAAGCTAAGTTGAAAGATGATGGTAGCAACTACACGGACTGGGTCCGTAACTTGAGGATTATCCTCATTGCTGCACAGAAGAATTATGTCCTTGATGCACCACTAGGTGACAAGCCCGCTCCTGCTAATGTAGACGCTTTGAACGTCAGGCAAACGTGGTCTGATGACTACTCTATAGTTCAGTGTGCCATGCTCTACGGCTTAGAATCGGGACTTCAAAGACGTTTTGAACGTCATGGAGCATATGAGATGTTCCAGGAGTTGAAGTTAATATTTCAAGCAAATGCCCGAGTTGAGAGATATGAAGTCTCCAACAAGTTCTATAGTTGCAAGATGGAGGAGAACAGTTCTGTCAGTGAACACATACTCAGAATGTCTGGGTACCATAACCACTTGACTCAGCTGGGAGTTAATCTTCCGGATGATAGTGTTATTGACAGAGTTCTTCAATCACTGCCACCAAGCTACAAAGGCTTCGTGATAAACTATAATATGCAAGGGATGAATAAGACAATCCCCGAGCTCTTTGCTATGCTCAAAGCTGCGGAGGTAGAAATCAAGAAAGAGCATCAAGTGTTGATGGTTAACAAGACCACTAGTTTCAAGAAAAAGGGCAAGGGAAAGAAGGGGAACTTCAAGAAGAATGGAAAGCAAGTTGTCACTCCCGGGAAGAATCCCAAGTCTGGACCCAAGCCTGAAACTGAGTGCTTCTACTGCAAAGGGACTGGTCACTGGAAGCGGAACTGCCCCAAGTATTTGGCGGATAAGAAGGATGGCAAAGTAAACAAAGGTATATTTGATATACATGTTATTGATGTGTACCTTACTAATGCTCGTAGTAGTGCCTGGGTATTTGATACCGGTTCGGTTGCTCATATTTGTAACTCGAAACAGGGACTACGGATCAAACGAAGATTGGCTAAGGACGAGGTGACGATGCGCGTCGGGAATGGTTCCAAGGTCGATGTGATCGCCGTCGGCATGCTACCTCTACATCTACCTTCGGGATTAGTTTTAGACCTGAATAATTGTTATTTGGTGCCAGCATTGAGCATGAACATTATATCTGGATCTTGTTTGATGCGAGACGATTATTCATTTAAATCAGAGAATAATGGTTGTTCTATTTATATGAGTAATATCTTTTATGGTCATGCACCCTTGAAGAGTGGTCTATTTTTGTTGAATCTCAATCGTGGTGATACACATATTCATAATATTGATGCCAAAAGATGCAAAGTTGATAATGATAGTGCAACATATTTGTGGCACTGTCGTTTAGGTCATATTGGTGTAAAGCGCATGAAGAAACTCCATACTGATGGACTTTTGGAATCACTTGATTATGAATCATTTGATGCTTGCGAACCTTGCCTCATGGGCAAGATGACTAAGACTCCGTTCTCCGGAACACTGGAGCGAGCTACAGACTTATTGGAAATAATACATACCGATGTATGCGGTCCGATGGGTGTTGAGGCTCGCGGCGGGTATCATTATTTTCTAACCTTCACAGATGATTTGAGCAGATATGGGTATATCTACTTAATGAAACATAAGTCTGAAATATTTGAAAAGTTCAAAGAATTTCAGAGTGAAGTGGAAAATCATCGTAACAAGAAAATAAAGTTTCTACGATCTGATCGCGGAGGCGAATACTTGAGTTACGAGTTTGGCCTTCATTTAAAACAATGCGGAATAGTTTCGCAACTCACGCCACCTGGAACACCACAGCATAATGGTGTGTCCGAACATCGTAACCGTACTTTATTAGATATGGTGCGATCTATGATGTCTCTTACCGATTTACCACTATCGTTTTGGGGTTATGCATTAGAGACAGCTGCATTCACGTTAAATAGGGCACCGTCTAAATCCGTTGAGACGACACCCTATGAACTGTGGTTTGGCAAGAAACCTAAGCTGTCGTTTCTTAAAGTTTGGGGTTGCGATGCTTATGTGAAAAAGCTTCAGCCTGATAAGCTCGAACCCAAATCAGAGAAGTGCGTCTTCATAGGATACCCAAAAGAAACTATTGGGTACACCTTCTATCACAGATCCGAAGGCAAGATATTTGTTGCTAAGAATGGATCCTTTCTAAAGAAGGAGTTTCTCTCGAAAGAAGTGAGTGGGAGGAAAGTAGAACTTGATGAGGTAGTGGTACCTTCTCTTGAATTGGAAAGTAGTTCATCACAGAAATCAGTTCCAGTGATGCCTACACCAATTAGTGAGGAAGTTAATGATGATGATCATGAAACTTCAGATCAAGTTACTACAGAACCTCGTAGGTCAACCAGAGTACGTTCCGCACCAGAGTGGTACGGTAATCCTGTTCTGGAAGTCATGTTACTAGACCATGACGAACCTACGAACTATGAGGAAGCGATGATGAGTCCAGATTCCACGAAATGGCTTGAGGCCATGAAATCTCAGATGGGATCCATGTATGAGAACAAAGTGTGGACTTTGGTTGACTTGCCCGATGATCGGCAAGCCATAGAGAATAAATGGATCTTCAAGAAGAAGACTGACGCTGACGGTAATGTTACTGTCTACAAAGCTCGACTTGTTGCGAAAGGTTTTTGACAAGTTCAAGGAGTTGACTACGATGAGACCTTCTCACCCGTAGCGATGCTTAAGTCTGTCCGAATCATGTTAGCAATTGACGCGTTCTATGATTAAGAAATCTGGCAAATGGATGTCAAAACTGCATTCCTTAATGGATTTCTCAAAGAAGAGTTGTATATGATGCAACCAGAAGGTTTTGTCGATCCTAAAGGTGCTAACAAAGTGTGCAAGCTCCAGCGATCCATTTATGGACTGGTGCAAGCATCTCGGAGTTGGAATATACGCTTTGATAGTGTGATCAAAGCATATGGTTTTATACAGACTTTTGGAGAAGCCTGTATTTACAAGAAAGTGAGTGGGAGCTCTGTAGCATTTCTAATATTATATGTGGATGACATATTATTGATTGGAAATGATATAGAATTTCTGGATAGCATAAAAGGATACTTGAATAAGAATTTTTCAATGAAAGACCTCGGTGAAGCTGCTTATATATTGGGCATCAAGATCTATAGAGATAGATCAAGATGCTTAATTGGACTTTCACAAAGCACATACCTTGATAAAGTTTTGAAGAAGTTCAAAATGGACCAGTCAAAGAAAGGGTTCTTGCCTGTGTTACAAGGTGTGAAGTTGAGTAAGACTCAATGCCCGACCACTGCAGAAGATAGAGAGAAAATGAAAGTCATTCCCTATGCCTCAGCCATAGGTTCTATCATGTATGCAATGCTGTGTACCAGACCTGATGTGTGCCTTGCTATAAGTTTAGCAGGGAGGTACCAAAGTAATCCAGGAGTGGATCACTGGACAGCGGTCAAGAACATCCTGAAATACCTGAAAAGGACTAAGGATATATTTCTCATTTATGGAGGTGACAAAGAGCTCATCGTAAATGGTTACGTCGATGCTAGCTTTGACACTGATCCGGATGACTCTAAGTCACAAACCGGATACGTATTTATATTGAACGGAGGAGCTGTTAGTTGGAGCAGTTCCAAGCAAAGCGTTGTGGCGGGATCTACGTGTGAAGCGGAGTACATAGCTGCTTCGGAAGCAGCAAATGAAGGAGTTTGGATGAAGGAGTTCATATCCGATCTAGGTGTAATACCTAGTGCATCGGGTCCAATGAAAATCTTTTGTGACAATACTGGAGCAATTGCCTTAGCGAAGGAATTCAGATTTCACAAAAGAACCAAACACATCAAGAGACGCTTCAACTCCATCCGCGATCAAGTCAAGGAGGGAGACATAGTGATTTGCAAAATACATACGGATCTGAATGTTGCAGACCCGTTGAATATGCCTCTTCCACGAGAAAAACATGATCAGCACCAAGACTCCATGGGTGTTAGAATCATTACAATGTAATCTAGATTATTGACTCTAGTGGAAGTGGGAGACTGAAGGAAATATGCCCTAGAGGCAAATAAAAGTTGTTATTTATATTTCCTTATATCATGATAAATGTTTATTATTCATGCTAGAATTGTATTAACCGGAAACTTGATACATGTGTGAATACATAGACAAACAGAGTGTCCCTAGTATGCCTCTACTTGACTAGCTTGTTTATCAAAGATGGTTATGTTTCCTGACCATAGACATGTGTTGTCATTTGATAAACAGGATCACATCATTAGGAGAATGATGTGATGGACAAGACCCATCCGTTAGCATAGCATAATGATCGTTAAGTTTATTGCTATTGCTTTCTTTATGACTTATACATATTCCTCTGACTATGAGATTATGCAACTCCCGAATACCGGAGGAACACCTTGTGTGCTATCAAACGTCACAACGTAACTAGGTGATTATAAAGATGCTCTACAGGTGTCTCCGAAGGTGTTTGTTGGGTTGGCATAGATCGAGATTAGGATTTGTCACTCCGAGTATCGGAGAGGTATCTCTGGGCCCTCTCGGTAATGCACATCATATGAAGCCTTGCAAGCAATGTGACTAATGAGTTAGTTGTGGGATGATGCATTACGGAACGAGTAAAGAGACTTGCCGGTAACGAGATTGAACTAGGTATGATGATACCGACGATCGAATCTCGGGCAAGTAACATACCGATGACAAAGGGAATGACGTATGTTGTTATGCGGTTTGACCGATAAAGATCTTCGTAGAATATGTAGGAGCCAATATGAGCATCCAGGTTCCGCTATTGGTTACTGACTGGAGATGTGTCTCGGTCATGTCTACATAGTTCTCGAACCCGTAGGGTCCACACGCTTAACGTTCGATGACGATTTGTATTATGAGTTGTGTGTTTTGGTGGCCGAAGTTTGTTCGGAGTGCCGGATGAGATCACAGACATGACGAGGAGTCTCGAAATGGCCGAGAGGTAAAGATTGATATATTGGAAGGTTATGTTCGGGCACCGGAATGGTTTCGAAAATGTTCGGACATTTTTCGGAGTACCCGGAGGTTACCGGAACCCCCCGGGGTACTATTGGGCCTTCATGGGCCCTAGTAGAGAGAGGAGGCCGGCGGCCAGGTGGTGGCGCACGCCCCCCCAAGCCCAAACTGAATTGGACTAGGGGTGGGGGGCGCGGCCCCCCTTTCCTTCTTCTCCTCCACCTCTTTCCCCTTCCCCCCATTCTCCGGAAAGGAAAAGGGAATCCTACTAGGACTGGGAGTCCTAGTAGGACTCCCCCCTTGGCGCGCCCCCTCTAGGCCGGCCGCCTCCTCCCCCCTCCTTTATATACGGAGGCGGGAGGCACCCCAAAGACACACCAAGATTTCTCTTAGCCGTGTGCGGTGCCCCCTCCACAGTTTACTCCTCCGGTCATAGCGTCGTAGTGCTTAGGCGAAGCCCTGCGCGGATCACATCACCAACACCGTCGCCAGGCCGTCGTGCTAACAAAACTCTCCCTCAACCCTCTGCTAGATCAAGAGTTCGAGGGACGTCATCGAGCTGAACGTGTGCTGAACACGGAGGTGCCGTACGTTCGGTACTTGGATCGGTTGGATCGTGAAGACGTTCGACTACATCAACCGCGTTAACCTAACGCTTTCGCTTTCGGTCTACGAGGGTACGTGGACACACTCTCCCCTCTCGTTGCTATGTATCTCCTAGATAGATCTTGCGCAAGCGTAGAATTTTTTTGAAATTGCATGCTACGTTCCCCAACAACTTTTCGTTTTGAGAGTCATGCTGTCAACTATGAAGCACATAGCCTAGCTAAATTTTCTTTGTCTAGAGGTCCTGGACGCCACGTTTGGTTTGGTCAGTCTCATGACCAAAGATGTATCCCACTTCATGTGGATTTTGATGAATAAAGTTGTGTTTCACCCCTAAGAAAAACCTCCTGTTCCTCTTCCACCTCACGTACAGGAAGAACGCCATGGCTTCGTATGTTCTTTTCTCTCTCTCTCTCCCGTCAATTCCAATAGCTGTTTCAACTTGCCATAAACACGAAAATATTTGGAATTCCATGGAGAACCAATTCAGAGAGTTAAAACCCTGCTTTAATGCGTTAATTGTTAGAAAACGGCCTCACATCAAGCAGCCATTATTGCCGCACTGACCTCACCATGGATCTCCTTCACCTTCCCACCCCTGGGCTATATAAGGAGCGCCGGAGCTAGCCCTCGACACACCTCTCCATTCCCCTAAAAAATACGTGAAGTTTGTGCCCTAGTTTTTCTGTAATCCTTCACCGGAGTTCGCATAACGCCGTCACGTTCGACGAAGATTTCGTCACTGTAAGCACAACCCTTTTTCTCCCGTTCCTACATTTATAATGGAGTTGTCCGTGCGCATCCGATTAACCCTGTCGTTCCTCCTTTGGCTGCCCCCTACACGAGGACCATGAAGTCCCAAATCTCACCGCCGACGAAGCCAATTCCAGCCACGCACGGAGACACCTAGAGGATGTGGTTGACCTCTCCACTGCCTCCGTAGACTTCGTTGTCATGCCCAATATGAGATCCTATCTGAGAGGAACTCGAAGGTCCCACCAAGGATAGAGCCGCATATTGAAACACTTTGCAAGGTGGATATCATTACATCATACCATGTACATAATAGTTGGGGATACATACAAAGGCATACAAATGCCACATGAATACAACAAACATCATACAGAAGAGAGGCATCTGACTACGGATGAAACACAAACGAAAAACTCAAACAACATCCACCCTGCTAGCCCAGGCTGCCGACCAGGAACCTATCCCAAGACCGACGAAGAAGAAGCAGAAGAAGAACTCCAAAACAAGCAAGCATCGCTCTCACGTCAAATCATCGCATTACCTTGTAGCTGCAACTATTGTTGTAGTAATCTGTGAGCCACGAGGACTCAGCAATCCCATTACCATGGGTATCAAGACTAGCAAAGCTTAATGGGTATGGAATGGATTAGTGGTGAGGTTGCAGCAGTGCTAAGCATTGTATGGTGGCGAACTTACGAATACAAGAATAAGATGAGAAGCTACGCAACGATCGTAAACTAGTAATGATCAAGAAGTGATCCTGAACTACTTACGTTCAAACATAACCCAACCGTGTTCTCTTCTCGACTCACTCGAAAAGAGACAGTCACGGTTACACACGCGGTTGGTGTATTTTAATTCGGATCTGGTGTCAAGTTCTCTACAACCGAATATTAAAAAATCCCATCTGCCACATAACCACGGGCACGGCTCTCGAAAAGATTAAACCTTGCAGGGGTGTCCCAACTTAGCCCATGACAAGCTCTCACGATCAACGGAGGAAAATCCTCCTCCCGGAACAACCCGATCAAACTCGGAATCCCGGTTCACAAAACATTTCGACAATGGTAAAACAAGTCCAGCAAGACCACCCGGCGTGCCGACACCCTGATAGTAGCCGCGCGTATCTCGTCTCAGGCCACGACCGGATGAGCAGTCCGTACAACTAAAACCAGACCTCGAGTTTCCCCGTGGTGGCGCTGCAAGGGGCTCTAGTTTGGACCAGCACCAGCAGCACTGGCCCCCCT
Organism: Thinopyrum elongatum; assembly: GCA_011799875.1. Lineage (NCBI taxonomy): Eukaryota > Viridiplantae > Streptophyta > Magnoliopsida > Poales > Poaceae > Thinopyrum > Thinopyrum elongatum. Next base: position 16,157,109 of record CM022300.1, on the reverse strand, counting down.
ATATTATGTTGAATAACGAACCTCGGGTAGCGCTAACTCCCTATGCATCAAATTTATTATCAGGTTTAGTTATTATTGTTGGGCAAATGGTAAAACCAATGTTGGGTCTTGCTGGAGGAGTTGTATTCAAAGCGAACTGTCAAGGGGGGCCCATAAACCCCGACCATGTTAGGAACGCAAAATCAAGGAACATAACACCGGTATGACGGAAACTAGGGCGGCAAGAGTGGAACAAAACACCAGGCAAAAGGCCGAGCCTTCCACCCTTTACCAAGTATATAGATGCATTAATTAAAGAAGAGATATTGTGATATCCATGATATCCATGTCCCAACATGGAACAACTTGCACTGCACCTGCAACTAGCAACGCTATAAGAGGGGCTGAGCAAAGCGGTAACATAGCCAAACAACGGTTTGCTAGGAAGGTGGAAAAGGTTAGAGGCTGTCATGGCAATTGGGAGGCTTGAGAAACAAATGGTAGGTAGCGCGATATAGCGATAGCATCGAGACAACTAGCATAGCAAAGATAGTAGTGAGATCCAAGGTAACGGTCATCTTGCCTGAAATCCCGCTAGGAAGAAGATCGAATCCATGAAGTAGACAATCCAACGTAGTCGAACGAATCCTCACAATCGCAACGTTATCGGAACTATCGAGAAGAAGCACAACCGGAAAGAAGCAAGCAACACGGTAAACCAACAAGCATAATCATGGCGTGATGCACAAGCAAATATGATGCATGTCCGGTTTAAATAGGCATGGCATGGCAAAGTGCAACAAACAATGCTACAAATTAAGTGGAGCTCAATATGCAACGAGTTGCATATTGACGAAGCACCACATTCAAATATTTAGTTGACTCTCGTTTATGTACTCAACAATATTAAATGTTGGTTAACATGGCAAGAGGTGAAGCATAATTAAACCACCTATCTAGGCAAGTTTAAATGAGGCCAAAACAACAAACAACAATTCCGGTAAATCCCCATGTGTTATTTAGCAATTTTTAAAGCAAACAACAATTTTAAACATTTTAAATGTTGTTATCATGATGCGGATGACATATACAAGTCTTATGCAATTTTATGAAAATGTTGACATGAGCATGTTATGAAGCATTTGTCACCATGGTGGAAAGAAAGGGTGCCACGGCGACGAACCCGAAAATGATACCACGGCAACATATCGGTTCCGGTAGCTCATGGAGATACCGGTGGAAAAGAGCAAGTGTGGATGTGAGTGTGTCATGCAAAGATGGTGGGGTGATCCCGGATATCGGGTTCCCACATGTCGGTGGCATGAAAAACGAGGAACGTGCAAGCGGCGATTCGAACATGGTGCAAACATGGGCATCTCATACAACACATGCATACGTCGACGGATCATCGTCTCGGCGGTTATACCTTCGAAGCATGCATTTACGGAGCGGATCGAGTCTGTGCGATGTAGAGGAAGTAGACGTTCTCGGGACGGTCGTAGTGGAAGTAGTGGTACACGGCGATGGTAGTAGTACTCGTGATCTTGGCGACGGTAGTCAAACTTGACGCTTGTGTTACATGGGTCTTCGGCGCCGTCAGCAGCTAAGGGAGGCCGGCGGACGACAGGGACGGCCGGAGGTGCAGCAGCAGATGCAAAACAGCGGCAGCAGTGAAGAAGCCGGCGGCGGCTGGAGTCTTTGGCGAGGCAGAGGCGCGAGGGGGACAGGGGCGCCATGGGGATCGAGGATGAGAGAGAGAGATGGCGGCGCAGAGGGAACGATGGAGGGGATCGGCTGAGCGATCGGGGCTAGGTTTAGAAGGGGGTTGGCTGGGCTGCTGGAGTGGATGGGCCTTAGAGGCCGGCCCAGTGGAGAGGGAAATGACCAGAGGCCTGGCTGCTGGGCTTTCTACTCCCTCTCTTCTTTTATTCTTTAGCAGAAAAGAATTAGAGGGAAGAAAAAGAAAGAGAGGGTTAGGGAAAGAATTTGTGCATGGGGTTAATTTTTCCGGACTCACCAAATGAGCTTGATCCAAGAAAACTATAAATGAGCATGTGTGCGAAGATTGGATTCAAACTCGTTTGAATTAAATTCAAATGAGTTTGAATAAGAAGTGGGCGTTTGAAAGGTCCAAAAATGTTGAGATTTTTGGTGGAGCTCGGGAAAAGTGATGAAAGAATAAATGGGCAAAGTTGGAGGCCAAAATTGAAATAGGGAAGGCATGGAATTAAAATGCAAGTGTGTTATAGTTAATAACAAATTAATGGAATATTTGATGATAGCTCCCTAAAATATTGAGAGACTTGTATATGTTGTAAAGAGAAATCAACATGTGAATTCCCTCGATTTAAATGGATCAAAGATCCATGCAATTTATTTAGCTGAGTTTTAAAAAGGGGTGCATGACGACATGATGCAAAGATGAATGCAACGAACAAAACAAATCACACGACGAATCTCGGAATACATGGAAGGCATCTGGAGCGTCGGTCTCGGGTCGTCACATTCGTCTTCTCTTCCTCAAGGCCGGTGATGTCTCCGTCGTCGAAAACGACCGAAGCCGAGGCCGCACCGCCCATCTCCGGCGAACCCTCACGGTGAGCATCCAGCCACTATATTCTGAAACGTATTCTTAGATGAACAGTTATCCACCAATCAGAACAAGACAAGTGTCACAGCCTATTCTATTCTCATATTTCTTTTTAGATTTTTGTCCAAACTTCGCAAATTTGTATCTTTTAATCTACAACTCAGAATTCAACAAGTTTGGTACCCCTGGATTCGCTAGGAAATATACTTTCCAGAAATAAGCTTGGAACATCCATTTGACATATTCATAAACTCGAATATTCAAATTCAAATTTGAGCATAATTGTTATAGTTTGAATTTTGCAAAATTCAAATTTATCAAATTTGACATCCTTAGAAACCTTGTAGACCCTAGTATGACTTGGGGCCAGAATATTTAACTTTTGGCAATTTCAAATTCAATTCAAAATTTGAATAGTGAATTTGAGTAAATTTGTCATATCTTTTATTCTATAAATCCAATCAGAATATTTTCTTCTACAAAGTTAGACCTTAGGTCCCTATGCACCTATTAGAACCTTCATAATAGCATTTCCAACATATTCAATACTTGGTTCCAGACTTGGAATTTAGCTTTCTTTTAGTCTTATTCTTATCCATGGTCCAATCATCATATGAAGACCCCAATGTTTCATCATGTATCCCTGGAATTCTTTGACCCAACCAACAAACCTATGTCATACTTCCATTCTTGATCTTATCTCAACCCGTAACCAAGTCCTAACAACTTCCTTAGTAATGTCATCCGTTAAATCATTTGTATGTTTATTTGGATTTTGTTTTGTGTTGAAGTTTTTTTTATTTTACCGTTAGATATATCGTAACGAGAAGGAGAGACGACTCGGAGTAGAATATTTCCTATGCAAGAGACCCAGGCAAGTTGCAGTTGATCATACTTTGTCCTATGCTTTTGAAATATGCATGATCTCTTTAAAATTTACTAGTATGCATGTTTTACTAAAAAGTTTTGCAAACTACTGCTAGCTAAAGCCCTAAAAATTTGTAGCTATGCTTAGCCATGCTTACAAAGAAAGGGGTTGGGAATCAAACAAGTTTTAAACAAATAAACTTGCCTTCTTTGGGGGAAACATTTTGTGAAAACTATTGAAAAATAAAACTATATACTATTTTACATCTACTCCCTGGGCGGAATGGTATTGACAGGAGCGTCTACAAGTGATTGCGCCCAATCGGGGACTTGCAGTGAATACGTCCGACTGTGGTCTTGCACACAGGTTTTTGGTGGGGACCGCCGTCCAGGGGACTGAGATCTTCCAAGTACAGTTTGATGTAGCTTCCAGTACAGTCGCATGCTACTATGGGCTCTGGCTTAGATTAGTACTAACGGGAAACCCTACCCCAGGACCGCCATCGGAGAGAGGCCTTCGTGCCAAAGTTGCGGGCGGCTTGGTCGGTATAGGGTGTTGTTACGGAAAGGCTTCGTCATAATCTCCTCCTAGTCGTGCACCCAAGTATGTAACGATAAACGGGGTTGGTTGTGTCATGTGGGGAACGTGTACGACCTCTGGAGAGGGTTAAATATAATCGATTAGCCGTGCCCCCGGTTACGGGCAATTTTGAGCAACTGAAGACTTGGACTGAAGAAGAATCTCCCCTTTCTTTTCTAAAAGTCTGTTTTAAGGGTTAAAGTTGAGGAATGAGCACAGTGAATGTGTTTCACTTTAACCTTATGTATGTTTTAAACTAATTTGGAGAATGAGCACTGGTGCGTATATCCAAGTGTCTCACTCCTACCTCTTATACTAAAAACAATATTTTATTTCAAAAGAAGTTTACAAAAATTTAGTATAGGAGAAAATTGGCTTTATGCAAAGGAAACCTCCACCAATACTTACCCTGCATATATATTCAGTTAAACTTTCCTTTGCAACTTGCGAGTACATTTCACGTACCCATCTGCACCTGTCATGTGTAGATCTTGGCAAATTAAGAGACGATAGGGTTATGGCATACACTCAACGAGCCCAGTGGCGTTGATGGAGCCCTAATTTAGCAACTACGTATGATTCCGCTGTAATATGTGCCAGCATTGAGCTATACCAATGGTATGTATTTACTTAATTCTGGATCTATCGTTGTAGTAAAATAATGTATGTTTTACTAATATTCATTCTTGTTACTGTGTGTGCTAGCTACGATCCAGGGATAGCACATTAAGCACAGAGACTTGGATTTTACCAAATCCGGGTCATGACAAAATGGTATCAGAGCATACGTTGACTGTAGGACGTGACCCTAGAAAATGCTTTAGAAATAGGAAGACCCTAGTAGGAACCACTTATATTTTCAGTAGTATTAATAGGATTCTCGTATCCTCCTTTTTTTTCTTTACTAAGTTCTCTTCTGCTTTCAAAAACTTAGATGACCAACCTCCTAAACTCCAACAACCTTGACACTGACATGTGATACGGATTTTCAAGAGCAGTAAAGGATATTTCATGGAAATGATGCTAAAACAAAGACGTCTGCGATACTGAAGTTTACATCCAAGAGGTTGAAGAAGAACTGAAAACACTCAAGATGAAGATGGTTGTGCAGAAGGTGAAGATTAGCACTACCAAGGGATGTCCCACATAATTCAAATAGTATCCAAGCCACCATGAGAGTTGTTAAATAAACAAAAGAGTGCAAGTAGTGTACCCGACCATGCCAACTCATGTTGATGAGGGTACCATAGTAATTGTTTGTTTGAAATCTATGAGTGAATTTGGATTTTTGTTGGAGTTCTTCGCCATTGATTTGATTTTTGTTGTCATTTGAGTTGTGTGATTTAAAAAAACCTTCCATTATTAGGATACGACCTTCGTAGGTTTGTATTATTTATTCTACCTTGAGAGGTGCAAGTTACGGATGATTAATAGAAGACCTTCATACGGGTGAAACATCACGCACTGAAGACTTTCAAGAACGAAAGGATTGAAGACTTCATGACGAAACCATAGTAAACGAGCCTATTATAATGGTTAGAAAACGATGCGATATGAGCTGTTCAATGATTGATTGTATGTGTATTCTTCCTCCTTGCTATCTAAAACTCTATCTCCTCTCTGACCAAACCTTAAACCCCATAGATGGACGGAATTATTTTGATGGGACAAGTGACACATTCAGAAGCAGAAGAATGGATTCAGAATATAGAAAGAGTAATGAAAGACGGCAAGGTAAAACCAAAGAAGAAGTTGATATATGCTTCATGGTATTTCATTAGAGAGGCTAACACTTGGTGGAAGATGCGTATAGCCATCGATAAAACCCAAAAGGCAATCACTTGGGAACAATTCAAGAAGGTTCTACTTCAATCTCGTCTTGTCATACGAGACCAAAAGAAAACAAGCGAAGATACAAACAAGTATTGCAGAATTTGCGGAGGAGGACACCTTACCGAGGAACATAATGATCAATGCCCAAATTGTGAAGGGAACCATCCAGCTGAAGAATGTCCTACCATTCATGTGATTTGTTTCTTATGCGAGGGAGCCGATCACTACCCCGTGCAATGTAAGATTTTCCTAGAAGTACAAAGGAAAGTCCAATAGAGTAAGGAAAGGAAGCAAGTAATACCCAAGGAAGCCTCACAGGACACCACCATATCATGGAAGGTCGTGGATGAAGAGCGATACCCTGGAGAACCAGATAGTCTTCTCAGATCATGCCACTCATGTGGTAAAGAAGGGCACAAATCTATCTCTTCTTATCAAAAGGATAAGAAGAAGGAATACCCATATAAAGTTGAATCGTGTGAAATAGAGTATGATCCACAGGAGATAGCTGCCATATTAGCGACGGAAAAGCCAAAGGTGAAGAGAATCAAGTCTAGGAAGAGGAAGGAGCCCTACATCAACGAGCTTGTTAGATGCATCATGGATTCCAAAACTTCCACCCGGATTAACCAAGAAGCCTCGACCAGCAGGACAGTAAAGAAGGAGAAGGACATGTCGAAAGTGATTTGTTATAAATGCAAGGAACCTGGACATTACCACAATCAATGCCTCAATGAGAAGAAGGCCAAAAAGAAAGTGAGGGTAGAGAGGCAAGAATAAATGTCATAATAAGATTTTGAAGCAAGTTTTACTTCCTTAGTCATCAATTATGTAAGCTTGATTTGGAATAATAACGACAATAAATGTGGTTAATTTCCTTTACAAGTGATGTATTCATATATTTTTTCAACGCTCATTATAATCCAGGAGAAGTTAGTGAAAGAACAATGTTGACAGGTTAAGGGAAGAAGACCATTCTAGAGATCATGTGATTAAGGGTCACCACATGCACCATTCACAGAGGTATCGTATCATCTAAGAAGAGATTGACCATTTGCAAGGAGAACACGACTCTTTTACAAGAAAATTCCACTATTTCATGGATGCAAGTTTTTAGCACAAACTGTGTAGTAAACGTTCCCCGAAAGCGTTTCACTAGGTTTGCAGGTGAAGACCTCTTTAAGAGGAGTGAGAAAGACCGAGTGTTAGAATACGCGATTCACCTATCTACATATGAAGTAGTGATTTTAGTACGGGATGGATTTGCCCTCATACCGGAGACTCTTATTATATACTTTTGTATGTTTGACTCGTAAATCAGAGAGACTAGAAACCCTAGTTGAGTGTCGATACGACAAGCCTAAAACCATAGAATGGTAAGGCGTAATTGAAGGAAATATGCCCTAGAGGCAATAATAAAGTTGTTATTTATGTTTCCTTATATCATGATAAATGTTTATTATTCATGCTAGAATTGTATTAACCGGAAACTTGATACATGTGTGAATACATAGACAAAACACCGAGTCCCTAGTAAGCCTCTACTAGACTAGCTCGTTGATCAAAGATGGTTAAGTTTCCTAACCATAGACATGTGTTGTCATTTGATGAACGGGATCACATCATTAGGAGAATGATGTGATGGGCATGACCCATCATTTAGCTTAGCATAATGATTGTTAAGTTTTATTGCTATTGCTTTCTTCATGACTTATACAAATTCCTTTGGCTATGAGATTATGCAACTCCCGAATACCGGAGGAATACCTTGTGTGCTATCAAATGTCACAACGTAACTGGGTGATCATAAAGATGCTCTACAGGTATCTCCGAAGGTGTTTGTTGGGTTGGCATAGATCAAGATTAGGATTTGTCACTCCGAGTATCGGAGAGGTATCTCTGGGCCCTCTCGGTAATGCACATCACAATAAGCCTTGCAAGCAATGTGACTAATGAGTTAGTTGCGGGATGTTGTATTACGGAACGAGTGAAGAGACTTGCCGGTAACTAGATTGAACTAGGTATGAGGGTACCGACGATCGAATCTCTGGCTAGTAACATACCGATGACAAAGGGAACAATGTATGTTGTCATTGCGGTACGACCGATAAAGATCTTCGTAGAATATGTGGGAGCCAATATGAGCATTCAGGTTCCGCTATTGGTTATTGACCGGAGAGGTGTCTCGGTCATGTCTACATAGTTCTCGAACCCGTAGGGTCCGCACGCTTAACGTTCGATGACGATTTGTATTATATGAGTTATGTGTTTTGGTGACCGAATGTTGTTCGGAGTCCCGGATGAGATCACGGACATGACAAGGAGTCTTGAAATGGTCGAGAGATAAAGATTGATATATTGGATGATAGTATTCGGACACCGGAAGTGTTCCGGAGTGTATCGGGTACATATCGGAGTACCGGGGGGGTTACCGGAAACCCCCGGGGGAAGATATGGGCCATATGGGCCATAGGAGGGAGGCACACCAGCCCACATAGGGGTGGCGCGCCCCCCACAAGGGAGGAGTCCGAATTGGACTAGGGGAGGGGGCGGCGCCCCCCTTTCCTTCTCCCTCTCTCTCTCCTTCCCCCTTTCCCCCTCCGATAAAAGGAAGGGGGGGCCGAATCCTACTAGGAGCCCAAGTAGGACTCCTCCTACTTGGGGCGCGCCTAGGGCCGGCCTCCTCCCCTCTCCATCCTTTATATACGGGGGTGCGGGCGCCTCTAACACACATCAATTGTTGCAAGCCGTGTGCGGCGCCCCCCTCCACGGTTTACTCCTCCGATCATATTCACGTAGTGCTTAGGCGAAGCCCTGCGCGGATCACTTCACCATCATCGTCACCATGCCGTCGTGCTGATGGAAATCTCCCTCGACACTTTGCTGGATCAAGAGTTCGAGGGACGTCATCGAGCTGAACGTGTGCAGAACTCGGAGGTGCCGTACGTTCGGTACTTGATCGGTCGGAACGAGAAGACGTTCGACTACATCAACCGCGTTAAACAAACGCTTCCGCTTTTGGTCTACGAGGGTACGTGGACACACTCTCCCCCTCTCATCTCCTAGATAGATCTTGCGTGAGCGTAGGAATTTTTTTGAAATTGCATGCTACGTTCCCCTACAGTGGCATCCGAGCCAGGTTTATGCGTAGATGATATGCACTAGTAGAACACAAAGAGTTATGGGCGGTGATAGTCATACTGCTTACCACCAACGTCTTATTTTGATTCGGTGGTATTGTTGGATGAAGCGGCCCGGACCAACCTTACATGACCACGTTCATGAGACCGGCTCCACCAACAGACATGCAACTAGTTTTGCATAAAGGTGGCTGGCGGGTGTCTGTTTCTCTAACTTTAGTTGAATCGAATTTGACTATGGCCGGTCCTTGTTGAAGGTTAAAACAGCAAACTTGATGAAACACCGTTGTGGTTTTGATGCGTAGGTAAGAATGGTTCTTACTAGAAGCCCGTAGCAGCCACGTAAATCTTGCAACAACAAAGTAGAGGACGTCTAACTTGTTTTTGCAGGGCATGTTGTGATGTGATATGGTCAAGACATGATGTGATATACGTTGTTGTATGAGATGATCATGTTTTGTAAAAGTTATCGGCAACTGGCAGGAGCCTTATGGTTGTCGCTTTATTGTATGAAATGTAAACGCCATGTAATTGCTTTACTTTATCACTATGCGTTAGCGATAGTTGTAGAAGCAATAGTTGGCGAGACGACAACGACGCTACGATGGAGATCAAGGTGTCAAGCCGGTGACAATGGAGATCATGACGGTGCTTTGGAGATGGAGATCAAAGGCACAAGATGATGATGGCCATATCATCTCACATATTTTGATTGCATGTGATGTTTATCTTTTATGCATCTTATTTTGCTTAGTACGGCTGTAGCATTATAAGATGATCCCTCACTAAAATTTCAAGGTATAAGTGTTCTCCCTGAGTATGCACCATTGCGACAGTTCGTCGTGCTGAGACACCACGTGATGATCGGGTGTGATAAGCTCTACGTTCACATACAACGGGTGCAAGACAGTTTTGCACATGCGGAATACTTGGGTTAAACTTGACGAGCCTAGCATGTACAGACATGGCCTCGGAACACTGGAGACCGAAAGGTCGAACGTGAATCATATAGTAGATATGATCAACATAGAGATGTTCACCATTGAAAACTACTCCATCTCACGTGATGATCGGACATGGTTTAGTTGATTTGGATCACGTGATCATTTAGATAACTCGAGGGATGTCTATCTAAGTAGGAGTTCTTAAGTAATATGATTAATTGAACTTAATTTATCATGAACTTACTCCTGATAGTTTTTGCATATCTATGTTGTAGATCAATGGCCCGTGCTACCGTTCCTTTGAATTTTAATGCGTTCCTAGAGATAGCTAAGTTGAAAGATGATGGTAGCAACTACACGGACTGGGTCCGTAACTTGAGGATTATCCTCATTGCTGCACAGAAGAATTATGTCCTTGATGCACCGCGGCCTGCTGCAGGAGCAGATGCTGACGTTATGAACATCTTGCAAGCTCGATCTGATGACTACTCGATAGTTCAGTGTGCCATGATTTACGGCTTAGAATCGGGACTTCAAAGACGTTTTGAACGTCATGGAGCATATGAGATGTTCCAGGATTTGAAGTTAATATTTCAAGCAAATGCCCGAGTTGAGAGATATGAAGTCTCCAACAAGTTCTATAGCTGCAAGATGGAGGAGAATAGCTCTGTCAGTGAACACATACTCAAAATGTCTGGGTATCATAATCACTTAACTCAGCTGGGAGTTAATCTTCCAGATGATAGTGTTATTGACAGAGTTCTTCAATCACTGCCAGCAAGCTATAAAGGCTTCGTGATGAACTATAATATGCAAGGGATGGAGAAGACTATTTTTTTTGCAGCTTAGCTCAATTCATGCATGGTTCCAGATAATCTGCTTGGTTGCAAAAAAATAGTTAGAAATGCGTATGAATATATAGCCTAGAGTCGAAGAAGGCCCCCTTCCGGGGGGGCCCGAGCCATCAGTGAGATACCACTCTGGAAGAGCTCGGATTCTAACCTTGTGTCAGACCCGCGGGCCAAGGGACAGTCTCAGGTAGACAGTTTCTATGGGGCGTAGGCCTCCCAAAAGGTAACGGAGGCGTGCAAAGGTTTCCTCGGGCCAGACGGACATTGGTCCTCGAGTGCAAAGGCAGAAGGGAGCTTGACTGCAAGACTCACCCGTCGAGCAGAGACGAAAGTCGGCCTTAGTGATCCGACGGTGCCAAGTGGAAGGGCCGTCGCTCAACGGATAAAAGTTACTCTAGGGATAACAGGATGATCTTCCCCAAGAGTCCACATCGACGGGAAGGTTTGGCACCTCGATGTCGGCTCTTCGCCACCTGGAGCTGTAGGTGGTTCCAAGGGTTGGGCTGTTCGCCCATTAATGCCGAGCTCTTCGCTATGCTCAAAGCTGCGGAGGTAGAAATCAAGGAGGAGCATCAAGTGTTGATGGTTAACAAGACCACTAGTTTCGAGAAAAAGGGCAAAGGAAAGAAGGGGAACTTCAAGAAGGATGGCAAGCAAGTTGCCACTCCCGGGAAGAAGCCCAAGTCTGGACCTAAGCCTGAAACTGAGTGCTTCTACTGCAAAGGGTTGGTCACTGGAAGCGGAACTGCCCCAAGTATTTGGCGGATAAGAAGGATGGCAAAGTGAACAAAGGTATATTTGATATACATGTTATTGATGTGTACCTTACTAATGCTCATAGTAGTGCCTGGGTATTTGATACCAGTTCGGTTGCTCATATTTGTAACTCGAAACAGGGACTACGGATTAAACAAAGATTGGCTAAGGACGAGGTGACGATGCGCGTCGGGAATGGTTCCAAGGTCGATGTGATCGCCGTCGGCACGCTACCTCTACATCTACCTTCGGGATTAGTTTTAGACCCGAATAATTGTTATTTGGTGCCAGCGTTGAGCATGAACATTATATCGGGATCTTGTTTAATGCGAGACGGTTATTCATTTAAATCAGAGAATAATGGTTGTTCTATTTATATGAGTAATATCTTTTATGGTCATGCACCCTTGAAGAGTGGTCTATTTTTGTTGAATCTCGATAGTGGTGATACACATATTCATAATATTGATGCCAAAAGATGCAAAGTTGATAATGATAGTGGAACATATTTGTGGCACTGCCGTTCAGGTCATATTGGTGTAAAGTGCATGAAGAAACTCCATGCGGATGGACTTTTGGAATCACTTGATTATGAATCATTTGATACTTGAGAACCATGCCTCGTGGGAAAGATGACTAAGACTCCGTTCTCCGGAACAATGGAGCGAGCCACTGACTTATTGGAAATAATACATACAGATGTATGCGGTCCGATGAGTGTTGAGGCTCACGGTGGGTATCGTTATTTTCTAACCTTCACAGATGATTTGAGCAGATATGGGTATATCTACTTGATGAAACACAAGTCTGAAACATTTGAAAAGTTCAAAGAATTTCAGAGTGAAGTGGAGAATCATCGTAACAAGAAAATAAAGTTTCTACGATCTGATCGCGGAGGCGAATATTTGAGTTACGAGTTTGGCCTTCATTTAAAACAATGTGGAATAGTTTCACAACTCACGCCACCTGGAACACCACAGCGTAATGGTGTGTCCGAACGTCGTAACCGTACTTTATTGGATATGGTGCGATCTATGATGTCTCTTACCGATTTACCACTATCGTTTTCGGGTTATGCATTAGAGACAGCTGCATTCACGTTAAATAGGGCACCGTCTAAATCCGTTGAGACGACACCGTATGAATTGTGGTTTGGCAAGAAACCTAAGCTGTCGTTTCTTAAAGCTTGGGGTTGCGATGCTTATGTGAAAAAGCTTTAGCCTGATAAGCTCGAACCCAAATCGGAGAAGTGCGTCTTCATAGGATACCCAAAAGAAACTGTTGGGTACACCTTCTATCACAGATCCGAAGGCAAGATCTTTGTTGCTAAGAATGGATCCTTTCTAGAGAAGTAGTTTATCTCGAAAGAAGTGAGTGGGAGGAAAGTAGAACTTGATGAGGTAATTGTACCTTCTCTCAATTTGGAAAGTAGCTCATCAGAGAAATCTGTTCCCGTGATGCCTACACCAACTAGAGAGGAAGCTAGTGATAATGATCATGAAACTTCAGATCAAGTTACTACCGAACCTCGTAGGTCAACCAGAGCACGTTCCGCACCAGAGTGGTACGGTAATCCTGTTCTGGAGGTCATGTTACTAGACCATGACGAACCTACGAACTATGAGGAAGCGATGATGAGCCCAGATTCCGCAAAATGGCTTGAAGCCATGAAATCTGAGATGGGATCCATGTATGATTACAAAGTATGGACTTTGGTTGACTTGCCCGATGATCGGCAAGCCATTGAGAATAAATGGATCTTCAAGAAGAAGACTGACGCTGATGGTAATGTTACTGTCTACAAAGCTCGACTTGTCGCAAAACGTTTTCGACAAGTTCAAGGGGTTGACTACGATGAGACCTTCTCACCCGTAGCGATGCTTAAGTCTGTCCGAATCATCTTAGCAATTGCCGCATTTTATGATTATGAAATCTGGCAAATGGACGCCAAATCTGCATTCCTTAATGGATTTCTTAAAGAAGAGTTGTATATGATGCAACCAGAAGGTTTTGTCTATCCTAAAGGTGCTAACAAAGTGTGCAAGCTCCAGCGATCCATTTATGGACTGGTGCAAGCATCTCGGAGTTGGAATATACGCTTTGATGAGGTGATCAAAGCATATGGTTTTATACAGACTTTTGGAGAAGCCTGTATTTACAAGAAAGTGAGTGGGAGCTCTGTAGCATTTCTAATATTATATGTGGATGACATATTATTGATTGGAAATGATATAGAATTTCTGGATAGCATAAAAGGATACTTGAATAAGAATTTTTCAATGAAAGACCTCGGTGAAGCTGCTTATATATTGGGCATCAAGATCTATAGAGATAGATCAAGACGCTTAATTAGACTTTCACAAAGCACATACCTTGATAAAGTTTTGAAGAAGTTCAAAATGGATCAGTCAAAGAAAGGGTTCTGGCCTGTGTTACAAGGTGTGAAGTTGAGTCAGACTCAATGCCCGACCACTGCAGAAGATAGAGAGAAAATGAAAGTCATTCCCTATGCCTCAGCCATAGGTTCTATCATGTATGCAATGTTGTGTACCAGACCTGATGTGTGCCTTGCTATAAGTCTAGCAGGGAGGTTCCAAAGTAATCCAGGAGTGGATCACTGGACAGCGGTCAAGAACATCCTGAAGTACCTGAAAAGGACTAAGGATATGTTTCTCATTTATGGAGGTGAGAAAGAGCTAGTCGTAAATGGTTATGTCGATGCTAGCTTTGACACTGATCCGGATGACTCTAAGTCACAAACCGGATACGTATTTATATTGAATGGTGGAGCTGTCAGTTGGTGCAGTTCCAAGCAAAGTGTCGTGGCGGGATCTACGTGTGAAGCGGAGTACATCGCTGCTTCGGAAGCAGCGAATGATGGAGTCTGGATGAAGGAGTTCATATCCGATCTAGGTGTAATACCTAGTGAATTGGGTCCAATGAAAATCTTTTGTGACAATACTGGAGTAATTGCCTTGGCGAAGGAATCCAGATTTCACAAAAGAACCAAACACATCAATAGACACTTCAACTCCATCCGTGATCAAGTCAAGGAGGGAGACATAGAGATTTGCAAAATACATACGGATCTGAATGTGGCAGACCCATTGACTAAGCCTCTTTCACGAGCAAAACATGATCATCACCAAGACTCCATGGGTGTTAGAATCATTATAGTGTAATCTAGATTATTGACTCTAGTGCAAGTGGGAGACTGAAGGAAATATGCCCTAGAGGCAATAATAAAGTTGTTATTTATATTTCCTTATATCATGATAAATGTTTATTATTCATGCTAGAATTGTATTAACCGGAAACTTGATACATGTGTGAATACATAGACAAAATACCGAGTCCCTAGTAAGCCTCTACTAGAATAGCTCGTTGATCAAAGATGGTTAAGTTTCCTAACCATAGACATGTGTTGTCATTTGATGAACGGGATCACATCATTAGGAGAATGATGTGATAGACATGACCCATCCGTTAGCTTAGCATAATGATCGTTAAGTTTTATTGCTATTGCTTTCTTCATGACTTATACATATTCCTTTGACTATGAGATTATGCAACTCCCGAATACCGGAGGAATACCTTGTGTGCTATCAAACATCACAACGTAACTGGGTGATCATAAAGATGCTCTACAGGTATCTCCGAAGGTGTTTGTTGGGTTGGCATAGATCAAGATTAGGATTTGTCACTTCGAGTATCGGAGAGGTATCTCTGGGCCCTCTCGGTAATGCACATCACAATAAACCTTGCAAGCAATGTGACTAATGAGTTAGTTGCGGGATGTTGTATTACGGAACGAGTAAAGAGACTTGCCGGTAACGAGATTGAACTAGGTATGAGGATACCGACGATCGAATCTCGGGCAAGTAACATACCGATGACAAAGGGAACAACGTATGTTGTCATTGCGGTACGACCGATAAAGATCTTCATAGAATATGTGGGAGCTAATATTAGCATCCAGGTTCCTCTATTGGTTATTGACCGGAGAGGTGTCTCGGTCATGTCTACATAGTTCTCGAACCCGTAGGGTCCGCACGCTTAACGTTCGATGACAATTTGTATTATATGAGTTATGTGTTTTGGTGACTGAATGTTTTTCGGAGTCCCGGATGAGATCACGGACATGACGAGGAGTCTCGAAATGGTCGAGAGATAAAGATTGATATATTGGATGATAGTATTCGGACACCGGAAGTGTTCCGGAGTGTATCGAGTGCATATCGGAGTATCGGGGGGTTACCGGAACCCCCCAGGGGAAGATATGGGCCATAGGAGGGAGGCACACCAGCCCACATAGGGGTGGCGCGCCCCCCACAAGGGAGGAGTCTGAATTGGACTAGGGGAGGGGGCGGCGCCTCCCTTTCCTTCTCCCTCTCTCTCTCCTTCCCCCTTTCCCCCTCCGATAAAAGGAAGGGGGGGCGAATCCTACTAGGAGCCCAAGTAGGACTCCTCCTACTTGGGGTGCGCCTAGGGCCGGCCTCCTCCCCTCTCCCTCCTTTATATACGGGGGTGGGAGGGCGCCTCTTACACACATCAATTGTTCCAAGCCGTGTGCGGCGCCCCCCTCCACGGTTTACTCCTCCGGTCATATTCACGTAGTGCTTAGGTGAAGCCCTGCGCGGATCACTTCACCATCATCGTCACCAAGTCGTCATGCTAACGGAACTCTCCCTTGACACTTTGCTGGATCAAGAGTTTGAGGGACGTCATCGAGCTGAACGTGTGCAGAACTCGGAGGTGCCGTACGTTCGGTACTTGATCGGTCGGAACGAGAAGACGTTCGACTACATCAACCACGTTAAACAAATGCTTCCGCTTTCGGTCTACGAGGGTACGTGGACACACTCTCCCCCTCTCGTTGCTATGCATCTCCTAGATAGATCTTGCGTGAGCGTCGGAATTTTTTTGAAATTGCATGCTCGTTCCCCTACAGTAATACCCTTATAGAAAGGTAGTCATGCCTAACGTAAAATGAATGGTGAGGAAGGAACGTGAAAATCTTGAAGGAATTCCATTGGTAGCTATTTCAACCACCATGAGAATCTCGATATGTAGTTCTGGGATATGTGGATTTTGAGCCCGACTTGCCCTTTTTGAGGAAAAGCTCGAAGCTTGATTAAGAACCCTCATGGAATTAAGAAATGTGGAATCCCCACAAGTTTATTTTTAAGGGTGGTAGTTTCCGAACACCCTAGAAGAATAATTGGGTCATACGAGAAATCAGCGAAGACTCCAGAATGGTGCCAGAAGTCTTAGACATAGGCATGATGAAGAACTGGAATACAAGGAATTATATTAACAGAAGACATTCCCTCAAGACAGGAAGCAAAATGATAAATCGCTAGCCTGCAGATGTTATACCAAAACTTTGGGGAAGTAACCCAAGAGAACCAAACCCAAACCTACTTCTTGCTAGCCTTTGCAAATCTAGAGGACGAGATTTCTTTTAAGGGTGGTAGTTTTTTTGTCACGACCCGGATTTGGTAAAATCAAAGTCTCTGTGCTTAATATGCTATCCCTGGATCGTAGCTAGCACACACAGTGACAAGAATGAATATCAGTAAAACATACATCATTTTACTACAACGATAGATCCACAATTAAGTAAATACATACCATTGGTACAGCTCAATGCTGGCATATATTACAGCGGAATCATACGTAGTTGCTAAGTTAGGGCTCCATCAACGCCACTAGGCTCGTTGAGTGTAGGCCATAACCCTATTGTCTCTTAATCTGCCAAGATCTACACATGACAGGTGCAGATGAGTACGTGGAATGTACTCGCAAGTTGCAAAGGAAAGTTTAACTGAATATATATGCAGGGTAAGTATTGGTGGAGGTTTCCTTTGCATAAAGCCAATTTTCTCCTATACTAAATTTTTGTAAAATTCTTTTGAAATAAAATATAGTTTTTAGTATAAGAGGTAGGAGTGAGACACTTGGATATACGCACCAGTGCTCATTCTCCGAATTAGTTTAAAACATACATAAGGTTGAAGTGAAACACATTCACTGTGCTCATTCCTCAACTTTAACCCTTAAAACAGACTTTTAGAAAAGAAAGGGGAGATTCTTCTTCAGTCCAAGTCTTCAGTTGCTCAAAATTGCCCGTAACAGAGGGCACGGCTAATCGATTAGCTTTAACCCTCTGCAGAGGTCGTACACGTTCCCCACATGACACAACCAACCCCGTTTATCGTTACACACTTGGGTGCACGACTAGGAGGAGATTGTGACGAAGCCTTTCCGTAACAGCCCCCTATACCGACCAAGCCGCCCCCAACTTCGGCACGAAGGCCTCTCTTCGATGGCAGTCCTGAGGTAGGGTTTCCCGTTAGTACAAAGCTAAGCCAGAGCCCATATTAGCATGCGACTGTACTGGAAGCTACATCAAACTGTACTTGGAAGATCTCAGTCCCCTGGACGGCGGTCCCCACCAAAAACCTGTGTGCAAGACCCCAGTCGGGCGCATTCACTTCAAGTCACCGATTTGGCGCAATCACTTGTAGACGCTCCCGTCAATACCATTCCGCCCAGGGAGTAGATGTAAAACAGTATATAGTTTTATTTTTCAAAAGTTTTCACAAAACGTTGCCCCCAAAGAAGGCAACTTTATTTGTTTAAAACTTGTTTGATTCCCAACCCCTTACTTTGTAATCATGGCTAAGCATAGCTACAAATTCCTAGGGCTTTAGCTAGAAGTAGTTTGCAAAACTTTTTAGTAAAACATGCATACTAGTAAATTTTAAAGAGATCATGCATATTTCAAAAGCATAGGACAAAGTATGATCAACTGCAACTTGCCTGGGTCTCTTGAAGAGGAAATATTCTATTCTGAGTCGTCTCTCCTTCTCGTTACGATATATCTAACGGTAAAATAAAAAAAACTTCAACACACAACAAAATCCAAATAAACATACAAATCAAGAATGGAAGTATGACATACGATACGATATATCTAATGGCATTACTAAGGAAGTTATTAGGACTTGGTTACGGGTTGAGATAAGATCAAGAATGGAAGTATGACATAGGTTTGTTGGTTGGGTCAAAGAATTCCAGGGATACATGATGAAACATTGGGGTCTTCATATGATGATTGGACCACGGATAAGAATAAGACTAAAAGAAAGCTAAATTCCAAGTCTGGAACCAAGTATTGAGTATGTTGGAAATGATATTATGAAGGTTCTAATAGGTGCATAGGGACCTAAGGTCTAACTTTGTAGAAGAAAATATTCTGATTGGATTTATAGAACAAAAGATATGAGAAATTACCTCAAATTCACTATTCAAATTTTGAATTGAATTTGAAATTGCCAAAAGTTAAATATTCTGGCCCCAAGTCATTCTAGGGTCTACAAGTTTTCTAAGAATGTCAAATTTGATAAATTTGAATTTTGCGACATTCAAACTATAACAAATATGCTCAAATTTGAATTTGAATATTCAAGTTTATGAATATGTCAAATGGATGTTCCAAGCTTATTTGTGGAAAGTATATTTCTTAACAAATCCAGGGGTACCAAGCTTGTTGAATTCGGAGTTGTAGATTAAAAGATTAGAATTTGCGAAGTTTGGACAAAAATATAAAAAGAAATACGAGAATAGATAGGCTGTGACACTTGTCTTGTTGTGATTGGTGGATAGCTGTTCAGCTAAGAATACGTTTCAGAATATAGTGGCTGGATGCTCACCGTGAGGGTTCGCCAGAGATGGGCGGTGCAGCCTCGGCTTCGGTCGTTTTCGACGACGGAGAAATCAACGGCCTTGAGGAAGAGAAGACGAAGTCTACGGAGGCAGTGGAGAGGTCAACCGCATCCTCTAGGTGTCTCCGTGCGTGGCTAGAATTAGCTTGGCCGGCGGTGAGATTTGGGACTTCGCGGTCCTCGTGTAGGGGGCAGCCTAAGGAGGAACGGCAGGGTTAATCTGATGCGCACGGACAGCTCCATTATAAATGAAGGAACGGGAGAAAAAGGGCTGTGCTTACGGTGACGAAATCTTCGTTGAACGCGACGGCGTTACGTGAACTCCAGCGAAGGATTACAGAAGAACTAGGGCACAAACTTCGCGTATTTTTTTGGGGAGTGGAGAGGTGTGTCGAGGGCTAGCTCCGGCGCTCCTTATATAGCCCAGGGGTGGGAAGGTGAAGGAGATCCATGGTGAGGTCAGTGCGCCAATAATGGCTGCTTGATGTGAGGCCGTTTTCTAACAATTAACGCATTAAAGCAGGGTTTTAATTCTCTGAATTGGTTGATTTTTCGTGTTTATGGCAAGTTGAAACAGCTATTGGAATTGATGGGAGAGAGAGAGAGAGAAGAACATAGGAAGCCATGGCTTTCTTCCTGTACATGAGATGGAAGACGATCCAGAGATGGGCAAGGTTGAAGGGCCCATGTAAAGAGAAGCAGAGCAGGAAAAAAATAGATGAGTCGAGCCTAATAGGATTAGAATTAGATTTTTTTTTTAAGTGTCCGAAAAAGTTTTCTTGAAACAGAAAACAAAAAATGTTTACTTTCACGTAAATATTATTTAGGGCCTACGAAAATTAGTTTCGGCATTTACTAAAATTATTGTTGTGCACAAATACTGTTAAAAAATCAATTTAAAGTTCTACAAATTCCAAAAATGACAATTGTGTCATATTAAGTATTTCCAAGTATATTTTGGAGAAGTCACATTATCTCCTCTCATTAAATTTATTTAATAATTTGGAAATATTTATATGGCACTAAAACTCCAAATAAGATCCAATTTCAAATGGGACTCCAAAATTCAAAGAACTTCAAATGAAATTTTTATCCACCACATTTGAGAAAGTCATTTTATTCTCACTCCATAATATCGAATATGGTTTCAAAATATTTCATAGAAGTACGAAAGAGCAGAAATCTAAACTCAATTTTTGTGAAACAATACTCAAAACGGTTTTAATTTCCCTAGAAAATCATAGCAACTCACTCAGTAATAATAAATATTAACATTCCAAAATTTGGAAAATTTTGGGATGTTACAATATGGACGTTTAAGGTAAACCTGGTCAAACATCGGGCCCGGTCGGGTTTTGGGCTGGGCTTGTAAAAGCCCGAAATTCATTTCTCATGCACGAGCCCGGCCCGAAGCCCAAAATACTCTTTGTTTTCAAGCTTGAGCCCTGCCCGAAATTAAGCCCGAAGCCCGGCTTGAATGTTGTTTTTTAGTGTGCGCACGTGCAAGCCCGACCTGAAATACAAAAAAAGAGAAGCCCGAGCCCGGCCCGAACAATCTTCTGGGTTGCAAAACAAGGCCCAAGCACAGCCCGGGTTTTTCGGGCCGGGTCGTCAGATTGGGCTGTCCATACCCGGGTTTATTTTAAGGTGTCAAATTTGCCAAGTCCAGCTGTAGGTAGCCCAAGCTCGGGTTAGGAATGCTACAAATCTGCGCGTGAGTAGCATCCTTGGGCTGGGCTGGATTTTATTTGTGCCTACAAATGGACGTCCAAACCCAGCCCAAAATAGCACATGGGGTTGCAAAACCGCGACGTCTATATCTCACTTATAGCGAGTTCTATCGTACGCTCGCTTGAAGCAATTTTTGCATCGCGTTATAACTGGGCCAACCAAGTTCTTCTCCTACCGATTCGCCCGCACCCTAGGGCTCGAACGCTCGCTCTTTCGGGAGGCTCGTTCTTTCGGGAGGGTTAGCTATAGTTAGTCCGGTTTTCCTCTATTTTTCGTTTTATCTTTATCTTTTTCTTCCTTTTTTACATCTGGTTTTCTTTGTTTTTCACAGTTCCTTGGTTTTTCTGTTTTCTTTGCATTTTCACCGGGTTTCTTCATTTTTTCATAGTTTTCTCCATGTTTTCTATGATTTCTTTGGTTTGTTTATTTCCTTTTTGATTTTTTTTCTTTATCTTTGGTTTGTTCCTTTTCTGGTTTTCTTCGTTTCATTCATGATTTTTACTTTTTTTGCTTTCTTTTCTCTTTTATGTTTTTTTCTCGGATTTCCATGGACTTTTGCTTTTCTTTCTCCCTATTTTCTGCACTTTACTTTGTTCCTTCGTATTTTTTTTCCTTTTTTTATGCTTTTCTTAAAAAAAATCATACATTTCCGTATACATCAGGAATCTCTTTTTGTATACACATTTAAGATTTTCCAAATACATGATTAAGTTTTTTTAACTTATTTTATATGTCAGCAAATTGAAAAAAATGTACACATCAGGTACATTTTGTATATACACATTTAACAATTTGGAAATACATGATTAATATTTTCTAAATATATTGTTTTTATGCATACTTTCTCCATACATTTTGAGCAATTTTTGTGATACATCAGGACCATTTTTTAGTACATGTTTAATATTTCTTAAATAGATGATTAACATTTTATGAAACATATATTTTTATGGCTAATTTTGATATAAACAATGTACATTTTTAGTATAATACATTAACATTTTATGTATACATGTTTAAGATTTTCGAAATACATGATTAACTTTTTTTATACAATAGTTTATGCATATTTTTTCCAAACATATTGTACATTTTTTGCATACATCACGGATATTTTTAATATACACATTTAATATTTTCCAAATGCATGATTAACATTTGAAACAAATACTTCTTGATGTCACATTTTTTTCATAAACATTGTACATTTTTAGTATACATAAAAAAAATACACATTTACATTTTTAAAGTGCATGATTAACATTCATTGAAAAATATATGTGAAGTATTTTTTGTAATAAGTGTCTTTGATTAAGTACAACTTTGAATCAAAGACACTTATTTCGGATGGAGGAAGTATATATTTATTACAATTGGAACCACAAACAAAAGTAAAAAAAAGCAAAAAAACAAAAACAAAAATGTGAAAAAAAGCGCTTTTGAGGCATGTGGCCTCTTGTGCGCTGGGCTGGCCCATGTTGTCGCAGGCGAGCCAGCCATATGTTTCGGCTATTTTTTTTAAAATAATACATTTTTTTATTAATTTTCAAAAATATTACGTTGGATGAAAATATTTCAAAAATAATACACCGTCGGCCCGCTGCAGGCCGACTGGGTCTAGTCGGCCCACAGCAGGCCGATTGGGCTTAGTCGGCCCACCACATGCTGACAGCAGGCCAGGCCAGGCACGCGCGGGGCTGTCGACGCGCCCGGGCCCCTGTCAGCCCGCTGCAGGCCGATCGGCCAGCTGCCGGCCGACAGGGCGCGGGGCCCCCAGCAGCTGGCTCCTTCCTCCTCTCTCTCCTTCTCCTTTCTCCTTTCTCCTTTCTCATTTCTCCTTCATTTCTTCCACTCCTCACGGCTAGCTACAGCTCCATTCTTTCTCCTCTTTCTCACAAGAAATGCCTCAAATTAATACACCAAAATGAGGCGTTTTTTTACAGATTGAGCACCGTGAATGGGTTCTACGTAGTTAGGGGAGCCAAGGGAGACCTCGATCTACTGATGGGGTAGCTCGTGGTGGTCGTGGTGAGCAATTTTTTGAAGCTTTTTTTTAGCACATTGGAGGAGGTTGTGGCGGCGGTGGAGGTGGAGGTGGTGGTGCTGAAGCTGGGGCAGTGTGGTGGAGGTGGTGGAGGTGAAGCTCCGGCAGTTTGGTGGAGTTTCCGGCTCCGGTGATTGAAGGCCGCCGTTCGTCGTTCGCTCGCACGCTTCAAGGGTATATTTCAACACACATTTTATTTTTCGTAGTTGCTCCGGTAGTATTCGGTAATATGTTTCGATGTGAAATAAATTAGGTGTGCGATTAAAGTTATTTGCTCCGGTAGTATCCGTAAATATATTTAGATGTCAACTATTTAGTTGTGTGAATATTTGAAGTTACTCCGGTAATATTCCGTACTATATGTGGATGTCAAATATTTAGGTGTGTCAGTAGTTGGAGTTGCTCCGGCAAATATTTGTAATATATTTGTAGGTGTGTGAATTTTTTTAGTTGCTCCGTTAATATTCCGTAATATATATACATGTCAAATATTTAGTAGTGCGGATATTTAAAGTTGTTGCTTAATACTTGTCTGTCATTGTTGAAAAAAAATTAGGTGAGCCGAGATGTCTGATGTAGTGACGTTCAAATTTTACTACGGTCCTGGTACTGTCCAAACAACTGACATGGGAGCTGATCTGAGTGAATTTACTCACATAGAGGTGCCAATGAGAGCACCTCAAACATGGTCAGTCAGTCAGTTGAAATAATGGATTACAGGAAGTTTAGGGCTTGATACAGAAACACACACCGTCAGTGTTCATGTATTGTGGACACGGTCAAGTTCAATAATTTACTTTTATTTGAGGCCAATAGAGCGAGACTCCGAGTGGGTGCGGTGGTTACAAGGTTGCGAACGCAGGGGATGCAATCCTATTGCCTTAGTGCTTCCCGTCGTGAAGGAGGTCAGTGCACATGAAGGCGAGGGTGGCTACGATCCTGGGCAGAGCAGTGGAGGGAGGCAGTTATCTATGTCAAATGCTAGAGATGATGGTTATGAACCAGGGCAGAGTAGTCAGGTAGAACGAGGAAATGCCGATGGTGATTACAGTGGCGAGGTGGACGCTGACGAGGTAGATGGGCACATGCAGGACCAGATGGAAGAAGAAGACACCGATGTTGATAGGGGTCATGCCGATGATTCTGACGAGTCGGATGAAGAAGAAAATGCAGAGGAGGTCCCGAATCCTGCATCATGGAATCATGACTTCTCATCTGCAATGATGGTGAACGATGGACATGATTCTGCCTGACAATATCACCAGAACAATATTGCGACGGGTGCTATGTATCCCAACAAGCAAGCTCTTAAGGATGCAATAATAAATTGGGCAATGTCCACGCAAAGGGTTTTCACAGCTCAGGTGTCAAGTCAGAAATACCTGACAATGGTATGCAAGAACACAGATTGTCCCGCCAGGGTGCACGACTATCTCCCTAAGTATGGCACAAGTTGGGTGATCAGCGACTTAGTGAATCACACTTGTCTTATTCCCTGCATCCCTCAAGATCATGCCAACCTTTCATCGACGCTTATTGCTCGGTTGTTTTACGATGAGATAGTGGAGGGCAAAGCTATGGAAGTGAAGGCAATCCAGACAAAAGTCTTCGCCAGGTTGAAGTACAGGATTTCTTATGGCAAGGCTTGGAGGGCTAAGCATGCGGCGCTTGAGAGGAGATTTGGTTCTTATTTTGATGCATATGACTCTGTTGTCCAGCTCCTCCACACACTGCAGCAGCGGAATCCAGGCACCTATATTGATATCCAAGACCTCTTCATGCCAGAGTTCCCAACTGTGAGGGTGATGCATCGTCTCTTCTTCTCTTTCGGTGTATGCATCGAAGCTTTCAGACATTGCTGACCGGTGATATGTGTAGATGGTACTTTTTTCACTGGCAAGTACAAGGGTCAGATCCTAACAGCCATAGGTTAAGACGGCCAAAATCAAGTTGTCCCACTCGCATTTGCTTTTGTGGAGAGTGAGAACATTGAAAGTTGGACATGGTTCTTCAGGCAGTTGAAAATATCAGTTGTGAAGGAGAAGCCCAATGTGTGCATCCTTCATGACAGGCATGCAGGTATACTCAGTGCGATAAGGACACTAACAAACCCAGGCCCTGAGGAACAAACTCCATGGCAAGACTTGCAGAGCCGTTGGTGCATGCGCCATCTGGGGGCTAATTTCTTCTCGCAGTTCAGAAATAAGAGCCTGATGAATCTGTTCAAAAAACTCTGCAAGCAGAACCAGTTATGGAAGTACAATTTGATACGTGACAGACTTAATGTGTGCACGCAGAGACACGTTAGGGACAGAAAAGCTGCAAGAGATGCAGCGGTGAGGGCACATGTTGAAGCAGTAGCTGCACAGTTGGCAACAGGATCAGCGGCCGTGGAGGAGGAGCCTGTCGGGTTATGTGACCTGCTAGGCTTTGACCCACCTGGTACTAGGAGAAGGCTGGGAAGGTCGATTAAAACCTTCCAGCAGTGGATAGAGCATGAGCCTCTGGAGAGGTGGTCTTTGCTACATGACACACATGGAGCAAGGTACGGTGTCATGACAACCAACCTCACGGAAACATACAACTTTGTCCTCAGAGGAAACCGAGCATTGCCACTTACAGCCATCATTAAGGGTATTTTCTATGGCACCGTGAAGTATTTCAGAGATAGACGTCAAAAAGCAGAGCAGCATATCTTGAACAACCCGAATACACGTTACTGTGAAAGAGTGACGAAGTACATGGACAACAAGATGCAAAAAGCTAGGTCACACACTGTAGTCGCCATCGGTAATCAAGAGAGAAGGTTTGAGGTCCATTTAGTCAACAACAAATTAGGATGTGCAAATGAGTTGAGGACGCATGAGGTGAAAATTGGAAATGAAGCCTAGCCAACGTGTGAGTGCACATGCAACAAACCGAAATTGTTTCACCTACCTTGCTCACATGTACTTGCTGCTTGCGGGCAGCTTGGAATGGACGCAATATCGTTTGTGTCTCCATTTTTTCTGAAAGAGTCTGTCCTCAATACCTGGATAGGCGAGCTGATGGGTTTTCGATCAATGGGTAACTTCAACAACGTCAACCCCGCTGATAGGCGTTACATTCCAAACCCAGAGCATATGCGTACAAGTAGAGGCAGACCGACAGTGTCAACGCATCCGGAATGATATGGATGAATCTGAAGCAGGAGGTCCGACTAGGCAATGCATTCTATGCAATGAATTTGGCCATAGGGACACTAATTGTCCCACTTTCGTCACTGCTAGTGGTACTGGTCGTGGACGAGGCAATCAGGGACGAAGAGGAGGTAGAGGAGGTAGAGGAGTAAGAGGGAGAGGAAGAAGATAAGCTAACAGTACTATGTTATAAATTTGTATTAGTGTGGCACCATGTTCTGAATTTGTATTAAGTGTGGCACTATGTTCTGAATTTGTATTAAGTGTGGCACTATGTTTGAAATTTGTATTAAGTGTGACACTATGTTCTGAATTTGTATTAAGTGTGGCACTATGTTTGGAATTTGTATTAAGTGTGACACTATGTTCTCAATTTGTATTAAGTGTGGCACTATGTTCTACATTTGTATTAAGTGTGGCAACTATGTTTGAAATTGGTATGTGCAGGAATGGCGGGAATGTGGTTGCTGAATGGGGAAATTGATAAGGGTCATCGTGGCGCGATATGGTATGAGCGACAGCTCAAGCCTCTGGTCACTCGCACTCCTCTGAAGAATTGGATGATACACCCAGGATGGGTTCAGCGGTACGTGCTTTATTAATTTGCACACTGACATGAATATTAATGGGAGACACTAACTGAAATATTCTATCATGAAGGTTGAAATGGGCCGGCCTTTTACCTTTCGCACGTCTGGTTGAGTCTATCCCGGGCTGCAAACGCCTCGCCATCGACTCCTCCTTGTTGAGCTGCTTAGTGGACCGTTGGAGGCCAGAGACCCACACGTTTCACTTCCGGTGGGGAGAGATGGCTCCTACTCTAGAGGATGTGTCACTTTTGCTGGGACTACCGTTGACAGGTCATGCCATAGGACCGTTGGACGCACCGGCTGGTTGGGAGCTCGGTCTTACACAACGTTTTCATGGTGTCTTTCCGGATGCTCCGGATCCGGTATGGGAGCATCACGGACCTAAGTATGATTGGTTGCTCAATTTCCAGGTTAGTTCCCCTACCTATTATCTTCAAGTTATCATGCAAATGGTTTTACAGAAAATACCTGCGGCTTACTAAATATTTGTCTTTGCTTAATGCAGATCCAGAAGTTCCCGGCGCCGTTGAGTGCGGAACAGATCACTCGGAGCCTGGAGGCCTACTTAATGTGGCTTTTCGGCAAGGTGATGTTCACAGAGAACCATGTCACCACTATTAGCGCGCTCTACATCCCTATGGCACTCGAGATAGCTAGCGCGGAGACGGCGGATCAGATCAGACAGAGGAGTTGGGGCTCGGCGGTCTTAGCGGCTACATACCGAGGTATGTGCAACGGCTGCCAGCTTTCATCGACAAAGCCAGCCCTTCTTGGATGCCCTCTATTCCTACAACTGTGGTCGTGGGAGAGGTTCTCTATAGGGCGACCAGATATACGTGTTCATCAGCCTATAGACGCCATGTTCGATGCTGACGGCATCGACATGCCTACTTTCGGTCTGTGTTGGACACGTCGCGAGGTATGTATCGTGTTATAGTTTAATGCAACTTTTTTGTGCACAAGAGATAGTTCAATGCTAGCGGCTACTAACTTTTGTTTTCTGCAGAGACGCTTTGCTAGTGATCAGACCAGGAAGGCATACACGGCATTGAACGAGCAGTTCGATACGTACACTGGGGTCATCTGGCAGCCCTACACGGAAGCAGCCATACATGCAAGATACCCCGGTGGTATGTCTGTGCTATGCACAAGGGACCGAGATTACTGGATGACGAAATCGAAGATCATCTTTGATATCTTCATCGAGGAGATGGCACAACAGAGGGTTATGAGGCAATTTGGTCTTCTGCAGTTGGAGCTGCCTCCCCCTACAGAGAACCCGGTGCCAGCACACGTCCACAGGTATTAACCAGTTTTTCAATATTGCATTATCTTTGACAGTACTCCATTCGAAGCATTACGTAATTGTTGAACACACACCATAATTTTAGGATGACAAGGAAGTGCATGCATAGGATAACTGCTGACTGGCTAGTTAGACTAGAGCCGTATGTTACAGAATGGGAGACAGCAAACACACATCTATGGCATGAGAATCACAATTTTGATCTCAATGAATTCAATCTCTATTTGCGGCGTTACATAACCGGAACACGGTTACGCATCATTGAGCGCTCTCACCCAGAGGAGATACCTGACCCTACTCCGTCGGATATGTAAATTTTCAGGCTCGCTTGACACACGAACTATACGACGACGTGACCACCTTTGGACGATCACTGTCGCCTGGACCTCTTATTCAACACCGGCCTATGCTACAGCCCTTCTTGGAACGCATGCAGAACAAGATACGGGCTGTCTACGAGGCTATCATGTGCACCCGGAGAAGCGACGTTGTTCAGCACCAGCAGCAGCCGCTACGTCACTCCACGCACCGACAGCAGCCACATCCACGTCTAGCACATCAGCCGACGTCCAGGCCACCCCCTCCTGACCAACCTGGTAGTTCGACGTGGCAGCACCCACAGCACTATGGTCCCACGTCAAGCTTCGTGTTTTCTCCATAGCAGTAGGGTCCCTCGTCGAGCTTCGTGTTTTCTCCACAGCAGAAGGGTCCCTCGTCGAGCTTCGTGTTTCAGCCAGAGCAGCCGTCACAGCCAGCAGGTATGTCTCTTCATATTTATTGTTTTCAATATTAGTTGAGGCGACCTCATTCTTCATGACTTAACGTTCATCGTGCAGGAGCCTACAGATATCATGCGTCTATGTCGGCATCACATGATACGTGGGGGAGTGATCAACATCCTGAGGACAACATACAGGCTCAGATGTCGCAGCACACCGAGTGGATGAACATGTTCTCGACTCCTCCACCTGGCCCCACACAGGATACACAGTATGACCAGGGTGAGTCTGAGATTCCTCCTCGCCAGGTTAGGGCACCCAACAGGTTGGGATGGACGCCGCCTCAAGATCAGCCTCCGCGCCAGGGCAGACGTCGTCAGTGACGCTTCTATCTATCAGTAGAGACATGACCACCTACTTCTGTATGAGACTTATGTCTATTCTATGTATGAGACAAATGACTATGTACTTATGTATGAGACATATGCCTACTCTATTTAGTGCTCTGTTATCCGAACTACAACATCATATTTAGATAGAACATAATGCTCTTACAATAAGACACTACAAACAACTAGATAGAACTACATCTAAATTAAACGGTACATACGACTTAACTTACAACATACAGCATAAAAATTACATGAAGTCATCATCGTCATCCTCCATCGATGCAGAACTCTTGCCCTTCGACGATGAAGAAATCTTGCCCTTCGACGATGAAGAACTCTTGCCCTTCGACGATGCTGAACTCTTGCCCTTCGATGATGAAGAACTTTTGCCCTTTGACGATGCAGAACCCGGAAGCGGCGGCATGAAGATATCGTCTTCATCCTCGCTGTCGGCACTCCATAAAAAAGTATGTTCTGCTCCAAACTTGACGTACCTTCCACACTTTAGGTATCTTCCATGCAACCTCAGAAGTTCTTTCCGTATCTCCTCAAAGGTCCTGGAAGGCCACCCACACCTACTTAATGCGTGAGCCAGCTCATTCAGTAGGGTGTCAGTACTGATGAGTTTGTCCCACGGAACTAATATGTTGTCTACCCTCAAATCGGCGGCTAAATCCAGAAGACATTTGGACATACTAGGGTGAAAACTATGATCAAAAGGATATCCGGACATCTTGGCGAGAACTAGAGAGCGGGAATATATGGCGAGAACAAGCAAAGTGGGAAAATATGACGACAATACGAGACTACGCTAGACTGCTTACCCACGTTACTGCCGAGGGTGTTTTATAGGTGGGAGGGAGACGCTGGCGGGAACTAAGAAAGCGGGAAAATTGTGGCAGGAACATATGGCGGGAACTACCGAAGCGGGAAAATATGGCGGGAAGTAGAGAGCGGGAACATATGGCAGCACACCCTGAGGTGTCACCTATATTCCTCCTCTTAGTTTCCTACCATTCCCCCTTTCTTATCGCTCATCTTTAGTCTCATGACAATTCCTTCCCACCACCCCACCACCCCCCCCATCTGCAACCCGGCTCCCTTCTCTCCCATAACTCGCAAACCTCCCCACCCTTCCTTATAACCCAACCCACACAATACACCTACATCCTTCTGTTCTCCACCCTCCCTTCCCCATATTATCTCACCACAAACCCCTTCTTTCTCGCTCCCTCACTCGTCCTTTCCCCCCCCACTACTGTAAATCCCCATCCTAAATGAACTCCGACACTCCTTTTCAACTTCCTAAACCAACTTACAGCCCGATCTATTCCTCCACACAATACAACCCATCCCTCAGATCAAATCTTCAGTCCACACTCTCGCCTCTCTTTTGGTCTTTCCGTCCCCCTCCCCTCCCCTACCCCTTCACCCGCATACAATATCTTCCCCTTTCCTCCCCCTAACCGTCCTCCCACTTCACAATCACCCAGGATGGGAACAAGCAAAGCGGGAACATATGGCGGGAGATGGCGGCCCCAGAAAATATGGCGGGAAATAAGGGGGAAACACACGAGGGTAGATAGGGGGGGTATGGCGGGAAATAAGGGGGAAACGCGCGAGGGTAGATGGGGGGAGAGGGGATGCACCGCGTGGCTCCAATCGGCCCACAGTAGGCTGACAGGACCCAATCAGCCCACAGTGGGCCGATAGGACCTAATCAGCCCACAGTGGGCCGACAGGCTGCTTACCCAGCGGCCGACTGGCCAGTCGGCCAGCTGCAGGCCGACTGGAGGCCTATCGGCCTGCTGTGGGCCGACTGGAGGCCTATCGGCCTGCTGTGGGCCGACTAGACCCAGTCAGCCTGCAGCGGGCCGACGGTGTATTATTTTTGAAAAAAATTCAACCAGCGTAATATTTTTGAAAATTAATAAATAAATTAGCTATGTTTCGCTATATGAAGAGAAGAGGCGAGCCAGCCATATGTTGTCGCAGGCCGTGCCTCTCGCGAAAGCACAACCGTGCCTCTCGCGGAAGCAAAACCGTGCCTCTCCTGGAAGAAAAAAAAACAAAAAACGCATTTTTTTCCGTTTTCGAGAGGCACGGCCGTGACTCTCGCGAAAACAAAATCGAGCCTCTCGCGGAAGCAAAACCGTGACTCTTGCGAAAGAAAGAAAAAAAAACGTGTTTTTCCACGCAAAAAAAATTTCTTAAAAAAAATTATCCAAAAGCTAAGGAAGTACGGTGGAAAGCCGAAACGTCGAAAAAACCGTTTAAAAAGCCGAAAACGCATGCGAAAAAAAAAACAAAATCCGGAGGGAGCGTTCAGAGCGCGACAAGTGACGGGCGGCTGAAAGTGCGCCAAGTGGCGCTGATCGTTGCGAGGTTCCTGAAGGAGCGCTCGTCAACTAGTTGCTCTCACAGAAAAGAGACATAGGCGGATAGAAACTTTTGGTGTAAGGATGTATATACACACTATATGAAAAAAAAATAGTAACTAAATAAAATGTCAGCATATTCTGAAAATATTTTTGAAATTAACTTGACCTTTCATTGTACTGGTAACAAAATTCCACAAAAATAAAAAATCTCGTTGACTTATTTTTACAAAATACAAAAAATTCAGTGGAAATAGAGTGAATAGTGACCTATAATACTCCCTCTATTCCTAAAGGTAGTGCGCATAAAATTTCTTAGTAGTCAAACATTGTTTAGTTTGACCAAGTTTAATGAGAAAAGTATCAACAAAAAATAATTTTAATTAAATATAATATAAATATATGTTTAATGAGGCATCTAATGATATTTATTTAATAATACATATGTAGATACTTGTCCTCTATAAATGTAGTCAAAGTAGGGGGAGTTTGACTTTTGAAATTTCCTATGCGCACTACATTTAGGAATAGAGGGAGTAGCAAATAAATTTTGTTTGTTTTTTTCTATTTGTGAAAACTTATATAATAGTGCAAAAGAAAGTCAAGTTTATTGTAAAAAAACTTCCAAACTTTTTTGTCTTTTTTAGTTCTTAAATTCTTTTCCATATGAGTGTATATACACACATGAACCAAAAGGTATTTCCCGACGGGTGTGGCTAGGTCTTGTTCGACTGAGATTTAAGAGCATCTACAGTCGGGCGTCCCAAACCGGTCTCAAACGCGGGGGCTGATCGGCACCCCTCATATCCAGATCAAATATGAGGCGGATATGTGGGCGTCCGCCACGTAGGAATGACGATGGGGGCCCACGCGGAATCACCTGGAAACCCGGCAGTCCGACGGACGCCTCCTCCATCGCCGTGGTGTGGACGCCTCGTGGCGCCGCTCCGGCTCGCCGCCCGAGGCCAAATCCGGCTATTTAAGCCGGCCGGCGTCCCAACCCTAGCCCATCCACCTCCTCCTTCTCCGCGTCGCCACCCGAGCCAGTCTGCCTCCTCTCCCCCGCTCACCCACGCTCTCCGGCATCGCCATGGTCCGGTGCAAGATCTCAACGTACGGTATTTGACGTCAGAGCGCCGGAGGCAGATCGCGGAGGAGATCCATGCGAGGCACGCTGCCCGCATCGCTGTCGGGCTACCTCCGAACTCGCCGGAGCCGGAGGAGGAGGAGGGGAGGGCAGCTACCGGCGCCGATGGAGGTGTCGGATCCGGAGGAGGAGGCGGAGCAGCCTGCTCCGGGGTTCAACATGGCGGAGGCGGAGTTCGACGTCGCCCAAGCCACGGAGATGGCGGAGCAGCAGGCCATCCTGGAGTCCATCCAGGATGAGCCCTATGTAGAGGCTAACCAGTAGTTCCTCCGGAAGGAGCAGGCGGCGTCCGACGCGCTCTTCGCCGAACTCGACGCGGAGATAGAGGAGGAGAAGGAGGAGGAGGCCGGAGCGGAGCAGCCGGAGGTGCAGCTGCCGCCCATGTACCCGGAGTAGAGCACGGAGATTGTCGGCATCTCCGATGAGGAGTAGCTAGCGTAATACGTAGGTTTTTTTAATTTGCATGCTTTTGTACGGATTTAATATTCTAGTATGTGATGTCCGGATGTAATTGTGTTGATTTGAGGAGTGTCCGGTCGCTGGCCGCGACGCGCCCGGATTTGTCCGCGGGCGTTTGAGGGGTCGTATTTGTCATATCCGACCGAAGATGCTCTAATCAAGTCTCAGTCAAGTGACATAGTATATAAGAAAAAGAAAATTAAAACTGAAGAAAATAATTGTATGAATCACATGCAAGATCAACAGAATATAGCGTCAAAGTCTCAGTGGGGTGAGATTTAGCAAATCTTTGGACATAGGCGCGCCTTTGCAAAACGAAAACCTGCTCGAAAGCAAAGCCCGACCCAGGGCATGCTGGTCCATGCTCAGGTTTATTTCAGGGGTCTGGCTAGGTCTCAGTCGACTAAAACTTAACTAAGTCTAAGTCAAGTGATATAGTATGTAAGAAGAAAAAGAAAAAACTGAAAAGAATTTTTGCATGAATCTTTATGCAAAATCAAAAGAAGATATTATCGACTGGAACGTAACGAAGTCTAAGTCGACAGCAAAACTGTTATTTCAGAGGTTTGGGAAGTAGTCGTGGGATGTTGTGGTCGTGCATGCAGTCCGTCGAGCGTCTAGGTGCTCCGTACCTAGCACCGCTATCCACTCAACCAGCTCCGTCGCTCGGCGCCGCGCCGCCCGCCGCGAGCAAGAGCACGCCACGACACGCGACGCCCAAGCTGGCACGCACCATGCCGATGGCCCGATAAGCACGGCCGCGCGACGTGGCGACCCGCCTCCCCGCTGGCACGCAGCTCGCCTCCACGTAGCCGCGCCACGGCGCCACGTACAGCGGCGCGCGCGCTACAAATACGGTGCCTCGTGCTCCATTTTCCAGCAGAGCCACACACACACACAGAGCGAGGTAGCAAGCACAGCGACACAGAGGTAGTTGAACCATGGCGACCAGAGCAACCATCCCTCTCCTCTTCCTCCTGGGCACCAGCCTTCTCTTCGCCGCGGCTGTTTCGGCCTCCCATGACGAGGAGGACAGGCGCGGTGGGCACTCGCTGCAGCAATGCGTGAAGCGCTGCCAGCAGGACCGGCCACGGTACTCGCATGCCCGGTGCGTGCAGGAGTGCCGGGACGACCAGCAGCAGCACGGAAGGCACGAGCAGGAGGAGCAGGGCCGTGGCCGTGGCCGGCACGGCGAGGGCGAGCGTGAGGAGGAGCAGGGCCGCGGCCGTGGCAGGCACGGCGAGGGAGAGCGCGAGGAGGAGCAGGGCCGCGGCCGTGGCAGGCACGGCGAGGGAGAGCGCGAGGAGGAGCAGGGCCGCGGCCGTGGGCGGCGCGGCGAGGGAGAGCGCGAGGAGGAGCAGGGCCGCGGCCGTGGGCGGCGCGGCGAGGGAGAGCGCGAGGAGGAGCAGGGCCGTGGCCGTGGGCGGCGCGGCGAGGGAGAGCGTGGGGAGCACGGAAGGCGAGAGCAGGAGGAGCAGGGCCATGGCCGTGGTCGGCGCGGCGAGGGAGAGCGTGATGAGGAGCAGGGGGATAGCCGCCGGCCATACGTGTTCGGCCCGCGCAACTTCCGTAGCATCATCCGGAGCGACCACGGGTTCGTCAAGGCCCTTCGCCCTTTCGACCAAGTGTCCAGGCTCCTCCGAGGCATCAGAAACTACCGCGTCGCCATCATGGAGGTGAACCCGCGCGCGTTCGTCGTGCCGGGATTCACAGACGCGGACGGCGTCGGCTACGTCGCTCAAGGTACCATACATCTTGTACACGTACTGTTGCATGCATCGTGCATCTGCGGCGGGTCGATGATAATTAACGTGCGCATGCATGCAGGCGAGGGGGTGCTGACGGTGATCGAGAACGGCGAGAGGCGGTCCTACACTGTCAGGCAAGGCGATGTCATCGTGGCGCCGGCGGGGTCCATCATGCACCTGGCCAACACCGACGGCCGGAGGAAGCTGGTCATCGCCAAGATTCTCCACACCATCTCCGTGCCCGGCAAGTTCCAGGTAATTAAAACCGCTCGAATTTCTCGAATGGATAACGACGCACCGACTGACACGTGGATTTCCCATGCAGTATTTCTCGGCCAAGCCTCTCCTGGCGAGTTTGAGCAAACGAGTGCTCACAGCGGCTTTGAAGGTACGTACCAACTTACATGCATGCACGAATTAATCGATAAATTTCTCTTCTTTCTTTACTCAATGTCTCAATCCATGGACATGGACGTGAACGTGCAGACCTCGGATGAGCAGCTGGACAAGCTGTTGGACAGGCGCCAAGGCAAGGAGGAGGAGTCCAAGTCCATCTCCATCGTCCGCGCGTCGGAGGAGCAGCTCCGCGAGCTGCGTCGCCAGGCGTCCGAGGGCGGGCAGGGCCACCACTGGCCTCTCCCCCCGTTCCGCAGCGACTCGCGCGACACCTACAACCTCCTGGAGCAGCGCCCCAAGATCGGCAACCGCCACGGCCGCCTCTACGAGGCCGACGCCCGCAGCTTCCACGCCCTTGCCCAACACGACGTCCGCGTCGCCGTGGCCAACATCACGCCGGTGCGTCACCATGCTTAATTACTGGGGCTCCTCGTCTCGTCGAACCTACCCACACCTACCCTCGTCGCACCTACCCACCTACCGGCCGCGGCGCTTGATTTGATTTTGTTTTACTGTTTACATGCGTGATTGTGTCGATCTGCAGGGTTCTATGACCGCGCCGTACTTGAACACGCAGTCGTTCAAGCTCGCCGTCGTGCTGGAAGGACAAGGCGAGGTGCAGATCGTGTGCCCGCACCTTGCCCGCGATAGCGGGCGCGAGCAAGAGGAGGACGACCAGCGGCAGCAACGTCGACGCGGCTCCGGCTCCGAGTCCGAGTCGGAGGAGGAGCAGGATCAGCAGAGGTACCAGACCGTCCGCGCGCGGGTGTCGCGCGGCGCGGCGTTCGTGGTGCCCCCCGGCCACCCGGTCGTGGAGATCGCCTCGTCCCGCGGCAGCAGCAACCTTCAGGTCGTGTGCTTCGAGATCAACGCCGAGAGGAACGAGAGGGTGTGGCTCGCCGGGAGGAACAACGTGATCGCCAAGCTGGACAACCCCGCCCAGGAGCTCACGTTCGGCAGGCCCGCGAGGCAGGTGCAGGAGGTGTTCCGCGCCAAGGATCAGCAGGACGAGGGCTTCGTCGCCGGACCCGAGGAGGAGAGCCGCGAGCACGAGCAGGAGCGCGGCGACGTAGCCGTGGAGGCGTTGCTGAGGATGGCCACCGGTGCGCTCTGAAAGGCCCCTTTGAGTGAGTGTGTGAGCTGGAGCCCGTGCCGTTTGAGAGCTGGACTTGTCTCTGTGTGTAGTTCCTAAGTACGCGGCGGGAGTAGCATAAATAAGCTGTGGCACGGGCTCGGTACGATGATGTAAGTTGCCTACCTACCTTCTACCAAGGCATGCCCAACATAAATAAACACAAGGGCGTTGCGCCTCTTTTTCAGTACAGTCTTGCTAAGTCTCAGTCGAAATCTCAGTCGATACTATATCCGTGAGATCTTACATTGAGATCTGTGCAAAAAAAAAAATTTTTTTTTCTTTTTCTCTCTTGCATGTTATCTCACTTGATTGAGACTTGGTTAAATCTCAGTCGACTTAGACCTAGCCACACCCTTTTTAGTATTTTCCTCGTGCCAAAAAGGAGATAACCGTTGGGTTGGCACGGCATCTTTTTGTATTGGCAACCCGGCCTCCCCCATCTCCGGCTACATCAACTTCGCCTCCACCGACGCCCGCGAAGACGTTGTTGGTCGTGGCCCTCTCCACTACCAGGGCAACACGTTCATCATAGATTGGATTGCGAGCCAAGTTAAAAAGATTGAATAGAAATATGAATGCCTAGTACAGAAACCTTAAAAATGATATTCTTGTCAAACTTAGACAGTATTGGTAAGTTCCGTGAATTACCTCGGCTTACTAGATTAAGACGAGTTAAAGAGCGAAATAGAAATATGAATGCCTACTACTATGACCATAAAAGAATATTTTAATCAAGTTAGACAGTATTGATAAGTTTTGTGAGTTATGTGGGCTTAATTCTGACACGATGCAGGAATAGAAGACCTTAAAAAATATATTCTTATAATGTTAGACAGTATTGATAAGTTTTGTGAATTACATGGGACACGTCATTTTGGCTCTCCGGTGCATCTGCACCTGAAGTGAAGTAAATAGTAAAAAAAAAGGACTTTTTTAATGATGCTAGATGCTCATGTGCTTAAAATTTCATGAAGTTTGGACATTTCAGTAGCTCTCGGCAAAAAGACAAAAAAGAATTATTATTCACATACTGTTTTGACTTTTTTTTTTGCCATGAGCTCCTCAGATGTTCGAACAAGCTAAAATTTGGTATGAACATCCCGATTGGAACATCTGTACCTAAATTTTTTCAGATTTTTTGAATTCTTGCAGTATTTTTTCGAATTTACTATTCAGCCGATGAAGATGAGGCTCAACACCGAATTGAATATCCAAATTACATGGGCTTATTCTGACAAATGAGGCAGGAATAAAAAATGTAGCTCATGTTAGACTCAAGCAGCAAGAATTGAAACCGAAACAGAGCCAACAAGAACTGAAATGGAAAGAGAGAGAGAGAGAGCGCGCCAAAATAAAGTACACAGACTGTGCCATGTGTGTGGAAAGCCTGACCCGAGCAAAGGGGACCTCCCTTCTTTCTTTTTTTATATCTTTGAAAAGAATCTAAAATACATATATTACAAAACAAAATTTACTTAAAAAAAAAAACTTGAATTTTAAAATACTAAAATGCATAAATAATATTGTTACCGCAGTTTTAGAAAATGTAGATCACTTAAAAAACTGTTCGTGATAATGAAAAAATTTCCCGTGTTTCAAAGAAATGTATGCAATATTTTTTAAATTTGTATACATTGTAAAGAATGCTTTCCTAATGTAAAAAAGGTTTATACCATTAAAAATGTATTTAACACTTTAAGAAAATATTCAGAAATTTCAAGAAATGTCTGTGACAATTAAAAAAACATTTACACAATCGGAATAAATGTTTGCATAGTTTAGAAAAAAAGTTCCATTAAAAATGTAGATCGCTTAAAAAACTGTTTGTGATAATGAAATTTTTTCCCATGTTTCAAAGAAATGTATACGATATTTTTGAAATGTGTATACATTGTAAAGAGTGCTTTCCTAATGTAAAAAATGGTTTCATACCATTAAAAATGTATTTAACACTTTGAGAAAATATTTGGGCATTTCAAGAAATGTTCGCGACAATTAAAAAAACATTTACACAATCGGAATAAATGTTCGCATAGTTTAGAAAAACTTATTACCGAGGACATGTATATTATACAACCCGAGAGTTTTGTCAATCCTAAGGATGTTGGAAAGGTATGCAAATTTCGTTTGCTTCCTTACTGCGGGCTATACAAGATATGTGGGGCGGGTCTATTGCATCGACTGAGACTTAGCAAGACTGTATAGATAATCCCAATGTTATCCGTGTAGAAGATCCGGACAATTGTCTATAGACTTCTCTAGCAAAGAGAACAAGTAAGCTATGTTTAGTAGGCTTATAATAATCTCCTGGCCTTGATGATTTTACTGCCGAATATTATCAGCTCATTTTATCAGCACTTCTGAGGGTTAAACAATTTGATGCAAAACTTTGTGTGATGATTTTTATAAGGGTGATTTGGATATTTCTAGATGCTAATAAAATTCAACTTCAGTCCTATATGTCTCTTGAATGTAAGTTCCAAAATATTTACAAAAGTTTTAATGAATATTCTTAATGGGGTTGCTCGGATGTTATATCGCCTATGCAAACTGCATTGTTGATAGAAATATATCATAGAAGGCTGAATTTACATGAAGCTTTGAACAATATTCAAAGAAATGTATGCGATATTTTTTAAATGTGTATACATTGTAAAAAATGCTTTCCTAATGTAAAAAAATGATCCATACCATTAAAAATGTATATAACACTTTAAAGAAAATATTCAGGCATTTCCAGAAATGTCTGTGACAATTAAAAAACGTTTACACGATCGGAAAAAATATGTTCACATAGTTTAGACAAAAAAGCTCCATTAAACAACGTACATGAATTTTTTTAAGTAAGTATTCACTTGTTTCCAAAAAAAATGTCCGTGAATTTTTTTAAAATGTTTATACAATATAAAAGAAATGTTTGCATAGTTTGAAAAAAAGTTTTTTCATTAAAAAATGTGCAACGTATTTGGAAAATATTACCGTGTATTAGAAAAAGCGTTCGAAACATGTATTTCAAAGAAAAAAAAATTTGATCAAAGAAGGGCTTCCCCCCTTCCGATTTTCATTACTGAAAACCACCATCAACCAAAGTATTTTGCCCTAGAACATAACTAGAAATGAAAAGCTACCAGATCGATCATCTCGCAACATTAACAAACTACCAGCAAGTCATGTATTTATAATTGTTCAACGTGCATAAATTTGTTTTTCACGTGTGCGTTAAAAATATACATTGTGTACAGAGAAAAAGTAGACATTTTACTTATAAAAGATGAGCGAGTCCGGCTATCTAGCGGCACCGGCCACGTCTGCTTTTATTCCCCTATGAATAGTGCCTCGCGATTTACTGTAGCATTTCGGCAAGGATAAGTCCCAAGCGCTCTCCTCTCCCTTTCGCCTCGCTCGCTTCCTCCTCCCTCACCCGCAGAACCCTAGCCGCCTCCTCTCCTCTCCCCTAGCCGCCTCCTCTCCTCTCCCCAGCCGCCACCGGCCACCTCCCAGCCCTCCTCCTCCGCCTCGTCGCCCTCGCCACCTTGAGCTCGCAGCGAGCGCTCTGCTCTGGCGGCGGCGGCGGCCTCTTGTGGTGGAGCAGGGGAGGGGGCCTCTTGTGGCGGAGCAGGAGGGGGAAGACGGTGGCGGCGGCGCCCTCTGGTGGCGGAGGAGGAGGAGGGGGGACATGGTGGCGGCGGCGCTTGTTCAGGGACTCGCACAAGGTGCTCGAGCCCGACATCCAGCACACCAACAACCTGTGAGTGCCCTCCCCTCCCCTCCCCCCTCCCTCCCACCGAAATAATCCCCTTCCTCAATTTGTATAGTCTAGGGTGTGATGTTTTCGACTGAATCCGTCTGTCTCCTACAGCCCCGCTGCGTGCCTCTTCCTCTTCCTCCTGCAGCGGACCGACTGCAGCCTCGCCAGCGCCCTCGGCCTCCTCAGGATCCCCATCTACAAGGTACTTCTCTTCTGTCTCCGGCTCTGTGGTTTCGTTGCAGAACTTGTGCCATATATATTGTGTTGACAGTGCTCCTTGTGGCTGTGTTCTTACCGAATCTTGCCTCTGCTTCTTTATAAGAAGGTGAATTACTTTTCCTGGTTTTCTTTTGTCAAAAATAAGCTCCTTTTTTGCCTGAAAGATGACCTAATTTTTCATGCAGATATACAAAGCAGGATTCAGTTGCCCATCTTAGTTCTCGACAAGCGCGAAGAAGCTCATCAAGGAGGTATTAGATCCTAATTCTAACACTGTATGTTCATCTGTTCATTGGTGCCATATCAGTTTATTTTATCCAAGATTATAACTGAGAGATAACTCATGTCATTGTTATTGCTCTGTGCAGATAATGGCCATTGTAGAGGTTATTAAAAATGAGCGGCTCAAGAAAGGATACCAACCTCCTAGGTTTGAGACAATCGATGTTAATCTGGATGACATTAACTATGTTTTTAGTGAATCCAGGGTAAGTATCTTCTGAGCCTGTTATCTTAGTATGTGTCCTAATGTGGTGGATGGACTTGGTAACATTGTTTTCTATGATCCAGGACCCAACACAACCTGTTGTCAAGAGATGTGAAGAAAGTCTGGCATTGGTGACTGCATTCGAGTTGATTTCTACCTCTAGAGCCTCAATCTTTGCACTCTTTAAGAAGCAAACAGTATGCTCAGCATCTCATTTTTTCATGAATTAAGATTTTTAGAACCATGAGATTGTTTTTACTTAATTGGAAATCTTGCTTTATTGTGAAACACAATTTGCGTCGAGGCTTTACCATGGGTGGAAGAAGAAACAGAGCTCGCCAAAACTCAGGTACTACTGAATAAATAAATTACTCCCCTGCAAAAAAAAAGAGAATAACTGCTTTACCGATACCTTTGATTAAGAAAGTTGCAAGGTACCTCTTATCAAACTAGAGTAGAGCGCAAATTCGATGTGGTTTCATTTTGGAGTTTTCTTGTGTTGTGTACAAATACCTTTCAATAGCATTGAATATTCAATCATTCAGTTCTTGAAGTGTCTAGGGTACACAGGTCTTCCATTCAAAAGTCAAGACTAAAAAGGTCAAATGCAAATTATATGCAGTGACAAGATAGACTTGAGTTGAAATTTGTGTTATGTATTGCTCATCTCGCTGTGGTAACATGCTGTCATTAGATACTTTTTGCAAGAGAGTATTTAAGGATGTTGCTATCAGTATAGAGCGCGAGTTTCCAACCTCCAGTTGTGCTACCTGCTGGGGAGAAGGACAATCTTTGGAAATCTTCACCTGATGTGTTGTGCATTGGTCTGCATTTATATTATTGCTTTTTTTGCGGGTGAGCATTTATGTTATTGCTGTGTTTTTATTTGCCTCTTTTGTGATATTTTAAGGTGAAAACAGAGTATTTATAATTGTGACATGGACTACAGACTTTCCCTATGTTTTTACTTTTTAGGTGTGACGGTTGGTGTCATGACCACTGATATATGTGTCTGGATTTAGTTGATACGCCTACTGTGTTTCAGGCGTGGTGTTCTTTCTTGAATAAATTGGCAGATGCTTGCTTCTGTTAATTAAAGCTTCTGCATTAGGAGGTACTGCGTTGTGCTTGAATGCAATGTCTTGGTTTAGACAGCAGCCGAGCCCAGTCAACAATTAGTAGAAGTAGTTATGAGATGAGGCAGCGGACAACAGAGAGAGCCAGTCGTTGTATATGCAATGCATGAAAGTGGCTGTTGATTCCATTCAAGTAACGAATAAATAGTACTCCCTCCGTCCCACAATATAAGATGTTATAAGAGAACTTAGGCAATGGGACTGTTGATCGGGTGCAAGAACTTCTTCAGAAAATCCATGCTGCTTTCCGAAATTGCAATTTTGCTCAAGGTAAAACCAGCCAAGCTAGATGCCAGTCCGTTCCTGCATTGTCGTTGACACAGTTAGGTTCAAACCTGTCCGATCATCTCCTGTAATATGAAAATAATATTAGCTCTTAAATCAATTCAGTTCTTGCAGCACAGCATTCAAACGCTTGATGATTTTCCTCTTTGTGCGGCCTTGTTTGAGGCTTTCCTCATTTTAGATCATTCACCTCTGGAGCCCTGTATGTGGTTTCCCTTTAGATGTGGTTCAGTACAGAAAAATATAATTTATGTTGAATCTATAGGATCTGTGCTAAATCTACAGCTACTATTCTGTAAGGTACGCAAGATTTTACCTTTCTGATCTGGCTGTAACCCGTAGCAATTGTGCTAAATCCAAAGCTATTATCCTCTTCTGTTCTAGATAGTATGACGGAGATCTAGAAGAAGGTCCACAGACTGTTCGCATATGGGAATCACGGCCACTGAAAGGAGTATATGACCCATATTCACCTGGTCATGTGTCTTCAGATACAACCCGCTTCGGAGACATGCCTAGGTAGCTATCCTATGCCCAGTTTTACAATTCCTCTACTTTTTCTAGCTAAAGACAACATAATCAGATTACTTTGTAAATAGCACATTGCATGTATGGTTTACTGTTGCAAATTGTTTATAAATTATCCTTGGTTCTCTTGCCCCCCCTTTAGTTTGGCTTCGTTGATTGATGATGAATTTACAACAATATGGGGTAGAAGCTGTTTATTCTGTTTGAACTAAATCAGTCTCAAGTTAAAAACTTAAAATACAGAAGCCCTGGATATGTTTATGCCATCCCTGAAAATACTGGGTTTGGATTTTTATGTATGTCCTATAAAAATCACATCATGAAGAGGTTTCTTCAATGGGAAAAGTTGTTTTCTTCCTGCTTTAATGTCTTGTACAACATCCCTATTTAGTAATGGTTTTATAGGAGGCCACATT
Organism: Thinopyrum elongatum; assembly: GCA_011799875.1. Classification (NCBI taxonomy): domain Eukaryota; kingdom Viridiplantae; phylum Streptophyta; class Magnoliopsida; order Poales; family Poaceae; genus Thinopyrum; species Thinopyrum elongatum. The sequence continues at coordinate 16,113,796 of CM022300.1, read as the reverse complement.
CATGATTCTGTACTAAATTCTTCATAACCTTGCCATGATTGGAGTATAATTCTCACAGGTGAGCCTGTGGAATATATGCTATTTACCCTGCTATTATATCTCCCACCATTTTTTTTGACCTTTAGCTAATATACCATGTATGTTATTAGAAGATGCAGATTGTTCCAACAGTAGTGAGGGTTCCTTATAGAATAGTATAATGCTAACAAGGCTGGGGATTTCAAAAGCTGGATATCATCGCTACAATAAGATTTCCGTATGATACTACTGAAACTAAATTGCCTTTCATAATTTCTATAAACTTGACTGGGAATGTTAAGTATCAAACATTAATTACTCTAGAGTTCTCATACTGAAAATAGGCACATGAATCCAAAAGCTGAAGCAATAGTTACCACTTTAATTCCTGCGGGTCTGTACGCTGGTTATGTGAGTAATCACCCCAAAAATAGGTTCTTGGATATTATTTTGCTGACAAATCTGATGTTGCTTCCTTCAACTATCATTAGGTAACACAGACATCACTAATTGTTTCCGCCAATCAAAGTATTACACAACTTTTGACAGTTTACATGCTTTGATTATAAGCTTGATTACATAATCAGTTTTTAAATTAAATGTCCATGCTGCAGATGGTATGCCAGCTTCTTTGTCATATGAGCCTGGGAAGCAGGCTTCTTTGTCATATGAACCACATGCTACTGATGCTTTATGTTTGTTCTGTTCTTTTCTTTTCTTAGGGTCCGCCGCTCTTGGGTGCCCTTTTGGTTAAGGGTCTAGGTGTTTCCTTGCATAATTGCTGCTGCAGGGTTGTAGTCGTACCCGTGGCCATGGTTATTACTCATCAACTTGGTCGTGCTCATGTGGACTATTTATTTTCAGTCTGCAAACCACCTGGACAGGCAAGGAAACAAAAAAAAACAATGATTTAGCCCATTATCGAACAGGACAAGAGCAAGAAAATATGTAACCTCGCAGGTTGGCGGAACTTTATCTGCACAAGTTTTCTCACTCATTGCGCATGTGCAAGTTCTGTTCCTCTGTATTTTAGTTTTACCATTCGCTGTACAAAAATATTATTCACCTTGCAAAAAAAAAATATTTGTTCATAAGCTTCTTAGAACACTTTGTATTGTAGCTACTCATTTCCATATGCTCTAATCGGTATCTACGTATTTTTATACTCACTCTATCAGTGCTTGGTTTGAATTCGCTCTTTGCGCCATCGGCGCAACGGGTCATTTAGTGTGTTAATAACGGAAAGAAAAAAACCGTCGGAGAAGCAGAATGAAAAACCAAGCATGCCAGGCCAGCAGGTCGACAGACAGACATTGGTGCATATCCCTGAGCGAATGTTGGCACCAACGTACGTGTACGATTCTTTTCGCAAAAAAAAAAAAACGTACGTGTATGATTCAACGCATCTTAAGAAGCCGGGTACTGGGTGCACCACTCATCAGACTAACCATAATTACCGGTGTCATCCATGCAGCTATGCCAAGGGCACGCATCCACACACTGCCACGGCCGGAGCCGGAGACCGGATGGCAGGCACATGCCATCACTCGGCTTTGCGCGCCGGCCCTCCTCTCCTCTCCCGTCGTCATCACGAGCCGTGCCCCTGCCGGCTGCCGTGCGCGGTCACCCCCGACCCCGAGCGCCCTGCAGCCCCTACACCAACAACAGCTTAATTCTCTCTGACCACGGACGATCAGTGTCGGCACGACCGACGCAGTGGTACGGAGAAACTGATAGAACTGCTACCAGTAGCAGTAGAAAACGACTTGAGAGAAGTACTGACACGCGCGCGTGGTTTGACCTTGGACAAAGGAGCAAACAACAATACGTTCGCTTCACTGCTGCTGCCTTGCATATGCTCAGGCTGACACACAGCATAGTAGCATGTGTTTGGCCTGTCAAAACGCAGGAGTATCAGCTCGTAATCCACCTTGTTTCCTCTGTTTACTGCCATTTACTACTACTGTACATGCAGCTATGCTCTGTCAGAGACTTATCGATCGACGATGGCAGTTGGCAGAGGACGAGGGTAGCGCCGGGGCTGCTGCCGCTGCTCTGCACATGTTAAACGGTAGCTGTTGGGAATTCACCTTCAAACGATGCTGTCTTTTCTGTGCATGCAAACTCCACAAATGGTCCTGGTTAACTCGTACTTCCTCCGTCCCAAAATTCTTATCTTGTCTTAAATTTGTCTAGATACAGACAAGAATTTTGGGACGGAGGGAGTACATTGTTTTCGTCTAGATAGATAGGTTAGGCATAAGTTGAGATTCGGAGTAGTCTATTCACCGTGTTGGAGATGCCTATGAACCCTATGGCGAAAGTGACAACGGTATCATTCATGCCACCTTTGCAAAAGTGGATATTAATTTCCATACGTGACAGTAACATTGATATTTTTTAACTCCTTGTACAGGCATACCTTTACCACGAGTCACAGCGCGGACAAAGGACGAAGATATAAACTGAAAAGAACTAGACAACTAGTGGTACGCTAATTGCACGTCGAGAACCACTGCTCGATCACCATCGGTCTATCTTGTTCGATCACAGTGGTAAATCTGACAACTCGATCCTTTTTTTTTTTGAAAAAAAAAAGTCATCTGACAACTCGATCCTACAAAGACTTTTTCGACCCTAATTTAATCAAGTCATCAGCTGTCGTGGCCTAAGACATCCATCCACATCATGGTGCCGGGCTTCAACTTGAAGGTCAGATCGGCCAGCTGCGGCGTCAATCGATCATCGGATGGCTGAGATTCCGGCACATTCAATGACGCCGACGACCCATCTACAAACCATCGCCCTTTGTGGCCGTAGAGTGCTTAAAAATACAGTTTTGCTCGAACTCATCTAGCTGAGTTTTAGTTATGTCTCATTCACCTTTATAGCCATTGGATGTGATGCTATAAGATGCGTGTGTGCTGACGTGGGTTGGTACTCCTTTGTATTTGTTTTTATTTTCCAGGCGAATGAGACCAAATTATATCTCATCTAGATGAGTTCTAGGCACTCCCTTTGACGCGCGTGCTGGAGCGGATGCGAGGAGTCTGCTCTAGCTGCTCATGTTCTTCGGTCACTTCCATCAAGAGATGGAATGCAATGTGACTGGTTAAATATAGAGTACGTGTGATTGCTCATTTCAGATTGAAGCGTGGCCCTCTGCGATCGTTCCGCGGTTAAGATTGCATGCTGTCTGGTGACAAGTCTCACAAGCTTAATTAGACCACACAAGACGATTAATGTTTCTCGCGAATACACAAAGTTTGTGTATCTTATTTATAGGTAGAGTAGAAGAGAACAACAATTGCAGAGAGGAGAGGGAGAGGAATACAACACAACACACACTCGTCTAGCCTAAACTCGAGCCAGGGAAGGCAAGCAGACAAGACCTAGAGCGGCTAGGCCACTTCACGACCAACGCAGGGCATCCTCCGTCGCACGGCCACGGTACGAGGACAGACCAGATCAACGTCACAACACCAAGAGAGACGATTAAAGTCAAACAATACTAGTTCCACATAATCATGGTCATGAGTTACGATCCAAGAACCCTAGATCAGACTATCATGGCCTTTTTACATCTATGATGATGATGATGGGTGGTGATTCGATCTAACCCCACAAATTCCTGTAACCACAAAAATGCGCACAGGGAAACAACCCATGTGTCGCCTTCCCAGCGGCTTGGTGGAGCAACCCTAAGCCGCCGCCACCACCTCCCCTTGGCACAGGTAAAAGACTTTGCAGCGACTAAGAAGAAAACACTTTAAAAAACAACACATATGAGTTTAAGAGCCCCCAGTTGACTTGTGTATTTGAAGTGTTTTTGGATTGTTTTTAACAAATAGCGTTGACCTGTATGGGCCAGCAATGTCGGAGTCGACAGATCTCGAGGTAGGGATCCCAAGCTAGGCGTCTTGCAACGACGGTAACATGGACACATGGATTTTACCTAGAACAAGAGAAGATTTGCAGATAGCGGCTTGTGGGCTGCGGCTAGGGCCTATCTACACTACACTAGACTAGCGGGAGATCCGTTTAGAGCATCTACAGCCCCATATGACAAATCTAATCCTCAAACGTCCGCGTACGCATCCGGGCGCGTCCGCGGACGGTGACTGGACACTCCTCAAATTCGCACAACTGCATCTGAAAGCATGCAAACAATAAAAACCTACGTACTCCTCTGGAGCCGCCTCCTCCATCGGCTCCGGCAGCGGCTCTCCCTCCTCCTCCTTCAGCTGCTACTCCTCGTCCTCCTCCAGCTCTGGCGAGTCCGGAGGCAGCCCGGCAGCGATGCAGGCGGCGCGCCTTGCCTGGATCTCCTCCACGATCTGCCTCCAGCGCTCAAGCGTGAGCATAGCGTACGTGGTGATCAGCTGCCGGACCATGGCTATGCCAAAAAGCATGGGAGAGCGGGGGAGAAGAGGCGGACGGGCTCGGTTGGCGGCGGAGAGAGGGAGGAGGTGGATGGGCTAGGGTTGGGGGACGTCGGCCGGTTTAAATAGCCGGATTTGACCTCGGGCGGCGAGCCAGAGCGGCGCCACGCAGTGTTCATACCGTAGCGATGGAGGAGGCGTCCGTCGGACCACCGGATTTCCGGGCGAGTTCGCGTGCGACCCCATCGTCGGTCCTGGCGGACGCGCCCGAGCGCTCTCGGGCGCCCCATATCCGCCCCCATATTTTGGTTGAATATGAGAGGTGCCGATCAGCCCGGGCGTTTGAAGGGGCCGTCTATGTCAAAAAATCATGACTAATCAGTGACCGGACGGCCGCCCGGACGTATGAGACAGGTTTAAGACCCCTGGCTGTAGATGCTCTTACTACTTGCATCAAACTTCCGGACGGGATCATGGGAGGGTAGTATTTGGGAGATCGTGGATGAAAGTAAAGCGGCCAAAAAAAGGGAGATCCTTCCATTCTTTAGAGGAAAAAAGAAGTTTATGACAACAAAAGCAACAATCGCTAGTGGAGCCGCGCCATGGTACTTGTGCGCCAACGTATAAAATTCGTTAGCAATAGATTCATTCTTTTGCAACAACAAAAATAAAACTCAAGTCGATGGTGAGAAGGAGCGCATGCAACAGAGCAAGTGGACCCTACCAACGACTGCTACTACCCCATAAATCAGAGCCCGGAAAAACGAAAGACGTTCATGTTGTGTTGCTCGCTTTTATAAGCTGGAATCCACGGATTATTATTCCCTCCTTCTTCAGCCGGCCGGACGCATGGAGGGGAGTGGCCGGTCACCCTGGGCATAAAAACCGAAGACCGAAAACCGAACCCGAAAAGACCGAGACCGAACCCGAAAAGACCGAACTAGAAAAGACCGAATAAAATACGGTCTGCGCAAATAGAAGACCGAAATAATTACGGTCTATTCGGTCCTTATATCTCCATGACCGAATAGACCGTATAGACCGAATTAAAAAATCCCATACGCAAGAGTGCAAGACCATGTTCTGTGACGTCCAGATTTTGTGATGTTCAAGTTCTATGATGTCCAGATTTTGTGTTGTGCATGTGTATTGTACTCCATGAAGATTGCATACAATACAATTGCTACTTGTCTTAATTTTTCTAATGTACATACGCACCTCTATACACATATTTGTTGTCTTTGTATATATGCACCTCTATACTACATGAAGTTTGGTACTGGAAGTAACATGAATTTGAGTTGTACCAATTAGTTTGGTTTGTTTGGTCTAGACTGAAGACCGAATAGTAAAGACCGAAGACCAAATAGTGAAGGACCGAAAAGACCGAAATTATTTTGGTCTTCAATTATGAAAGACCGAATTCTTAAAAGACCGAAAAGACCGAACCGAACAAACCGAAAAGACCGAACGCCCGGGCTGAGTGGCCGGTATCCCGCCATTTGTTCTCCGTCCAGCGAAAGCTTTCCGGCGAGGCGATTATACGTCGTCGTCGCGACTTTCTTGTGAGCGCTAATTGCCATCATGAGGTTTGTTTATTTGTGTGACAAGTCACGGGACGGAGGCAGATGTTTCCCGATGTAACAATTTTTCTGCACACACTTAACTTTTTTTAAATGCTTGATTAAATTTTTTTAAACTTGATTAACATTTTTAAATATATGATCAAAAAAATCATACACATTGTATATTTTTTGTATATATGTTACATATGCATGAGAAATTTTTTTGTACATATTTTTTAAATGTTTAATCAAGAATTTTCAAATGTTTTATGTAAAGTGTTTTTTGTAATATTTATATTTAGAATATTTGAAAGTATAAACAAAAGCAAAAAAACAAAGACAAAAAGATGAAAAACAAAACAGATAAAAACGAGGTTGTGGCCTGTGGCCTCCCAAGTGGTGAGGCTTCCTTATGTCTCGCTAAAAACGAGATATAGGTACGCCTGTACGTATTTGGCTGAGGCAGTATGAGGGGGGAGACTAGTATAGTATCATCCTTTAGGTGAGATCAATTAGATCAATCTTTTTTTGAAGACAGAAAACATATTCAAAATTTATGAAAATATTTACAGGCACGCATCCATATTTCATGTACAACCTTGAAAAGTTTCAGCTCCTAATTCGAGCTACACTTGGGGGGAAAAATCAGGTGCGAATAGTGTCAAATACTATTCATCCAAAGCTGACACTATTCATGGTCGAATTTGTCTTTTTAGAATCTTGAACTGTACACCGACTTTTGAGCTGGATCTCTCTTTTTTTTTAGTTGTAGACATACCCCGCAGGTATGTTGTAAAAAAAGTCATAAACTTTCGGATTGTCTAAATATGAAATTTTGACGCTGATCCTACGATCTCATCTAAAGGGCCGAACCTACACTAGTCTCTCCCCCGGAGTAGGAGATATGGCAAATGGCACTAGCTCTACTAGGTTCTTCTACTCTACTGTACGGCTCAAACGCAGCATGGCATGATTACAAACCAAAACCGGAAGCGAGCAAGCAGGCCAGCAGATCCACAGGCATTGGTGCATTTCCCTGAGCGCATGTTGGCACCAGCGACTCAACGGATCTGAAGAAGCCGGGTAGAAGAACATACACACCACACAGAGTACACCACTCATCACACTAACCATCATGAGTCCCCTCCATATCCCGTCACCCATGTAGCACGCATCCACACACGGCCCCGGCCGGAGACCCGACGGCACGGGCACATGCCATCATGCGTCCCTTACGTAGGTACGTACGCGCATGGCGTGTCCCATCGATCTCGCCTCGCTCATAAGCTAGACAGGCAGCCTCGGTCGGTGCGCGCGGATGCCGGCCGCTGCACGCGGCGGAGCCGAGCTGACCAAAACCGGCCGGCGAGATCGCCATCGTCAGTGCACCTTTTGCGCGCCGGCCGCTGCTAGGCTCGCTCGTCAATCATGTCCCTCCGGTCTCGGCCTTGAAAAGTTGGCGGTAGCTTTTGGCTTTGCGACCCCTCACTCCTCCTCTCCCGTCGTCATCACGAGCCGTGCCTACACCAGAAGCAGCTCCACTCTCTCCGAGACTCCGACCACGGGCGGGACCGGCGGCAAAGCTCGACTACGACCGACGCAGTGGTAGGGATAAACTAAACGAAAACTGCTGCTAGTAGAAAACGACTTGAGAGAAGAAGGGTAGGGTAGGGCGGGCGCATGTTTACCATGGATGGTTTGACCTTGGACAAAGGAACAAACAACAATGCGTTTGTTTCACTGCAGCTGCCGCCTCACATATGCTCAGGCTCAGCCTGGGCCTGGCACAAAATAGCATGTGTTACTTTGGCCTGTCAAAACGCAGGAGTATCAGCCAGTAATCCATGTGGCTCCGTCTGTTTACTGGCATAAACTACTGTGCATACAGCCATGCTCTGTCAGAGACCTATCGATCGATAGCAGTGGCAAAGGACGAGGCACCCGGCTGAACCTGCTGCTGCTCTGCACATTTGAACGGTAGCTGTTGGGAGTTCACCTTCTGCATGCAACGTGATCATGGTAGTACCTGACATGGAACAAACAACGATGCATGGCTGTCCCTGATCACACCCCTTCGACGCCGCGATCCTATCCGACGGCTGAGATTCCGGCACATCCTAATGATGACGATGCGTCTATAAATCATTGCCCGTCGTGGACGTGGTAGTACCTGACATGGAATGAACCATCATGTGCTTACAGAAAAAACTTTTCCTGCATGTGGTTGCGGCAAGTTCGTGGGGGCATGTCGGACCGGCGATCAACGACGAAGGACGACCACATGGACATGGACACGAGATGGAATGCAACGTTGTGCGCAGGGCAGGACGATCGATGTGGCCGATCGGTTTCCCGTCGATCCGACAGTGTGTGATGTACTGATACTGATGTGGTAGCGGTGGTGGTGCAGGGTTGTTTCTTGTTTGTCCCTCGACACGGCAAACTGCACGGGGTGCGTGCAGGTGATGATGGTCTCGACATGGAAGAGCACGCACTGCGCTTGATTTGACGCGCGTGCTGGAGCTGATGCGAGGAGTCAGCTAATTAGGCAGCGTACGTAGTGCTCATGTTCTTCAGTCACTTCAGTCAAGCGAACGTGCGTTTGTTCATTGCAGATCGGAGCGTGGTCCTCCGCGAACGTTCCGCGGTTAAGATGCTCCTCGTTCCGTGATAGTCAAGAATTTTGTGTGTGGGATTGGCTTAACTAGACCTCACAAGATGATTAATGTTAAACAATACTATTTCCACATAATTATAGTCAACAACTATGGGCCAAGAGCCCCAAATCAGATTATCATGGCCTTGCATCAATGATGGTTGATCTTTGCTCCTTCTGCCAGAGCCTACAGAACTAAAGATAAGTGACAGGAGCCAGTCATGCTGCCGATGCTTGGGGAGGCCCTAGCATCGATTTTTTCTTTTCAGCAATGACAATATAAAGTTGTTGTTTGTGTTTGCCCCGGGGATATCCACAAATACTTGAATGTCCGATGGGTATGGGTACGGCTGTGACAAAAACAAGCGGGCAACAAACGGGTGGCTAGATATGAGCATGAATATGGAGGACCTCGCCTCGGCCAAACCTGCCCCATTCCTGTCTTGCCCTTGTAGCTTGTAGCTTGGAAAAGAGAAAGATAGGAAAATCTGATGAAAGCTTGGGGGGAAATGCATTAACGAAAATGTCAAAAAGTGATGACATGGTAGTAATTCAAAAACAAAAATATATTAAGGAAGGCTTATAGAATTTGAGAAAACTCACGAAAATTTAGAAATATTTTAAATGTGTGAGCATTCATGAATTGAAAGTTCATAAACTTTTTGCGAGTTTTCTCAAACCCTGGGACATGGATGGTCAATATGTTTAGCCCATACTCCACTATTTTCTACGTGAGTTGAGCAGGCTATGGCCAGGTTTTGCCCCTTTGTAGCTTCGCCACTCCTGGATCTGCAACATAAAACTTAGGGCCAGTTCTTTTGGTGGCTTTTTTGGCCTTCTCAGCTTATTCTAGAAGCTCAATCAAAAATATTTTTTGACAAGCCTACTAGTCATGTATTAATTAGTAGGCTTCTAAGAAAATAAATTTGGTTGGGCTTCTAGAATAAGCTAGGTAGGGCAGCTTATTCCAGCCTATTCTATGTGCCAGCAAAAGAACTGGCCCTTAGGTAGTTCACCAGAAACCGGATAGGAATATTTTGTCCTTATGTAACTACATACTTACATAAGGGCATCTCCAAAGGAGACCCTCAGAACTCCGGTATATGTGTGGATTGTAGTGTCCAGACCATTTTTGTCATTTTTTATCATCCAGTGGGGACCCCATCAGTCGGCGAAGTGGTCCGAACGTCCGTTTTCTGGCAAACCAGAGACATACGTGGGGGAGCTATGCCGGTCTCCGGACATCCACTTGACCAACAAAAAGTCACCACGTGGTCCCCCTCACTTTTATCTCTCTCCACATGTATGGTCATCTCTCCTCCCAACCGGACAAATAAGGATTAATGTGAAAAGGATTGGATAACTCTCTCCCGCATCATGTCCGTGAAACACGTCCGGACATAAAAACGTACATATATCGGAGCCATTCGCGGGTCAGCTTTGGAGATGCCCTAAGTGTGCACTCGGTAACCAATCTCACATATACATTGTTGTGTACAAAGAGGCCTACTTAGTTCTGCCATGGGTCTGACACTGCTTGAACCCCTTATCTTTCAAGAACATGTCTAAATTTGAATTACCTTTTGTCTTTCAATCATTTTGATTTTATATTTTTCTTTCACGATTATATTTTTAGTTTTTTTTCCTTCTTCTTTTTGCTAATGAGTATATAACATGTGTTAAATCTTCAACACATCATTGACTATACCACCCAACTCGGCTCATCTTGAAATGCTAAAAGCCAACCTTGCATTACCGAAACGTTGTTCTCCGCCCCACGAACGACTCCTAGGCAACTATGGTTCCCTGCCTCTCACCAGCGCCGCCACTGATCTACCTCGTGTCCTGTGGTCTTAGGGCCATGGAGGCGTGGCGGATCCCAACCCTTCCTTGCGGGAGGGCCCCTACTCCATTTAGGTGTTTTTTTAGTTTGTTTAGGGTTTGTCTCTTGCTCAGGAAGGCCAGGTGACAACAACTCCCTTAAAATGGAATAAGGTTCTTCCCTCCTAGCTTTGCCCCAATGGTACGTCTAACGTCATCAGAGGGTGTGTGGAGATGTGTCTCCGCCGAATCTTGCGGGATTCGATCGGCGTTTGTCTTTGATTTACCTATTTCGATCTGGTCTTCGTTTGTCTGTCTTTGTGTGTCCACAGTTTGGATCAATTTACACTTCGTTTCATCAGCAACAGTTGATGTTCTAGTGTGTTGGTCCTTTGTGGTCTTAGCACGACTATTTCTCGACTATCTACTACAACAAGGCTTGCCCGGTTTAGATGAGGGAGGGGGTGATGATGGTGATGTGCCTTCGGCTCGCTTCAGTGTTTGTAGTTGTCACTAGATGGTCTATGAACATGAATGTAATTTCTATTACTTCTGGTGTTCTTTGTACTGTCATGATGTTTGATGTCAAACTTATATTGTTTGGAATTTTAGGACTCAGTAATAATTGAGGGTCCCAAAGTTTCTCTTAACTTTTGCGGCGACCATTATTATATGCATGACAGAGTATGTAAATTCCTATGTTTTATTTATTTTTTGTTCACCATTACAGGTATTGCTTGATAATATTTTTTTGAAACGGGGGCAAAAGGTTTTCTCATTCATTAATTAAGAAGAAGCAGAGTTGCTTGGTTAATTACCTGAAAACCAGATGAAAATCATCACAACAACCCACACGGGGCAACCACGACCAACATGGTTACCGACACAAATACATACAAGCCATCGAGAAGAGAAAGCACCATCGAGATTGTTTACATTTTTTCTATTCATTTTGATTTTCTATTTTTTCATGATTATAGTTTTAGTTCTCTTTTGCTAACTAGTCTATATTATCTGTAAAACCATCACCATATCATTGGCCATACCACTTGATTCAGCTCATCTTGAAATGTAAAGGGTCAAACTTGCATTGTTTGAATTTTGCGGTCAAAACTAAACTCAGTAATAGTTTAGGGTCCGAGAGTTTTTTCTTAAGATTTGGGAGGACCATGACCATATCCATGATCGAATAAGTTGTTTTTTATGGGTTATTTATACACAACTGCATTGCTTGGCAGTATTTTTTAAATGGAGGCAAAAGTTTAATTAAGAAGTAGTGTTGCTTGATTAATTAGTGGAAAGCGGACTAAAACCATCATAGCGGCCCACACGGGCAAGCACGGACAACCTAAATACCCAGACAAATACATAGACGCCGTCAAGAAGAAAGCATCATCGAGATTGTCACGGGAGTCATCATCATCATCATCACTCCTCCATGTGCCAGCAACTCTGACTTCACCGTAGACAACCACCAACGAAGCCCGCACCACAACAGACGTCAGAATCCATGTCGGCCTATGCTAAACAGTCGACCACCACCTGAGTAACGAACCTTGCAGAGAAAAGCGTTGAACTTGCACCAACCAAGGCCCTACAATCGAATGCCCATCCTATGTCATCGCCACCGCTGAGGCACCTACTCTATAGCTCCAACTCGACAAAGACACGTCAATGCACGAGAATCCCTCAAACATGCCGAAATATAACGCTTTGATACAGAGCATGTCACTTGTTTGGGGTACATGTCTATAGGGGGTCCATAACTCTCTCCGCTTATTTATTCATTTTGGAGCTAGTGCGGTCTTTTGGCCTATTTGGTTGTGCCAAGATGGCTAGTGTTTGACAAGAAAAGGCCATCCTTTATTGTGTAGCTTATATGTTCTCGTGTATCACCTAGTTGTGATCGTGGGAGTTTACTACATGATTAGCTCTTATGAGGGTATCTAATATGATGTAATCATATTGAGTTAAGATGATGTGAACTATTAGGATACTTTGTAGTTTCTAATCCTGATATGCTTTGGGAGAGCCTTTCTTGCAGTTCATGTGTTGAGGTGTTGTTATGGGTGGTGATTGGTGTTGCCGCTTGTTTACTTATTATTGCATGTCATTGGTCGCATCGGTTGCCTTTATTTTATTTATTTATTTTGGTTGTGTGTATCATTAATGTCTTGAATAGGACCTGATATTGTGTTGTTGCAGAGGTTAGGTGTAATTGATATCGTCTTAATATTAATAGATTATTCTTTGTTGGAAAAAAATATAGTGGCCGTCATGCAGAGCCAGGAGGCAATAAATCTATCATTTCTTAAAGGAAAGTAGTAAGGTTGCTTCTAAAATGTAGTGCACATGATGAAAGCTAAGCTCTAGCTAGCTAGGATGAGTGAGATTAAGAGCAAGTACAATAGAGCTGAGTCAGCCGGCTATAAGAAATAAACTAGTATATTTCTGCTTAGTTGGAGGAAAGAGAAGTGGAGAGAGAAGGTAAGCGGGCTCTTCGTGAAGAGCCAGCTCTAGCACGTGCTCCTAGGCACTTTGTGAGAATAAAAGGTGGGCCACATAATAAAAAAGTAGTACACTCTTTTGATCTACTATTGTACATGTTGGCTATAAGATGGGCTGTAGATGACATGGCACTGGCTTATAGCCAGCAGCTGGCTATACTATTAACCATGCTCTAATCGGATGAAATACTACCTCACGCATGCTTATGCTTTTTAAGGAAGCAATTGCTTAGACAGAGACCTCCTATTAAGCAATTGGTCGTGCCCAATGTAGCAATGCTTACCAGATCATCAATATGCAAACCACGTACGATATATCATATCCGATCTGAATTTTGAAGAAAGTTTTTCACTTTGCCCAGCTCATCAGCGAGTATTAGTAGCTAGTAGTGGTTTTGTATCGAGTGGAAGCCTACAAAAGCAACCAACACTGGTAGCTAATTGGGCAGCTACGACTAATAGGATATGAACCTGATGCCCTTTTACACTTTTAATGATTAGATTACGAGAAGTTTATGTAAAGCACGAACCGATTTGCGCCGCTCTTGCCCCCAGCTTCCTCTGCTTTACCCCACAAGCACTAGTGTATGACGCCTTTTGCAAGCCAAATAGCTAACTGTTTATAGGACATAATTAAGATATGGCACAACATAAGAATGGCCAAGAAGAACTACTAGTTTTTTCCCCCTAGGGAAACAAATTAAGGTGCAGTCATGTCGAAGAAGGCTTGCGTTTTGGTTCCATCACTGATGCGGAAACTGAAAGCAAGTGGTTAGCAGAAGGAGCCCACAGTTTGACCAGACGACACCCGAACGAAGTCCCACTTCCAAATATATGAACCTCCCGAGTGATGCTCCTACCACTCGAGTGATCGAATTCCTTTTTCCTACTAGTGACCGAGTAGTGGGTATGCATGCATGGGTATTGCAGCATATGTCACACACAAATCCTGTCACAAAGAGTATATTCCACAACCTCGTGCAACCGATCGATGCCCATCCGGTTGATGCATGCACGGACGAAACAAATCAGTTGAAGACGTGCCAAGACATCTCCGATGGGGGTGCCATGCATGCATGGTCCAAGGTGTTCCTAAATGCACACTCATGAACCCCACAAAAGGGGTGAGTGGAAGCTTCACTACAACACACATAATACAAGGTGTACATCCATCCTAATGCGTGTGTGCCCGTGCTGTTGCAACGCTGTTGTAGCCCCAGCTCAATCCATCAATCTTCCAATACCAAATGCTGTTACAATATGGATATGTGCATGTGTGCGCGTTGGGTCCCTTTGGTCCCCTTGTTTAGGGGTTGAGCCACTAGTAGCTTGTTTAGTATCTCATCCTCCGTCCCAAAATATAAGAACGTTTTTGACACTATCCTAATGTCAAAAACGTTCTTATATTATGGGACAAAGATAGTAGTTTAGTCGTTTCAACACGTTCGGTGAAGAATAAGACCAAGTTGGAAATTGTTCTTTCTTCTGCGGAGAAGACGAAGAGAAAGAGAGGGAAGATGGCAGGGCAGTGGATAGCGACGAGTAGACGACATGAAGTTGTGGCACGTACAGTGTCCTATAAGTGGCACCTCCAGCAAGCACCGCAGGGCACACGGATGCCCAGCATGTTTGCAGCACCGGCTATTGGGATGGGGTCGTGCATATGTAGACATGTCCAACGTGTGGAGGCTCCCTGACGAGGAAAAGATATACCCGACCGGTATCACAGAGTGGCAACAGCAGGCTGATCGGCCACTGGACTCTGGGAAACGCGTGTGATCACGAGCCCGGTTTCGTCGGTACGTACTATACAACCTGCGGCCGACCATATCACAGGGCCTGCCCAGAGTACAACTAGTAGTCCCTTCGACCCAAATTACTTGTCACAAAATAATGTCAGGTTGTGGACTTGTGTAAACTGGATTGTAATTCCCTGGATCCTTGATTAATACAAGTCTTACTTGCAAAAAAAAAAATCTAGATATATATCCATTTCAGTGACAAGTAATTTTAGACGGAGAAAGTGCAACACTCATGTACTCCATAGGCTGTGTAGGGCCGCTGATCTGTAAGGTTGGGGCAGCGATGTTACAGCTTGCCACCATCTTTGCAGCCCCTGTCCCGGGAACCCTTGGCAGGCGGACTCAGGGTTGCAGCTTCATGTGAATAGTATTTTGACATTATTCATTTACGATTTTGTATTTTCTGCTTTTATTAGTGTAGGTCAAATTAGGAGATGAATTTTTTGAGGTTGTACATCAAACACTAATGTGTGTCTACATTTTTTAGAATGTTTGAACATGTTGACCTGTTGTGAGATTTTATACTGGTCTGTCTTGCCCTGTTGCATCGTCACGGCCACCGCGCGACTCTACTCAAGGGAAACACGAGTAGTATTCTAGCAGGATGCATCGTCTGAACATATTCATTCCACAGATGCAGCACTTAGAGCATCTCTAGCGAATCCCGCAACCACGCGTCCCGCAAAACGCCTATAAGGAATCTGTTTCGCCGGAGCGATCGCTGCATCGTAAAAAAGTGCGTAGCATCAAACAAATTTACACATTTCAATGATATGAACCGAATGGAATTTAAATATAAATTCAACATACGAATATAAAAATGGTCTGAAAAGCAACTCACAATACAACAATAGTCTTCATTACAACAAATGTTCATATTCAAATAATTATTACAACACCAAATTGTTCAAATCTCACACTAATAGAAATGCATACAAATGGGGATCTATCCCCCCCCCCCCCCCCCTAGAGTTGCCACCGATGCTCAATAAGATCATGTTGGAGTTGGTTTGTGTGAATCACGGTTCTCGATTTTTTTGGTAGGTCTCAACAAATGCAGTGATCTCATCTGCATCCCTGGCAGGCTTCACACGGCTACCAACATTGTCATAGTTGTACTTCAAGTCCAAATCCCTCTCATTCTCGACGATCATGCTGTGTAAAATTATACAAGCAGTTATGATATTTCTGAGGGATTTTTTATCCGAGAAGCTAGCAGGACCTCGAACAATGGCAAACCGAGCTTGCAACACACCAAATGCCCTCTCGATATCCTTTCAGCAAGCTTCTTGTGCTTCGACAAAAAAATTGTTCTTCTTGATTTTGGGGTCACTAATGGTCTTCACAAATGTTGACCATGAAGGATAAATACCGTCGGCAAGATAGTACCTCATGGTATAGTCATGGCCATTGACGGCATAGTTGCAAGCCAGAGCTTTGCAACTAGCTAGCTGAGCAAATAGATGAGATCGCTGCAAAACGTTGGTATCATTTAGAGACCCCGGCAAACCAAAGAAGCAATGCCAAATCCATAGATCATGTGAAGCCATGGCTCGAAGCACGATGGTGGGCTTACGTTTGTGGTCGGTGTATTGCCCTGCCCAAGCCACCGGGCAGTTCTTTCACCTCCAATGCATGCAATCAATACTACCTAGCATGCCCGGCCATCCCCTCGCTTCGTTCATTGCCATGAGCTTCTTTGTGTCTTCTTCGTTTGGAGCTCGAAGGTACTCCGGACCAAATACCCGGATCACTGTCTTCGCAAAGACACGGACACATTTGATGGTGGTATCTTCGCCAATGCGAAGATATTCATCCGCGTGGTCACTAAGAATACCATATGCAACGACGATTTTTTTATATGCACTAAAGCAAATCAAACCGACGGCATTCCAATGTCGATGGATTAGCGCTTGATTTCGACACAAAACCGCGCACCCTTAATGCGACCACGGTACTCCTCTCCACTCGTGCAAACATGACGGGGACGTGAGGTCTGATCCAGATCTCTTGTCGATGTTACGCGGCACCAGATCATGGGGCTACAGGAGACGACGGGTGTGGCCAGCATCCCGCCATTTGCTCGCCGCCTAGTAGCAGGAGATAGAGAGAAAATTTGAAAGCTTCCCAGCGATTATGCATCATCACGATGGCTTTCTTGTGAGCGCTAGTTGCCACCCCGAGGTTTATTCATGTGACAAGTCACGGGGCGGAAGCTGATGTTTCACGACGGATTAGCTGTTATCGTGACAAAGTACTTCAAATTATTTGTCGCTCAAACGAATGTATTTAAACGTATTTTAGTATACAGAGCCGGGAACAGGGATGGGCTGGTTGTGGCGGCCCGGGTGAGACGTACGAATGCGGACAGCGGCAGTGGCATGGCATGGCATGGGTCTGCTCCTCTCCTCCCATGCCGGTGGCATACACACACGGTGTACGCGCCTATCTGTATCGGTATGTATGTACGGGCCTGCCTTTCTCGGCCGCTGCTGCCGCCCACCGCCGGCGTCCACAGGCCGATTTATTTACGCTGACAACGGCTCATTGCCCTGCAAGAATCAAGCAGCATGCCTGGCGTGTCATATTCCCCTCCTGTAGTACTAGTATAAACTCTCGCAGGCAGCCATGGAAGGGAGGGAGATGAGCCTAGGGTTTACAGCCCGGCGAGGCGTAACACAAAAGCAAAAGAGATACCGTAGTAAAAACGACACAGGTGTTGGGTCCTATCCGCTGAGACGAGATGCTCTTGTACCGCACTTCCACTTTGGGCCCTGGGCATCACAGTAGTTTTGGACCGAGCGAGGGCCTCTTTTTGTTTCCATCCTTTTGATGAGAAAGCAAAAGACACGGCAGCCATGGCCATGGCAATGCAATGGCATCGTAGTACCACTCCTACGAGCGATTGACCGGTAGCACCCTCCCCTTGATGAGTGCTCGCGCCTGCACTGCATCTGCATCTGCATCTGAGTAGACAGACAGGGAAGGGAGCGCCCTCGTCGTCGTCCCTTTTGGCGCGCCCCCACTGCTTTCGTGTCCCCCGGCCTGCCGCCCACGCAGCCAGCAGCCTCTGCCCCTCGCTGTAGGTTTCGCTTTCGCCCCTCCCATGGCCTTGCCAAAGGTAGAAGAAAACAAAACAATATTGCAGCGCACAGCAGCAGCAGGAGGCATGGCCTCGCCAAAGGTAGAAGAAAACAAAACAATATTGCAGCGCACAGCAGCAGCAGGAGGCAGCGGCGGCTTGTGGGTGAAACTTTCTCTTCTTTTGTCCTGGGAGGGAGGGAGCATTGCTTTGCGCACAAGCCTGCCTGCCTGGTGTGCGTGCCGGTGCCGGTGATCATTTCTGGCCAAGCATGGACCGGAACACTCCAGTGCTAGTACTCTATCAGGCACAAACATCATGCTGTACAAATGGTAGCTGTTTCTTTCTATTGACTAAAATGACTGAATGAGCCAAGCGGCTCATGTTACATCAGGAGACCAAGCAAAAAAAGGGAGGAAAAAATAAACCAAGCCTTCCCTTCCAGAGTCACAAACCGCTCAGGAAAAGGAAAAAAAAATAATCCAAAAGGCACGCCACAAAATTAACTTCAGCTGTTAGTGGCTACTCTACTTGCTAGCTCAAATCAGGCCAGAACTATCTTGCATTTTGGTTGCATTTGTGCCCGGAGATGGTTAGAATTCAAAACTGTGCAGAACAAACGGCGCAAATCTTCCTGTAGAGAAAGCGTGGGAATGTGTCGGTCGTCCAGTTTTAAACTTCTCTCGAAAACGATATCAAGTAAATATTTGCATCATACCTACCTAAATCTAGAATTACAAGGCATCTTCTTGACTATTGAGTATCTGCAATCTGCGCAACGATCAGAGTTAATGCATTAGCCCAGGCAAACTTTCCATTAAAAATAGCACCAGGCATGCTGAGGGCACAAAAACTGGAGTGGGCAAAGGGCAGAGCAGTTCAGAATCACCTGTTGCCTGGAAATAATCCAGTTGCTGGAATCTTGGGAGGAATGAAGTTTCATCAGACATCAGGCCTACTCCTACTCTGGCACCGAAGAAAGAATGTCTGCAGGGAAGCTATGATGATGATGATGAGTACAATGCCTTCACATGGAATTCAGTGAAGCTGACAGAGCAGCCAGCTTAAACAATGAGACAGTGCAGTGAATATACTACTGCTAGTATACAAACCTTGGCTCCATGGGGATGCACAATCAGTAAAAGTTGATATCTGTGTAACTGCGTGGATAAGTTGGGTATGGCAGTTCATCCACCCCCATTAGGGAGCTAGACCGAGTGAAGCTGCCGAATTGGGCCTGGCTCGGCAGTTTAACCTCCGCGGTGAAAATGCTGTATACAGGCCTGTGGTCTGAGAATCTAGACTCGCCGCGGACGTAACATAGTTGGTTTAGTCCTCTGCCATACCATAGAATCCGATCGCACCTTCAGAAGAAAAAAAATGTTTTGTTAAGGTGAAAGTCATGATGTAATAATGCATCGATAAGTTTGTTTTGTGAATTTTTACCATGCGGGTGTCCTCCGCTTCTCATTTGGATGCATATCGTCGCCTGCGTATCTGTCGGAGTTGTATGAGTACTTGTACGTGGGTGGAAAATAAATTCTGCCTTCTTTCCAGCCTGCAAATACCCGACCAAACCTTTGCTCTATACGAAGCTGTTGCAGACAATTTTCAGGTAAGAAACAAGGACAAGAATGTGATCGCAACAGCAGCACAAGTTGCTTCGAGAGGTATAGATATGTTATCAGTTCTGAACCTCTGATCAAAATGACTTACCTGATCTTTTTCCAACAATTGTTTCCAGTTGTGCATCTCAACCAAAGCCTTCACGGAGCGATAGGAAAGAGCTATCCGGTAATTCAGATCCCCGAGCCATATTATACGACTGAAAGAAACAAGATATATGAGACCCCAAGATATTGGTGTTCCATTTTTGCAGTTTTATTCTAGTTGCGTATAACCGGGCTGGAAGTAGAACATACTCATGGTCAAGGATTGTCTCTGGCCACTTCTCGTCACGTGCACCATGAGCATGCGGGAATCTGGTTTTCCTCAATATTTCCACCACGTCCGCGTTTCTTCTAAGTTCATCGCCATCCTTTTGACCTGATGTCAAGTGTGTGCAAACAAAGCAGAAGCTTGTCTGATGCAGAGACATACTGATTGATATTGATCCCTAAAAAAAGAGGGAATGGGTCATCCAGAAAAAAAGTGGCAGAAAAAAATTAATGCACACAACGAACTTAGTAAGATTGACTACTGCACACCTAGAAAAGCTGAGTAATAAATAGCAAACAGTACCTTATTTCCAAGATATCCCATCAAGCCTCTACCAACACATGACACCTTCAAGTTCTTCACATGCTCCCTTATGTCACTCCGCACCCATACCATTAGGAAAACTCCAACCATTTGCTTGCTAGCAACTAAGCAATACCTGCTGTGTCATAGAAAATCTGAGTTTCAGTTCAGAGAACTTTAGTCACTCCAAGTGATGAATGAAGCTTGTAAGACATTTCAATAGAATGTTAGTAGCTCCTACTTTCCAGTGTAGAACTGGAAACTGTATCATCTAGCAACAAAGTCTCAACAACAATTAATAAGTCTTTTTTTTTGCGAGAAATTAATAAGTCATGTTACAGGCACAAAGTATTTATATTCATTGTTAAGAATGCTTACTTGGAGTTTACCAATCGTCTGTTATTGTCATCTGTGCATAGTGGAGCACCATATCCACATGGCATTGGTGAGAAGAAGGTACCACCGCCACCAGGTGATTCCTCGTCCATATTCTCATCATCAGAGGACCCACCACACCTCATACTGGTGTCAACATCGCTCGGCCTGCTCCCAAAGCTAATCCGGTCACAAACACTGAACCGTCGGTCCACTAGGGAGTGAGGATCCATCATGTCAATTCTTGAGCTTCGACCCAGGGACTGAAATGAACGCCGATGGAAGAATGAAGAATTCTTTTGTCTCCTCGATGATCTCTCGAAATCAACATTAAGCTCCGCGATAGGTTCCGGAGCCGGCGACGGGGTGTGGTAGTTGTAAGCGGCAGAGCCCTGGAGATCTAGATTATTTAGCGTTTTTCTCACAAGAGAAACCCACTTTTTGGCTGGACCATTGTCTTCAGTCAACAGGACGTTGCCAGCATTCAAAGGAACAATTTCCTGAAACCTGATAGGACAACAACATTCTCATTATTGATTTGTACCATTTTTCAGGATGTTTATGCTCTATGCATCAAACGAATATGTGCTCAAGTTAATGCATGAGTTTAGAGGTATACCCAATGACGTATATATCAGCAGCAGGAGAAGTATGGAGCCAGTCCTCCAGGTTCAGATGACTGGATGGTGACCTTCCTCCCACATTCCATGTACCAGCAAAGACCCTAAGCACACGGTTACATGGAGTGTCACATCAAACTGACTTCTCTTTTGGCAATGATCAGCCAATGGATCGAGCTGTACCGAAGCATTACATACCTGTAGTCCTGCGTGTTTGTGATGTAGGCGCGGTCGATTCCATTTCCTGCTCGACAGTCCCGATCCGAGTTCTTCCTGGGCAACCTCTCTAACAAGGAGGAAAGGTAGAGTTAATTCAGTCGGTTGGGCATAGGACACCATGTTGACCGGTCAATTTTGCACCCACGGAAAGGGGTGAAAAATCTGAAAATGCAGTGATAGTTACTGCGAGGACTGAGGACGCAAGCAAAATGTTGTACCTGTTCTGCTCTTCTTGGTCTTGCACACATCTCTCTCTGAGAAGCTGGTCCTCCACTGCATCCCCACTGAAATGGTCGGAGCAAAATTTTAGCACAAGCACGGTAAAAACAAACTGCATTTTTACTGAGGTCGCAAGCATGTGTGTTTTGTTGTTTCTGCAACAATAACAAGAAATCCACTGCGCTACACATGAGCAGGAAGCAGGGGAGTCAAACTTGCTCCTGGAAGCAACAGGAAATTTATATCCAGCAACCAGAACAGTGAGCAAGAAAAAAGTGTGAAGTTAACAGCATGTAGTACCTTCTTCGACTCCATAATCTGAATGGAAGTCCTTGGCTTTTGATTTGATGTTGAACCACTTCCTAACGATGGTCTTGGACCAGGACAGCTTTTCCCCCCACACCAATCAGAACCAAAGCAAGATGAGAGACTGGACAGAGAAAAATTTGTGAAGGTAGTAGTAGTAGCTGTTGGTTGATGTGTGGTCACTTACCCTGTTCTTGGTTGGAGTCTCATCTCTCATTGTCTCAATGCTTCCTCATGCAGGTCCAGGGACGGGATGGCTCCTCCCTCCACCCTCCCTCCCAATTTCGCCCCCTTTTCTAGTACCCCCACCAAGAACAGTTTATCCTAAAGCAAAAGGGAGGAGGGCAGATTCTTCCTCTCCCCCCTTTTCACCCCTTGTTTGGAAGATGAAGGAGAAGCAGGAATTCCCAAGAATTGCTCGGCGGCTCAAAGGGGCAAGAATCCCTCGAGAGGCGATTGATGGGGAAAAGAAGGAGCAACGAATGGCGTATTTGTGGGTGGGGGAACAAGATGAAGAACGGAAGCAGAGACCGCAAGATTCAGGGAAGAGAGGCGAGGATTATTAAAGACGGCCCAAAAGAGGCCGGCGACACGAGCCTGTAAAGAGAAAGCTCCTGCAATTACGCCCACCAGACGCCCAGCTCACAGCGCCCGGTCGGATCAATGCCGGTGGCGGGCGAGCGGGCGGGAGTTAATGGCCGGGCCGTGCGGGAACGCCCGGGGGCCGGCAGGGGCAGCAGAAATAAATGGGGGAGGGGCTGGCTGGCACCTGGGAGAAAGGAAAGTGAATCCAAAGAACTCGGCCTGAGTGAGCCGGCCGCCCACGTCGCGCGCAATGCGAGGATGGGAGGCTCGGGGGCGCCGGCGGCGTTGGAGGGTCGTGGAGGGGGAGGAGAGAGCACGAGGACACGCTGCTGCTCTGCTCTGCGCGCTGCGCGGTCTCTGGGTTCAAGGAGAGGGAGGCGAGCAGGAGGAGGGGACGGGGGAGTGGTAGTAGGAGCAGCGGCAGTAGCAGAGGCACGGAGGCCAATATGAAGGGAATAAAGCGAAAGCTTTGGGGGCCTCCGCTGCTCTGCTCTGCTCTTCGGCTACTGCTGGCTGCTGCGCTTTGCTTTGCCTTCTATGTAGCCTTTGCTCTTTAGCTCCAAATCCGATGCGGGGCAAAGAGGCAAAGCAAAGCACAGCCTGCCTGCGGGTCTTGGCTGGAATTACTGTTATACTTTGAAGCTTTATTGGCCATAGGTTGCTTGGTATCTCTGTTTATACGAGTAGGAAACCCGAAAATTGCAAAAAATTCAAAATTCAAATTTTTTACATTTCAAAAAGTTATGGAAAATTATAGATATACATCAAGGCATAATGTACACGTGCGTAAATTTTCAGAACGAAATACGTTGAAATGAGGGTTATGCAATAAAAAAAAACTTGGGCTTTTGAACACATGATACCATTCACTCTCAAAGTCCATGAATTTCTTTTTTTGTACAAGTCACATTTCAAGGTATTTCATCCTGAATTTTTGCACGCATATACATTCCCGTCCTTGTATACTTGCGTATTATTTTAAAGATTATTTTGAAATCGGAATGTTTGATTTTTATTTTTATTTTCAAAAATGAAGGGTTCCATGGAGTCCGGTCACCAAAACACTCCACTCTAGGAAAACACGACACGTCGGATTACAAACACAGTAACATGTTTCTTTATTTTCCCGAATTTCTGTATAACTGGGATGTTTTGGTGGTTTCTTTTATGGAAATCAACGAGGAGGCTCATTTTTTTTTTTTGCATGGTAATATGTGTCTCATTCATATCATAAAGATTAAAGTACAAGTCACATAAAGACCGACATGACAAAACTGAAAAGACAGCAGAACGTCTCTGAACTTGAAATCAACGCCCGTCACTTGCCTCCGGCACCACCACAGTAGCCACTGAAAGAATAAATGACGGATCACCTTCTCACCCGAGCTCGACGCGGCTCCATCGCTGATACGCAGCTTTGCGGACCTCCAAGGTGGCTCGCCAAAGGCAAAACCATTACCGTTGAACGAATCAGACCGGGGCAACACCCCGGATACGCCATCGAACTCCAGATTTGGCGCCCCCACATGACTAAGACGTCGGAGGAGGAAACCATACCTTCCATCCACGAACCACGTGCCCAGCACACGTTCCGTCTTTCAGATGTCGTCGATGCAGACCACAATCTGCATCAGCTCCTCGACTACCTCCCAAGCTCTGCGCCGACGTTGGAGCAGATGCCGTCGCAACGGCGGAGCCCGAGGACACATGTCCACCACAAGGATGCCGCCACGACATCCCCGCTTGAACAGACTAGTTTCTAGATCCTTCACCGACCATAGAGACGATCGCTTCGTCGGAGAGAATTCAGAGCTTCCTTATTCAGCATCGCCGTCGCCACCGCCGAAGCCAAGACGTCGCACGATCCAAAACCCAAAGCTTCTTGGGCCCTAAAACCTAAATCTAGAACGATCCACACTCGCGGGATCCGGCGACCCCCCTCACCACCGACGACCAAAAGG
This sequence comes from Thinopyrum elongatum, assembly GCA_011799875.1. NCBI lineage: Eukaryota > Viridiplantae > Streptophyta > Magnoliopsida > Poales > Poaceae > Thinopyrum > Thinopyrum elongatum. The sequence goes on along the minus strand of CM022300.1, from coordinate 16,089,437 downwards.
TCGCCAGCGGAGGAGAGCCGCCGGAAGACGACGCGGGAAGGAGAGGCTCTCCTGGTGGCGGCGGCTAGGTCTCGCTACCAGGAGGAAAGAACAATTCTACGAGGATAACAGATAGGGGGTCGAGGAGGCTCGTTGTTTAAGAAAAAACAAACACAGATAACACACCGTACAAGAAGGATAAGGTGTTTGTGAGCAACCCTAACAAGCTTAAATTAGCCTCATAAGGGTAACATGGACGATTAGACAGATGCCCTCAAATGTCCACCAACGCAGCTAGTGGCATCCTTCTTCATCTTTAAGTAGCCATCATATACCCTCATACCTTTCGATGATGTACAAGGACAATGGTCGTTGCATCCGGTATCGACATCAGAAATACCAGTTGAATAGTGCATCAAGGGCCGAATTGTAGAAGCTTAAACCCTAGTTTTTGCGTTGCTTCGTAAGGGGCTAACTTGGATCCACGTGTTTAATGCTATGGTTAGATTTATCTTAATTGAAGATTAACTATTACTGCTTGTTGGATAACTAGAGGCTCTTCCCCCTCCCTCGCGCCGCCCTCCCCAGGGCGGCTCGAGGGCGTCTATGATTCCCCGGCGCCGCCCCTCTCCATCCTCCCCTCCCTTGCCGTCACCTGAGGTGGTCGCCGGGCAGCGCCGCGGCTACCGATGACGGTGGCGGCGAGGTCTTCGTCGCTACGCTCTTGCGAAGGACCCCGAAATCTAGGGCGGCGGCCCTGGTCGGCGAGGCGGCGCCGTCTCTTTGACTGGCGGCGTGCGCGGGAGGTGCGGCCCGGCTGGCTCGGTTGCTCGGGCGGCGAGGAGCAGGTGGGTGGCGGTTGCGGCGCGGTGAGGTATCCTTCCTCCGCTCCAGATCTAAAGGTCAGGCATCCCCTCTCTGCTCTCTCCCTCCGCTAGTTCGCCCGATGTGGGGCCTCTAGCCGCCGGATCCGGTGCCGGCAGGGTGCTCCCCGAACTGGTGGTGCGGGACGAGCCTGGGGGAAACCCATGTTTGGTTTTTCTAGAGCGGTGGCGGCGGGGCCATTTCGCGTCGTTCTACTCCCTAGAGTCGCCGTTGTGGGCTCCCTTCCCCACCCCGGCCAACCTTCCCGAGTGAAAGCTCGAATCCCGGCGATGGATGGGCGGCGGCGGCGCTAGGTGCGTCGTGTCCTCCTTGGAGGTGCCGCCTGTAACACCCCTATGTAATAGCCACTGTGATCAGCTGCTAATATTGCCAAGTCATATCATTTGCAGTGCCTAAACATAGTGGTTATCCAAAGCCAATCAACTCCAATCTAAAAATTAACTCAAATTCAAAAGTGCAAAATAAATTTGCTCAAACACCTTTGGAAAAATGTTCACTAATTAGCAAATATTCCAGAAGTATTCATAAAAATATCACCAGTAGCACTTGGATTAATTAAGTGGCTTAAACAAATTGAAACAGCCCCAAAACAGAATTAATAAATCCATTTAAAATCATATTAAATTCAAATGAAGCCCAACTTTGCTCAAACCAATTTTTGGTGGATGCTTACATTGCATATTAATATCTGCGCCAAGTTCCATATTCTACAAAGGGGCAATTCCAGTTCTGCCCCTAACTCGAACTCACTACTTAGTTTTGCCCCTAGTTTTCGGGTATGCTCAGTTTTGCCCCTCTGCTGTCAAGTCACCTTATAGAAATGCCCTTCCGTGCCTTTACCGTCCGGTCAAAGGGCTTTGACCATCTGGTGAACAGTATCAAAAAAATCTGAAATTTTGTGGGATCGAAGATACTCAAGTGCGCAAGGTGCGTGCAAATTTTCGTGCTATTTGGACATTCCAGGAGCTCGTGGCAAAGGAAAATAGTAAATCTGTATGCCTATGAACAGTAAATTCGAAAAAAATAGCAAGAAAATTCAAAAAAATATGAATTTTTTTGGCATCCAAGATGCTCGGGTGCGCAAGGTGTGTGCAAATTTTTGTTGTGTTTAAACTTTGTAGGAGCTCATGGAGAAAAAAACAAAATTTGGCTCAGAAAAAAACTTTGAAAAAATGCACTATTTTGTTTATTTTTTGCTAGAGCTCCTCGCATGTCATTTGATCACAAAAACTTGCAAGCACCTTGCACACCCAAGCCTATTTGATGCCAAAAAATTTCATATTTTTTCGAATTTTCTTGCTATTTTTTTTGAATTTATTGTTCACAGGCGTATAAATTTACCGTTTTTCCTTTGCCACGAGCTCCTGGAATGTCCAAACAGCACGAAAATTTGCACGCACCTTGCGCACCTGAGTATCTTCGATCCCACAAAATTTCAGATTTTTTTGATACTGTTCACCAGATGGTCAAAGCCCTTTGACCGGACGGTAAAGGCACGGAAGGGCATTTCTATAAGGTGACTTGACGGCAGAGGGGCAAAACTGAGCATACCCGAAAAATAGGGGCAAAACTGAGTAGTGGGTTCGAGTTAGGGGCATAAATGTAAATGTCCCTTCTACAAAAGTACACAAGTGGCCTAACTAATACCAAACAGAAAACAAATAGAGGAAAAATAGAAAACAGGAATAAAGCTAAAGAATAGAGGCTTGCCTGGCCACTGGGCCGAAGCAACAGTGCCCGTGGTCCAGCCCACCGCGGCCTGCCTCTCTCCTCCTTCTCCCTCCTCCCCATGTCAGCGCGCGCGCGTGCCCGAGCCGGCGATGGGCAGCTGTCGCCCATCCCCTGGCGCCGCTGCCGCTGCGAGGAGGATAAGAGCATCCCCAGCGGTTCCTCGACGAACCCTAGCTCACTTCCCACTCCCGCTCGTCCTCCTCCCCTTTTCCCCCTTCGCTAGATCCGCCGCTGCCGAGCGCGTTCGCCGCCGCAACTCCGTCGTCCCCGCGGCCACCGGCGGCCCCGTGCCCGCTGAACGTGCCGAGGAGCTCCGCCGTCGTCTTCCTCAACCTCTGGTGCCTCTGGATGGCGCTGGGGAGCTCCACGACGAGAAGATCAAGCCGCCCCTCTTCTTCCTGAACGCCGGCAATCCCCGTCGACCTCGAGCCCCTGCTGCTATTAAGCTAACAGAGGCTTTACATAGCCGCTAGGTGAGCTCCGCCCCTTCCCCTGCTTCCTTCTCCGCGTGCTAAGACGCCTCCGGCGAGCTACCGACGTTGCCATGCTCTGGCCGCCGCCGCCGCAGCCATCAGCGCGCTCCCGAGCCCCTATGGCTCGAGCCAGTGGCTCTGGTGAGCTCCTGGAGTGCTACTGCTTCTGCTTAGATGATCAACTCGAGCCCTTGCGCTGTTTTTCGCCGGATCCGCGAGGTCCCGAACTCCACCGCCGCTGTCACTCATCGCCGGCGCAGTTCCGTCCACCTCCGAGCCCATCCGACCGCACCACTAGACGCGGCGCTCATCCAGCTTTCGAACGCGGCAAGCCGCACGTGAAACGGATCCCCACAGCGCGATCCCGACGAACTCCGGCGATGCGCCGCCGTTGTTTTGGTCGCCGGAGCAACTCTGGCGCCGGCTGGTGAGGTGGCACGATGGGGCCCCACCTCCCAGTCACTGACGCTGGGCCCCCGCTGGCCCAGTTGACACAGTTGACTGGTCAACTGCGCTGACGGGGCGGCCCAGCCACTGACATGTGGGCCCCCGCGGTTAATTAACCTAATTAAACGTTTTATTAAATAAAAACAATTTAGGTATACTAATGTCCCACTGACAGAGGGGGCCCACTTCCTAATTAACTCATTTAATTAGTTTAATTCGCTGTTAAAGTCACAGAGGCTGACATGTGGGTCCCACTGGACCCACATGTCAGGTTTGACCTGTACAGCCACTGTTGACTTGCTGATGCCAGCATGACATCATGCTGATGTCATAATTCATTTTCTGTAAATAAAACAAATTCCAGAAAATCCAATAATCTTTAAAAATTAATAACTTTTAAACCGTAGCTCGGATCGAAAAAGTTAAAACATGAAAGTTGCTCAGAATGACGAGACGAGTTTGATCGTGCCGTCTGTTTCCTTGCCGGAACCTCCTATGTAGGAGAACTCGTAACTCCGGGCCCGAATCCGATAGATGAATAGTGCACACACACCGGTTAATAAATTCCAGAATAATCCTAAAAATAACTAAAATGACTTAGATGCATATTTAGACAACCCTGCACTGCATCATAGCATCGCACGCACTGTGTTGCATCTGTTTGCATTATGTTTACCTGTTTCTTCCCCCTCTTCTCTCTCGGTAGACCCCGACGTTGACGTAGCTCCCGAGGCAGACGCAGCTCCGGAGTACGGCTACGTCCCCGACGACACCACCGACGACCTTGCCCTTGCCCCAGAGCAAACAGGCAAGCACCCCCATTTTGAACATGCCTATATCGCCTATTCTCTTCTCTCTTATGCTTGCATTAGAACTGCTACTGCTACTGTTTTTCTATATCTGCTGCATAGCCGATTTATTATAACCTGTTTTGTTACCTACCTGGTTATCCTAGACTGCTTAGTATAGGCTGGGTAGAGACCTATCAGAGACCCCACTTGATCCCGACTGCCCCGCTGGATGTCAGAAGACCCGATCAACGGGATTGAAGACCAGACCCTGGCACCACACATCACTTTCCCCTTTAGTTGCCGACACTACTGGGTTACCGTCGAGTGCTGAGGGTGATACCTCGTTAGCACTTCTGATGATAACCTTGTAGGTTAGTTAAGCGGTCGTGGTAAGCGAGGGTGATTCCTCCTACACCACCCTCGATAACAGCATCGTCGCGCAATGCTTCAAGTGTGGACCTCGAGGGTGATTCCTCCTTCGTTCACCTTGACTATAACATCAGGTGGGATCCCATCGAGGGTGATTCCTCAGGGTTCCCTTGGTGTCAGACACACAGATACAGTTGATGATTTGACTTGCACTAAACCATGTTACTAAAGATGGGTCGGCCCTGAGGGGTACCCGTGCGAGCTTAATGCGAAGTGATGTGGAGTCGGGTTGACCTGGATGGTGCCCACGAGATAACACGAGGCGTGGCCGGGCAATCTTAGCCCTTGCCGCAAATCCTCGAGACGGGGCGACGGGGTCACATCGATCGTGAGTCTCTGCTCGTTACCGCGCGCTCCTAAACCACTAAACGGTTTGGATATTTGATCCGAGGGGTCTCTGGCCTGATAGCACTAACCATCACGTGGGCATAGTATGGGCGTTCTGCGTCGTATACTTCAGCCGGAGCTTAATAGACGTCAGCGACTGAGCGGCGCGCGCTGAATTGGACTGGGAACGCAACTGCACTTGTATAAGGGGTTGCTAGGTCTGCTTTCAGCCGCATACGCAACGTGCAGGAGTTCCCGGGGCGAAGGCCCAAGACCCCTGGGCGCATAGATTTAGTCCGGCGTGCTGACCTCTCTGTTAGGTATTTGGTCGGGTTGCGGCGTATCGTTTGGCCGAGGGCGGGCATGACCCAGTAAAGTGTGTCCGGCCGGAGTTAAGCGAGCGTGGTGAGTAACTTGGTGCACCCCTGCAGGGAAGAACTTATCTATCGATAGCCTGTCCTATGGTAACGGACACTCGGAGTTGTATCCCGATCGGTACAACTGGAACATGAGATGAGAACTGGATAGTACGGCTCTGGGATTGCTTTCTCGTAGGGAGTCGAGAAAGGATCTCAGGTCGAGGTTGATGATACTACTACTACTTTACATTATGTTCATCTGCTCTCTCCTAATGCTGCAAGACTGCTGAAGATGCTAGTCTTCGATAGGTCTAGGTTTTTCCCCCTCTATTCTGGCATTTCTGCAGCCCAGTCCACATATACAGCCCCCTTTTGAAAATATTGCATATGTAGTGTAGATCCTTGCTTGCTGAGTACTTCGGATTAGTACTCATGTTTGCTTTACTTTCTTTTTCCCCCATATCCCATTTGATGCCACCAGACGACGGAGCCCCTGAGCCAGACGCCCCAGTCGACGACCAGTACTACTACCCGCCCGGCGAGTACTACTACTACGAGGAGCCGACTGACGACCAGAAGTAGGATCGGAGGGTCCAGGGTAGGAGGCCTACGCCTTTCGATCGTAGTTTTTATTTTACCCTGCCTCTGTGAAGGCCTATCTCTCTTTCTGTAATATATCTGTACTCAGATATCTGATGCTTCTGCTGACACTTGTATGCCATCGAGCTATGTATTCGAGCCCTCGAGGCCCTGGCTTGTAATATTAAGCTTGTATGAATTTATTTATGTTTTAGAGTTGTGTTGTGATATCTTCAAGTGAGTCCTTAGGCTTAATCGTGTGCATTTGCGTGTATGGTTAGTACACGATTAAGCCGGGGTCGTCACACCGCCTGGGGAAGATTGGTGCTTTGGGTTGTGTGCAGCAGCTTGCAGGTGGGCGGCTGGTGTGTGTCGAGTCTTTGTGGCTCGGCAACTTCTTCCTTTCGACGACTCTACCGACGGCTTACCCTCTTCTATCGGTCTCCTTCAGTGACTGTGGTGTTGCTGATGTGTGTGTGCTCTGACTTGTGGTCGTGCTCCGTGGCTGCCCCGGACTCGAGACCAACCATTGCTCTAGCTCTCGGGTGAGCGTCTCTACATTCGACGGTGCGGCTCGAGCCTAGGCGAGGGGAAGGGATCCCCTTCGATGTTAGAGGAGGCAGGTGTTGGGTCATCTCCAGTTCCTGGTTTTCAGTCCTGTGTTCGACTCCTCTGCCAGTTGCTGATCCTTGAGGCTTCACTCATAGTCGTGTTAGGTGCCTTCTGTAGTGGGCTTCTCCACAACTAGCAGTTCTTGATATGTAATCTTCTGTTTGCTGGTTGTAGGTGTAGCGTTGTAAGCTGTTCTTCCAGCCCCCCTTGTATCGTTTGGCCGATGTTGTGTGGTGGCCATGTTCTTGTACTCCTGGCCGGTTGATGGCGTTGTTAATTCAAAGTCAGGCTCTTCTTGAGCCTTCGTTCTAAAAAAAGGGCCGAATAGTCCCCGTAGAGAGTGACATGTCCCCATGCCGACGCTCAATCTTGTTGACACTGCTCAGCATACCAAAGGGTACCACGAGTGGGGTGATGTGATACCTGACTTGTGAACTAAGGACCGATTTCACCAAGGCAGAACAACCGACCGTGATAATGTTCGTCCTTGCAAGGGTGGAGCTTGCATGTGATGTTATGAGCCCATTGTGGAATGCAATGCAATTTTATTTTTTTTGACGGGTCACATATTTCAGGCATGAAACTTTATTTGATAGGAACAAATATGTTTTCAGTCAGCTTATTAATAGTTATTATGTTCCGTTAGATCAATTTTTTCTTACCTTTGTTCTCTTTGGTGATTTTCATCCTTTTTTAAAATGTTCGGATTTGCTAAATCTCATCTAGATGAGAATTAACAAAGTCTCATCTAACTCCTGCACTATTTGATTATTAACCGAACAAAGAAAGAAAAGAAAAGAAAAACCCCTACGAATCCAGTGGTGTAGGAGTGAGTTGAAAACATAGTTATTTCTCATCTAGATGAGTCGATTCCCACGACTGGCAAAAGCCAAGATCCAGTTACTACTACACTTGATAGGCAAAGCACCTATGCGCCGAATAAGGGACGATCAGTACACATTTCTTGAGAAAAGGATGGAGATGATACTCCCACAACTACTAGTACGCTGCGGTGGGCATTTCAGCGTCATATCCAGGAGCCGCCCTCGCGACGGAGCCAAACTAGGTGGTACGCGCCGGGCCATAGCCGTAGAAGCAGCGCAAAGCAGTCATCATCCGGACCCGCGCCGCACATGAGCGGCGTCGTACTGCACGGGAGGACACAGCCGCACACGGCGCCATGCCATTGGAGGGTGGTCGTATTGTACTGCTTGCACGCTTTCGGCGCTCGCCGGTGGTGACCAGCAGCAGCCGAGAAAGGCCGAACAGATAGCGTGTCCGTGCGTACGCGCGCGCGTACACCGTGTATGCATGCCGGCCGGCATGGGAGGAGAGGAGGAGACCCATGCCAATGCCAATGCCAATGCCATGCCACTGCCGCTGTCCGCATTCGTACGTCTCACCCGGGCCGGGGCCGGCACGACCAGCTCATCCCTGTTCCTGGCCCCGTAGAATCCAATCTCTGTAAAGTATCAGTGGATGTACGTAGCAGCATTTTTGCGACCAAAATACCCAATCTCTCATCTTTCTTTCTTTTGAGTTGCAACCTCTCATCTTTTTTTGACAGCCAATCCGTTTTCCGTTGTGAAACATCTGCTTCCGTCCCGTGACTTGTCACATGAACAAACAAACCTCGTGATTTGCAATTACCGCTCACAAGAAAGTCGCGACGGCGACGTATAATCGCCTCGCCGGGAAGCTTTCGTTAAGAGGGAGAACAAATGGCAGGATGCCGGCCACTCCCGTCCCCTGTAGACCCATGATCTGGTGCTGCGTAACATCGACAAGAGATCTCGGCATGGACCTCGCGTCCCCATCATGTTTGCACGAGTGGAGTACCGTGGTCGCATTAAGGGCGCGCGGCTCTGTGTCAAATCAAGCGCTAATCCATCGATCGTGCTGGAACATAATTAGCATCACAGTCTGTCACGCATTCATTTTTCATGGACGAGGACGACAGAAGAGAATCCCCGTCCATGCGTCCGTCCGGCTAAACGAGGGAATAAATCCGTATCCGTGGATTTTTCAAGCGTAAAAGCGATTAACACCAAGCTCGGACATCTTTCTTGAATCCTTTTTCTTCCGCGCTCTCTAAATTATACGCGCTCACCAGAACTGCTCCCTCCGTAAAGAAATATAAAAGCGTTTAGAACACTACTGATGAATTTTATACACGTTGGCGCACAAGTACCATCGCGCAGCTGACTCCGCTTGCGCTTGTTGCTTTCGCTGTCATAGGCCTCTTCCTCACTAGTAGTGCATGTAGTGAGTGAGATTTTGGTGGAAAGAATCGAATGGTCGCTTTATTACTTTGCGGATCTCCCAAATATGGACTCACCTCCCATCCAAGTTTGACGCAAGTAAAGTAATAAATGGATCTCCGGCTGGTGTATGTAGATAAGCCATAGCCACACCCGCAAAAAAAAAAAAAAAAAAGATAAGCCATAGCCTAGCAGCCCCATATACAGATCTTCTCTTGGTTCTTTTGAGACTCGAGCGAGCAAGGAAAGAAGTGGCCTCGCATCGCAATCCCCAGCAGTGCCGTCTTGGGATCGCCACGAACCAATCTGCCCTGAACACTGCTAGTACTGTATTACACTACCCTGCATAGGCATAGCCCGACCTACTTCTACATGGATACGGAATCTGCGAGCAAGTGCTGCATCTGTTGAGGGAATATGTTCTGACGATGCATCCTACCAGAAGACTACTCGTGCTTCCACTTGAGTACACGCGCGCGGTGGCCATGGCGATGCAACCGGGAGGGGCAGACTAGTATAGAATCTCACATCATGTGAGATCAATGAGTTCATCTTTTTTGAAATAGAAAACATGTTCAAACATTCTAAAAATATTGTAGACACGCATTAGTGGTTGATGTACAACGCCAAAAAATTTCAGCTCATTTTTCAAAAAAAAAAATCAGCTTCTAATTCGACCTACACTAATAAAAGCAAAAAAGACAAAATCGGAAACGAATAATGTCAAAATACTATTCACCTTAAGCTGCCACTTTTCACATTCGAACTTGTCTTTTTTGAATCTCGAACTATACATTGAGTTTTGAGATGATTTTTTCTGAAGTTATAGACACACTCTACAGATATGTTGTTAAATAATTCCAGAATTTTTTAGAATGACTAAATATGATTTTTTTTTATAGTTGATCTCACCTAATCTGAGAGCCTATACTAGTCTCCGCAAACCGTAGATGCTCGGTTGCCCGCGCCTGAGTCCGACTAACGTGCAAAACACCTTTGATGCCGGCGGTGCGCGGCGAGGCAGTGCAGTAGAGTAGAATATACACGACACGCGTATTCCTTTAGCACGAGAACTGGGGCGGCCCCCCCGGCGATTCATGGGCATGTCTCCGCCGACGCCGAGCCGTCGAGCCCATCTCGTCTATTATTCCGTGACACCTACGACATGGCCCCCCTCTCGCCGGCCCGTCAAACCAAGACGCCGCAACCGCCGTCTTCCTCGTGCACCGCGCCCGTCGCCGTGGGCACACTAGAATATATGCGCATGCATGCGCAGTTCGTTGCACGGCGGCGACCCATCAAAAAATTTTAGAAGGCACGAACGGACGAATGATCAGCTCTTTCTCGAGAGTAGCAGTGGGGCTCAACAAGCTAGCGGCTCAACCCCAAAACAAGGGGACCAAATGGACCCAACGCGCGCACATGCACGTATACATATTGTAGCAGCATTTGGTATTGGAAGATTGATAGATTGAGCCGGGGGCTACAACAGCGTTGCAACAGGATGGATGTACACTTGTATTATGTGTGTCGTAGTGAAGCTTCCACTCACCCCAAGAGGAGGAGGTGGGTGCCTTTTGTGGGAGTGGTTCATGAATGAGTGTGCATTTAGGAACACCTTGGACCATGCATGGACACCCACCTCCATTGGAGGTGTCTTGGCACGTCCTCAAGCGATTTGTTTCGTCCGTGCATGCATGCATGATGCATCAACCGGATCGGCCTCGGTCGGTTGCACGAGGTTGTGGAATATACTCTTGTGACAGGATTTGTGTGTGACCTATGCACTGCCCATGCATGCATACTCATTACTCAGTAGTAGGAAAAAGGAATTCAATCACTCGAGTGGTAGGAGCAACACTGGGTTCACCGTGGTGACCGCCCGAGGGAAGTGGAATATACTGTTGACGATATTTTTGTGTGACATATATGTCACATATGCACTACCCATGGCATGCATACTCAGTAGTAGGAAAAGGAGAATTCACTCGAGTAGTTGGAGCATCACTGGGTTCATATATTTGGAAGTGGGACTTCCTTCAGGTGTCATCTGGTCAAACTGTGGGCTCCTTCTGGTTACCACTCGCTTTCTGTTTCTGCTGCAGAGTAAGCTTCAACATTGCTCGTCACTTTCTTAAGACTATATTTGTTCTTTCATCATTGCTCGTCTGATTAACCATTAATTGTGCAGCATGAACTCTCCGCTCTTAATTGTTTATTCCAGGAGAGCCATGCACTAGCTAGGGCTGAGTTGTTCTGAGACACCTGCCAGCACGCCCGCCGCCGCCGGCCCGCTCGCCCGCCGGCACGAGCTCCCCTGCTCATGGGCAACGCCACCCGACGACGAGGAAGAGGGAAGCCCCGCCGCCACCGGATCCGCGCGGGCTTTGCCCGGCGGAGGCCACCGGCGGCGGCGAGAGGAGAAGGTCTGGTGGTGGGGGTGGTGCCGGGGCCGGCAGAGCCGCCGCCCGAGTCGCCCAGGGGAGAGGCGACCACTAGTAGAAAACAGGGCTTTGGTCCAGGCCGGGCCAGCCCATTAGTCCCGGTTCAGTCACGAACCGGGACCCACGGGGGCATAGGTCCCGGTTCGTGAGGCCAGGGGGCCGGCCGGGCCTCGTGGGGCATTGGTCCCGGTTCCAGCCACGAACCGGGATCAATGGGCCTCGCTCCTGGCCCACAACCATTGGTCCCGGTTCGTGGATGGAACCGGGACCAAAGGACCCTTTGGTCCCGGTTCCATCCACGAATTGGGACCAATGAGATGCCTATATATACCCCCTCACCGACGAGCAAAGCAGTGGAGTGCTCTGTTTTTTGGGCCGGCCGTGAGAGGGCTTTGTGGTGCTCTAGCTCACCTCCTATGCATATGAGGTGTTCGATGAAATGCCTCATATGAGGAGGAGAAGATGATATTGGAGTTGCATGTTGCGGATGTCATCGATGATCACAAGATCAAGATGGATAAAATGCGCTTGAAGATTAGAAAGATGAAAAAAATATGACATTCATACCGAGGCTTGGTATCATTATGCCGTTGGATCAATTGTTACCTTAGTTGCGTTATGATCGCATTTGTTGTTGCATTGAAATGTTTTACATAGTTTCAATGTATGGTTTAATTAGATGCTCTAGAGAGCTATATGTTGTTCAATGAGAACTATGTATGTACTTTGGTTTTAATGTGATGATGAACTTCTATTAATTAATTTGGTCACTTCTGTATTCATGATGTTCTGTAATGGTTTTTGACACACTTAATTATATATAATGCACGCAGATGAACCGGCAATGGATGTACGGTGACAGACGCACCTCCGAGTACATTAAGGGCATGCATAATTTTCTCGAAGTGGCTGAGGCAAACAAGCAGAATGGTTTTATGTGTTGTCCATGCCCTATATGTGGGAATACGAAGGTTTACTCTGACTCGAAAACCCTTCACACCCACCTGCTTTATAAGGGTTTCATGCCACACTATAATGTTTGGACCAAGCACGGAGAAAGAGGGGTTATGATGGAAGACAGCGAAGAAGAAGAGGATGATGATAGCTATGTGCCCCCTGAATACGGTGATGCTACAACAGGGGAAGCTGAAGATCAAGAGGAACCAGACGATGTGCCCGATGATGATCTTCGCTGGGTCATTGTTGATGCAAAGAGACAATGCGAAAGTGAAAAGGAGAAGCTGAAGTTCGATCGCATGTTAGAGGATCACAAAAAAGGGTTGTACCCCAATTGCGAAGATGGCAACACAAAGCTCGGTACCACACTGGAGTTGCTCCAGTGGAAGGCAGAGAATGGTGTACCTGACAAAGTATTTGAGAAGCTACTGAAAATATTAAAAAAGAAGCTTCCAAAGGATAACGAATTGCCCGATAGTACGTACGCAACAAAGAAGGTTGTATGCCCTCTAGGATTGGAGGTGCAGAAGATACATGCATGCCCTAATGACTGCATCCTCTACCGCAGTGCGTATGAGGATTTGAACGCATGCCCGGTATGCGGTGCATTGCGGTATAAGATCAGACGAAATGACCCTGGTGATGTTGATGGCGAGCGCCCCAGGAAGAGGGTTCCTGCCAAGGTGATGTGGTATACTCCTATAATACCACGGTTGAAACGTCTATTCAGAAACAAAGGGCATGCCAAGTTGATGCGATGGCACAGAGAGGACCGTAAGAAAGACGGGAAGTTGAGAGCACCCGCTGACGGGTCGCAGTGGAGAAAAATCGAGAGAAAGTACTGGGAGGAGATTGCAGGTGACGCAAGGAACGTATGGTTTGGTTTAAGCACGGATGGCATTAATCCTTTTGGGGAGCAGAGCAGCAATCACATCACCTGGCCCGTGACTCTATTCTATCTATAACCTTCCTCCTTGGCTGTGCATGAAGCGGAAGTTCATTATGATGCCAGTTCTCATCCAAGGCCCTAAGCAACCCGTCAACGACATTGATGTGTACCTAAGGCCATTAGTTGAAGAACTTTTACAGTTGTGGAATGGAAACGGTGTACGTGTGTGGGATGAGCACAAACAACAGGAATTTGACCTGCATGCATTACTGTTTGTAACCATCAATGATTGGCCTGCTCTCAGTAACCTTTCAGGACAGACAAACAAGGGATACCACGGATGCACGCACTGTTTAGATGACACCGAAAATATATACCTGGACAAATGCAGGAAGAATGTGTACCTGGGGCATCGTCGATTTCTTCCGACCAACCATCAATATCGAAAGAAAGGCAATCATTTCAAAGGCGAGGCAGATCACCGGAAGAAGCCCGCCATCTGTACCGGTGATCACATACTTGCTATGGTCAATGATTTACAAGTAATCTTTGGAAAGGGTCCTGGCGGACTATCTGTTCCGAATGACGCTGAGGGATGCGCACCCATGTGGAAGAAGAAATCTATATTTTAGGACCTACCCTACTGGAAAGACCTAGAGGTCTGCTCTTCAATCGACGTGATGCACGTGACGAAGAATCTTTGCGTGAACCTGCTAGGATTCTTGGGCATGTATGGGAAGACAAAAGATACACTGGAGGCACGGGAGGACCAGCAACGTGTGCACGAAAAAGACGGCATGCCTCCAAAGCAGTATGAAGGTCCTGCCAGCTACGCTCTTACCAAAGAAGAGAAGGAAATCTTCTTTGAATGCCTACCCAGTATGAAGGTCCCGCCTGGCTTCTCATCGAATATAAAGGGAATAATAAATATGCCAGAGACCCTGATACTTCGAAAGAGATTGTCCATTTTGTACACGAAGTGCATCTAGTTTTTGCCGTAACCCTCTCAACTTTTTAGCACATGCTATGTGGGTGAAATGATGATACCATGCCAACTTTTAACCTTTTCAGAGTTCATTTGTAGTGCTTTTCAATTTCAGGGTCATATAGCTAAAAAAAATCAGTAAATGCATGAAAAATAACAAATGAAGTCAGAAAGGGTTGAAAATTGATGATGTGGCTTTGAATGGTGCATTTTGAACACACAAAAAGTCTGGAGTTCAAATAAGTTCAAAAAAATGAAATCCCTTTGTAATAGATGAGTTTTCGTCCGAAACCCTAATACTTCGAAAGAGATTGTCCATTTTGTACACGAAGTGCATCCAGTTTTTGCCGTAACCCTTTCAACTTTTTAGCACATGCTATGTGGGTGAAATGATGATACCATGCCAACTTTCAACCTCTTCAGAATTTTTTTGTTTGAAACTTTAATAGCAAACTAAAATAACAAAATCTGTTTTTGATTAAAACAGACATTTCAAATAACCTAAAAATTACCAAATTGAATTTAATGATAAAACAAAGTAATATTAAATAGCAGGAAAAACAATCACTCAAAAATCTATTTTTATAGTAAAGTTATTCACAAACTAGTGATTCACACAAATTTCAAAAAATTCAAATTTTAACTATTCAAATTGGAAAAACTAATGGCACTAACATAAAGTTTATAATTTTTATTACCTAAAAGCAAAAACAATCACTGAAAAACAGTAATTATTTTGCTGTAAGTAGAAACAAAATAAAATAAATAAAGCAAAAAAGAAAACAAAAAACTGGAATTTTTTTTTAAAAAAATGACACCTCCTGGGCCACCACAGCCTGAATACGACTAGAAACCCAACCATGGGCCAGGATTCAGGCCCGCAGCAGGCCCAGTAGGCCCACAAGCAAAAGTGACAGATTAAGCCCGAAAGCCTGCAGTTGAGAGGAGCTCGAGAGGGTGGGCGCAGCAGCGCTTATAAACCACTCTCGAGCTTTCTCAACTACCGAGGTGGGACTAAACATCCCACCGCACCGCGCTAGCGCAAGGCCTTTGGTCCCGGTTGGTGGCACCAACCGGGACCAAAGAGGAAAAAGGAAAATAAGAATAAGAAGAGGAAGAAGGAGAAGAAGAAGGAGAAGAAGAGGAGAGGAAGAAGAGGAGAAAAAAAATAAGAAGAGGAAGAAGAAGAAAAAAAAGAGAAGAAGAAGAATATTTTTTCTTCTTCTCCTCTATTCCTTCTTCTTCTCCTCTTTTTTTTCTTTCTATTCCTTCTTCTTCTCCTCTTTTTTTTCTTCTTCTTCCTCTTCTTATTTTTTATCGGGAACGAGGGTGTCGAGGATCGCCGAGCGGTCGAGGGTCGGGAACTAGGGTAGAGGGTCGAGGGTCGCCGAGGGGTCGAGGGTCGAGGGTCGGGAACTAGGGTAGAGGGTCGAGGGTCGCCGAGGGGTCGAGGGTCGAGGGTCGGGAACTAGGGTAGAGGGTCGAGGGTCGCCGAGGGGTCGAGGGTCGAGGATCGCCGAGTGGTCGAGGCCACCCCAAACCCTAGAAGCGTTGTCGAGGCCACCCCAAACCCTAGAAGCGTTGTCGAGGCCACCCCAAACCGTAGAAGCGTCGAGGCCACTAATTAATATTCCTTGTTGTGATTAGCTAGCTCGGTCTATGTTTGCCACTAATATATCCATCTCTCATGTTTGTATATTAATTGCCATGTTGTAATATGTGCAGAAACTATGGAGCAAAGAGACTTGGAAACAGAACAATTGTTGGGGGACATAATCCTCGGCGGAGGTGATGTCTTGTCGTATCTCAACGACACCGATGGTCTGGAAGAAGAGGGTGAAGGCTCCGGTGATCGAACAATGGAGGAGGAAGGACATGATCATGATGGCTCCGGTGACCGAATGCCGGTGGAAGAAGGAGACCGTGATGATGGCTCCGGTGACCGAACGGAGGAGGGAGCTGTTGCAAAGTCCGGCGAGGTATATATATTAATTAAGCCTGTGTTGACTAGCTAATTGATACATTAATTGTTTTGGTATGTACATATATTAACTCTTCTTTCTTCTTTTATAGCCCTCCGGATCGAGCCAAACTTCGGTAACGAGACGAGGCCCGAAGAAAAGGTTGCGCCAGGATGAAAGGTTCACGATCACAGCAATCTCGGACGATCGCCAACCGATTGAACCCAGGCGGACCAAGGATGCATTTTCTGCTCAGTGCGGGGCTATTGTTAGGGACATGATCCCGATCAGCATCAAGCTATAGAATAAGCCTAAGAACGAAGACCCTCAAGTTTCTTATGTCACCGATAGACAGAAAGATGATCTTTGGACCTCGCTGAAGGCAAATTTGACCCTACCGCCAGAGGAGGATCTGGATATGCCAGTTATAGAGCCATTGGGCAAGGCGTGTGCTCTTAAGAAGATGGCAGATCTATTCAGGAGGTGAAAGAATGAGTTGAAATCAACGTTTGTCGACAAAGGGAAGACTCCAGAATTCACCGGCTGATTTGAGAAGATAAGAGATCACTGGCCCGCATTTGTGGCCTGCAAGACATCGGACAAGAGTAAGAAGATGTCAGAGACAAATAAGATAAATGCTGCAAAGAAGAAGTTTCACCATCGCACGGGGTCAGGTGGCTACCTCAAAGCCCGGCCGCTATGGGACAAAGCTGAGAATGACCTGCTTACTAAAGGGGTCGAACCCGAGACATTGAACTGGCCAGATCGTTCAAGGACTTGGTTCTTCGGGGTTGGGGGAACCATGGATCCTGAAACAGGGAAGTGCGTTTGGACGGACGAGCAACTTGCAATACCCGTCAAGAAGCTTGAGAAGTGTATCGCCGCAGCGCAGCAAGGGACGTTTATTCCCGACAGAGAGAATGACGACCTGACCGAGGCCCTCGGGAATCTGAGCACCCTGGACGAACATGAGGCACGCCAGGCTCCGTTGCGTGGAAGGTTGGGTTTCCCGGCGCAGGCGGTTACAAAACCCGGGAGAGGAAGAGGAAACTGGAGCTCACCGAAATGCAGAAGCTGAATGCAAGAGTACAAAAGCTAGAGGAACAAGTTGAGAGCCAGCGAGCTGCCGGAGCTACCCAAGAAGCTACCCCGCCATCTCAGAGAGAAGCAGCGTGGCTTCCACCAAGCCCGTTCAGTAGCCTGACTTCACGGTGTTGGGGAACGCGACAGAAAACGAAAATTTTCGGTATAGCGATCACGCCCAGGACCACTATGGAGACTGCATACAAGGTTTGATCTGATCCGTACCGACTCGAAGCGCAGCGGAAGAAGAGTCAGTGGAGATCGTTGGTGCAGATCCCCGCAGCTAGGATTTACAACCTCCCAACCGCGAGGATGTACTCCCTCGTCGGACAGCCCTTCGGGAGGCGGTCGGACAGTCCCCCGGACGATGTCGCGGACAGCCCTTCGGGAGGACCCTCGAAACTCGAACGGAGACTCGGACAGCCCTTCGGGAGGACACTCGAACAGCCCCTCGGGCAAAAGACCGAAACTACGACCTCTCTATGGGGTTGCACACATACGGTGTCAGCTATCCGGGAGGGCTTCGCCGTCCAGAACTAGTTCCTGCCGGAACCCAGACAGCCTTTCGGCTCTACGAAACTCTTTTCGTGGGAGGGAGAGAAGAAGCCAGATAATGCATGGCATGTGTATGAGAGCAAGGGATGAAGAGATGGCAGCCCCCATCTCCTCTATTTATAGGAAACCCAAGGGGTAGGGTGGTTTTACAAGAAAACCCAAAATGCACATGGATGAAGTCCTTCCACAAGGACCCAAGTGAGAAATCAAGGGACAAGTGGGGGCTCCAAGGAGGAGCCCCATGTGGCCGGCCATCTCCTTGTAGGGGCCCCCCAAGGGGGCCTCATCCATCCATGTCACCCCCAAAAATATCTTGGGACAAATCCCAAAAATAATGGCTTTCCAAAAAATAACCATAAAGCTGATTTTCACTATTCACGACGACATTTTTCAGCGTCCGTTCGAACTGAAAATATTTATGTGGGCTTAGAACATTTCCAGTACCCACTAAAATAATTTTCAACGCGTTCTGGAACAATTCCAGTTTAGTGATTTTCATCTGCGAAAAGCATCTGAAGTGGTTCCGGCAGCTCCGGAACATTTCCGGTTTTTCTTCCAGAAAATTCCCAGAAGTTTCCAGAATGATTCTGGCACCCCCCAAGAATTATCAGGCATGTGCCGAAACCATTTTGACTTAATGGTATTCCCTGAAACAACTTTTTAGTTTCACCGAAACTCATCCGGTGTTCTCTCTGCGGAACTTTTCCGCTGTCCGAAACTTTTTCGGTGTCCGAAACTTTTTTCGGTGATTTTCTCTCAGACTCCCTGTCTAGTATTCAGCAGATAGATGACCCTTAAGCGTGTGACCCTATAGGTTCGGTGAAGCATAGACATGACCTGGAACCCCTTCCGATCAATGATCAACATCGGAGCCGTGGACACCCATATTGACCCCTATACCCACACGAATGAATATTCGAGTGAACCTCCAGTTGCCGTGAGCTATTCCTGTTGCTTCGCGATATGTCACAAAACACCCGAGGTGAGATTTATTGCACCCCCGTGGATCAACAATTTGTCCACTATGCAAGTTACCTCGTTACCGGTTTTGTTCTCTTTTCTCGTTTCCGTGTTTCGGTATCCCAGTGATCAAATCACAAGTTGTCTGGCCAGACGATGATGGATATCGTTTCACCGAGAGGGCCCGAGTATATCTCTCCATCGTCGGAGGAGCAAATCCCAATCTTGAGCTATCTCGTTACTTGCCATACTTTTCCGTGAACCCGTAAGCCGCCGTAATAGCCACCCAGTTACGGATGACGTTTAACAAACCCCAAAGTTCACGAAGCAAGTACGAAGGAACTCGATACTCTCATGGTCTAAGGAATTATGCAAACATTAACTTCCCTGTGTAAAATACCATTAACTTGTGACGAATGTATCTCATAGCATAACATCAATTTGGGTCGATTCAACACAAGTGTTCTACCAACAATTTGTGCCCTCAAAATTGCCGGCATAGACATGCCCATGATCAGGAAAACATAATCATCATGCAATACTTGAGCCAGTCTTAGAGGCATGACTAGGAATACATTTTACCGTTTATTAACCCACACGTGCACATGGGTTTTCCTCAGAGCCTTTATGGATATACGGGCTCGGGAGCCACACCAGTTATAGCATGGATCATAAACATTCATTACAAACCAGGAGATACAAAATAACTGTTATTACTGCCTCTAGGGCAGTTCTCCTACACACGGCTCCTAGCTACCCCGTGGATGCTATCACGGAGGCTCAACATTGCCAGCATATGACGCAATGGCAGAACCTCAAAGTCAAGGCGGCTGTCAGCTCTGTTGCACCTCCTCAACCCGACGAAACTTTTCACTGCCGTCCGATTCCACATGGTTATGCTGTTGTGATGGTGGATGAAGTAACAGAGGGATTTGAGGAGCTCGAGCTTGACCACCCTACAGGTGAAGGGGAGACTCAGCTGGGTCTTGCTCTGAAGACTCCATGTCTATGGCGGAAGGAGCACATCAATCTTCCGAACTGGATGCCTCCGCCTCCTCCTCCTCCTCCGGCGAGTCAGGGCACTCCACCTCCTCCTCCTCCGGCGAGTGATCAGGGCACTCCGCCTCCTTCTACGGCTCCTCCGGCGCGTGAGGCCGGCACTATGCCTCCTCCTTCGCCTCTTCCGGTGCGTCGGAGCAGTCTGCCTCCTCCTCCGCCTCATCAGCAACATAGGAAGACAGACGCCGCCGCTCCGGCTCCTCCGGCGTGTCGGAGCACTCCGCCTCCTGTTGGGAAACGTAGTAATTTCAAAATTTCCTACGCACACACAGGATCATGGTGATGCATAGCAACGAGAGGGGAGAGTGTGTCCACGTACCCTCATAGACCGAAAGCGGAAGCGTTAGCACAACGCGGTTGATGTAGTCGTACGTCTTCACGATCCGACCGATCCAAGTACCGAACGCACGGCACCTCCGAGTTCAGCACACGTTCAACTCGATGACGTCCCGCGAGCTCCGATCCAGCAAAGCTTCGCAGGAGAGTTTCGTCAGCACGACGGCGTGGTGACGGTGATGATGATGCTACCGACGCAGGGCTTCCCCTAAGCACCGCTGCGATATAATCGAGGTGGATTATGGTGGAGGTGGGCACCGCACACAGCTAAGAGATCAATGATCAATTGTTGTGTCTATGGGGTGCCCCCTGGCCACGTATATAAAGGAGTGGAGGAGGGGGGAGGGCCGGCCTAGCTATGGCGCGCCCTGGAGGAGTCCTACTCCCACCGGGAGTAGGATTCCCCCTCTTCCAAGTAGTAGGAGTAGGAGAGAAGGAAGGTGAAGAGAGAAGAGAAGGAAGGAGGGGACGCAGCCCCTCCCCCTAGTCCAATTCGGACTAGGCCTTGGGGGGGCGCGCGGCCTACCTCTCTCTCTCCCCTAAAGCCCAATAAGGCCCATATACTTCTTCCCCGTATTCCTGTAACTCCCCGGTACTCCGAAAAATACCCGGACCACTCGGAACCTTTCCGATGTCCAAATATAGTCGTCCAATATATCGATCTTTATGTCTCGACCATTTCGAGACTCCTCGTCATGTCCCCGATCTCATCCGGGACTCCGAACTACCTTCGGTACATCAAAACACATAAACTCATAATACAAATCGTCACAGAACTTTAAGCGTGCGGACCCTACGGGTTCGAGAACTATGTAGACATGACCGAGACACGTCTCCGGTCAATAACCAATAGCGGAACCTGGATGCTCATATTGGTTCCTACATATTCTACGAAGATTTTTATCGGTCAAACCGCATATCAACATACGTTGTTCCCTTTGTCATCGGTATGTTACTTGCCCGAGATTCGATCGTCGGTATCTCAATACCTAGCTCAATCTCGTTACCGGCAAGTCTCTTTACTCGTTTCGTAATGCATCATCCCGCAACTAACTTATTAGTTACATTGCTTGCAATGCTTACAGTGATGTGCATTACCGAGTGGGCCCAGAGATACCTCTCCGACAATCGGAGTGACAAATCCTAATCTCGAAATACGCCAACTCAACAAGTACCTTCGGAGACACCTGTAGAGCACCTTTATAATCACCCAGTTACGTTGTGACGTTTGGCAGCACACAAAGTATTCCTCCGGTAAACGGGAGTTGCATAATCTCATAGTCATAGGAACATGTATAAGTCATGAAGAAAGCAATAGCAACATACTAAACGATCAAGTGCTAAGCTAACGGAATGGGTCAAGTCAATCACATCATTCTCCTAATGATGTGATCCCGTTAATCAAATGACAACTCATGTCTATGGTTAGGAAACATAACCATCTTTGATCAACGAGCTAGTCAAGTAGAGGCATACTAGTGACACTCTGTTTGTCTATGTATTCACACATGTATTATCTTTCTGGTTAATACAATTCTAGCATGAATAATAAACATTTATCATGAAATAAGGAAATAAATAATAACTTTATTATTGCCTCTAGGGCATATTTCCTTCAGTCTCCCACTTGCACTAGAGTCAATAATCCAGTTCACATCGCCATGTGATTTAACACCAACAGTTCACATCACCATGTGATTAATATCCATAGTTCACATTGTCATGTGACCAACACCCAATGGGTTTACTAGAGTCAATAATCTAGTTCAAATCGCCATGTGATTAACACCCAAAGAGTACTAAGTGTGATCATGTTTTGCTTGTGAGAGAAGTTTAGTCAATGGGTCTGCCAAATTCAGATCCGTATGTATTTTGCAAATTTCTATGGTAACAATGCTCCGCACGGAGCTACTCTAGCTAATTGCTCCCACTTTCAATATGTATCCAGATTGAGACTTAGAGTCATCTGGATCAGTGTCAAAACTTGTATCGATGTGACCCTTTACGACGAACCTTTTGGCACCTCCATAATCGAGAAACATATCCTTATTCCACAAAGTATAATTTTGACCGCTGTCCAGTGATCTACTCCTAGATCACTATTGTACTCCCTTGCCAAACTCAATGTAGGGTATACAATAGATCTGTTACACAGCATAGCATACTTTATAGAACCTATGACTGAGGCATAGGGAATGACTTTTCATTCTCTTTCTATTTTCTGTCGTGGTCGGGTTTTGAGTCTTCACTCAACTTCACACCTTAAAACACAGGCAAGAACTTCTTCTTTTACTGTTCCATTTTGAACTACTTCAAAATCTTTGTCAAGGCATGTGCTTTGTGAAAGTCCAATTAAGTGTCTTGATCTATCTCTATAGATCTTGATGCCCAATATGTAAGCAGCTTCACCGAGGTCCTTCATTGAAAAACTCTTATTCAAGTATCCTTTTATGCTATCCAGAAATTCTATATCATTTCCAATCAAAAATATGTCGTCCACATATAAGATTAGAAATGCTACAGGGCTCCCACTCACTTTCTTGTAAATACAGGCTTCTCCAAAAGTCTGTATAAAACCATATGCTTTGATCACACTATCAAAACGTTTATTCCAACTCCGAGAGGCTTGCACCAGTCTATAAATGGATCGCTGGAGCTTGCACACTTTGTTAGCACCCTTTGGATCGATAAAACCTTCAGGTTGCATCATATACAACTCTTCTTCCAGAAATCCATTCAGGAACGCAGTCTTTACATCCATTTGCCAAATTTCATAATCATAAAATGCGGCAATAGCTAACATGATTCGGACGGACTTAAGCATCGCTACAGGTGAGAAGGTCTCATCGTAGTCAACTCCTTGAACTTGTCGAAAACCTTTCGCAACAAGTCGAGCTTTGTAGACAGTAACATTACCATCAGCGTCTGTCTTCTTCTTGAAGATCCATTTATTCTCGATGGCTTGCCGATCATCGGGCAAGTCAACCAAAGTCCACACTTTGTTCTCATACATGGATCCCATCTCAGATTTCATGGCCTCAAGCCATTTTGCGGAATCTGGGCTCATCATTGCTTCCTCATAGTTCATAGGTCGTCATGGTCTAGTAACATGACCTCCAGAACAGGATTACCGTACCACTCTGGTGCGGATCTTACTCTGGTTGACCTACGAGGTTCGGTAGTAATTTGATCTGAAGTTTCATGATCATCATCATTAGCTTCCTCACTAATTGGTGTAGAAGTCACAGGAACCAGTTTCTGTGATGAACTACTTTCCAATAAGGGAGCAGGTACAGTTACCTCATCAAGTTCTACTTTCCTCCCACTCACTTCTTTCGAGAGAAACTCCTTCTCTAGAAAGGATCCATTCTTAGCAACGAAAGTCTTGCCTTCGGATCTGTGATAGAAGGTGTACCCAACTGTCTCTTTTGGGTATCCTATGAAGACACATTTCTCCGACTTGGGTTTGAGCTTATCAGGTTGAAGCTTTTTCACATAAGCATCGCAGCCCCAAACTTTAAGAAACGACAACTTTGATTTCTTGCCAAACCACAGTTCATAAGGAGTCGTCTCAACGGATTTAGATGGTGCCCTATTTAACGTGAATGCAGCCGTCTCTAAAGCATAACCCCAAAACGATAGCGGTAAATCAGTAAGAGACATCATAGATCGCACCATATCTAGTAAAGTACGATTACGACGTTCGGACACACCATTACGCTGTGGTGTTCCGGGTGGCGTGAGTTGTGAAACTATTCCGCTTTGTTTCAAATGTACACCAAACTCGTAACTCAAATATTCTCCTCCACGATCAGATCGTAGAAACTTTATTTTCTTGTTACGATGATTTTCCACTTCACTCTGAAATTCTTTGAACTTTTCAAATGTTTCAGACTTATGTTTCATTAAGTAGATATACCCATATCTGCTCAAATCATCTGTGAAGGTGAGAAAATAACGATACCCGCCGTGAGCCTCAACATTCATTGGACCACATACTTCAGTATGTATGATTTCCAACAAATCTGTTTCTCGCTCCATAGTTCCGGAGAACGGTGTTTTAGTCATCTTGCCCATGAGGCATGGTTCGCAAGTACCAAGTGATTCATAATCAAGTGATTCCAAAAGTCCATCGGAATGGAGTTTCTTCATGCGCTTTACACCAATATGACCTAAACGGCAGTGCCACAAATAAGTTGCACTATCATTATCAACTCTGCATCTTTTGGCTTCAACATTATGAATATGTGTATCACTACGATCGAGATTCAATAAACCATTTATATTGAGTGTATGGCCATAGAAGGTTTTATTCATTTAAACAGAACAACAATTATTCTCTGACTTAAATGAATAACCATATCGCAATAAACATGATCCAATCATATTCATGCTCAACGCAAATACCAAATAACATTTATTTAGGTCCAACACTAATCCCGAAGGTAGAGGGAGTGTGCGATGGTGATCTTATCTACCTTGGAATCACTTCCAACACACATCGTCACCTCGTCATTAACTAGTCTCTGTTCATTTTGCAACTCCTGTTTCGAGTTACTAATGTTAGCAACTGAACCAGTATCAAATACCCAGGGGCTACTATGAACACTAGTAAAATACACATCAATAACATGTATATCAAATATACTTTTGTTCACTTTGCCATCCTTCTTATCCGCCAAATACTTGGGGCAGTTCCGCTTCCAGTGACCAGTCCCTTTGCAGTAGAAGCACTCAGTTTCAGGCTTAGGTCCAGACTTGGACTTCTTCCCGGGAGTAGCAACTTGCTTGCTATTCTTCTTGAAGTTCCCCTTCTTTCCTTTGCCCTTTTCTTGAAACTAGTGGTCTTGTTAACCATCAACACTTGATGCTCTTTCTTGATTTCTACCTTTGTTGATTTCAGCATCACGAAGAGCTCGGGAATCGTTTTTGTCACCCCTTGCATATTATAGTTCATCACGAAGTTCCAGTAACTTGGTGATAGTGACTAGAGAATTCTGTCAATTACTATCTTATCCAGAAGATCAACTCCCACTTGATTCAAGCAACTGTAGTACTCAGACATTCTGAGCACATGCTCACTGATTGAGCTATTCTCCTCCATCTTGTAGGCAAAATACTTGTCAGAGGTCTCATACCTCTCGACACGGGCATGAGTCTGAAATACCAATTTCATCTCTTTGGAACATCTCATATGCTCCGTGGCGTTCAAAACGTTTTTGAAGTTTCGATTCTAAGCCGTAAATCATGGCGCACTAAACTATCAAGTAGTCATCACATCAAGCTTGCTAAACGTTCATAACGTTTGCATCTGCTCCTGCAATAGGTCTGTCACCTAGCGGTGCATCAAGGACATAATTCTTCTATGCAGCAATGAGGATAATCCTCAGATCACGGAACCAGTCCGCATCATTGCTACTATCATCTTTCAACTTAGTTTTCTCCAGGAACATATCAAAAATAAAACAGTGGAGCTATACGCGAGCTATTGATCTACAACATAATTTGCAAATACTACCAGGACTAAGTTCATGATAAATTAAAGTTCAATTAATCATATTACTCAAGAACTCCGACTTAGATAGACATCTCTCTAATCATCTAAGTGATCACGTGATCCAAATCAACTAAACCATAACCGATCATCACGTGAAATGGAGTAGTTTTCAATGGTGAACATCACTATGTTGATCATATCTACTATATGATTCACGCTCGACCTTTCGGTCTCAGTGTTCCGAGGCCATATCTGCATATGCTAGGCTCGTCAAGTTTAACCCAAGTATTCTGCGTGTGCAAAAACTGGCTTGCACCCATTGTAGATGAACGTTGAGCTTATCACACCCGATCATCACGTGGTGTCTCGGCACGACGAACTTTGGCAACGGTGCATACTCAGGGAGAACACTTTTACCTTGAAATTTAGTGAGAGATCATCTTATAATGCTACCGTCAAACAAAGCAAAATAAGATGCATAAAGGATAAACATCACATGCAATCAATATAAGTGATATGATATGGCCATCATCATCTTGTGCTTGTGATATCCATCTTCGAAGCACCGTCATGATCACCATCGTTACTGGCGCGACACCTTGATCTCCATCGTAGCATTGTTGTCGTCTCGCCAACTATTGCTTCTACGACTATCGCTACCGCTTAGTGATAAAGTAAAGCAATTACAGGGCGATTGCATTGCATATAATAAAGTGACAACCATATGGCTCCTGCCAGTTGCCGATAACTCAGTTACAAAACATGATCATCTCATACAATAAAATATAGCATCATGTCTTGACCATATCACATCACAACATGCCCTGCAAAAACAAGTTAGACGTCCTCTACTTTGTTGTTGCAAGTTTTACGTGGCTGCTACGGGCTGAGCAAGAGCCGTTCTTACCTACGCATCAAAACCACAACGATAGTTCGTCAAGTTAGTGCGGTTTTAACCTTCACAAGGACCAGGCGTAGCCACACTCGGTTCAACTAAAGTTGGAGAAACTGACACCCGCTAGTCACCTGTGTGCAAAGCACGGCGGTAAAACCAGTCTCGCGTAAGCGTACGCGTAATGTCGGTCCGGGCCGCTTCATCCAACAATACCGCCGAACCAAAGTGTGACATGCTGGTAAGCAGTATGACTTGTATCGCCCACAACTCACTTGTGTTCCACTCGTGCATATAACATCTACGCATAAAACCAGGCTCGGATGCCACTGTTGGGAAACGTAGTAATTTCAAAATTTCCTACGCACACACAGGATCATGGTGATGCATAGCAACGAGAGGGGAGAGTGTGTCCACGTACCCTCGTAGACCGAAAACGGAAGCGTTAGCACAACACGGTTGATGTAGTCGTACGTCTTCACGATCCGACCGATACAAGTACCGAACGCACGGCACCTCCGAGTTCAGCACACGTTCAACTCGATGACGTCCCGCGAGCTCCGATCTAGCAAAGCTTCACAGGAGAGTTTCGTCAGCACGACGGCGTGGTGACGGTGATGATGATGCTACCGACGCAGGGCTTCGCCTAAGCACCGCTGCGATATGATCGAGGTGGATTATGGTGGAGGGGGGCACCGCACACGGCTAAGAGATCAATGATCAATTGTTGTGTCTATGGGGTGCCCCCTGGCTACGTATATAAAGGAGTGGAGGAGGGGGGAGGGCCGGCCTAGCTATGGCGCGCCCTGGAGGAGTCCTACTCCCACCGGGAGTAGGATTCCCCCCCTTCCAAGTAGTAGGAGTAGGAGAGAAGGAAGGGGAAGAGAGAAGAGAAGGAAGGAGGGGGCGCAGCCCCTCCCCCTAGTCCAATTCGGACTAGGCCTTGGGGGGGCGCGCGGCCTACCTCTCTCTCTCCCCTAAAGCCCAATAAGGCCCATATACTTCTTCTCCGTATTCCCGTAACTCACCGGTACTCCGAAAAATACCCGGACCACTCGGAACCTTTCCGATGTCCGAATATAGTCGTCCAATATATCGATCTTTACGTCTCGACCATTTCGAGACTCCTCGTCATGTCCCCGATCTCATCCGGGACTCCGAACTACCTTCGGTATATCAAAACACATAAACTCATAATACAAATCGTCACAGAACTTTAAGCGTGCGGACCCTACGGGTTCGAGAACTATGTAGACATGACCGAGACACGTCTCCGGTCAATAACCAATAGCGGAACCTGGATGCTCATATTGGTTCCTACATATTCTACGAAGATCTTTATCGGTCAAACCGCATAACAACATACGTTGTTCCTTTTGTCATCGGTATGTTACTTGCCCGAGATTCGATCGTCGGTATCTCAATACCTAGCTCAATCTCGTTACCGGCAAGTCTCTTTACTCGTTTCGTAATGCATCATCCCGCAACTAACTTATTAGTTACATTGCTTGCAAGGCTTACAGTGATGTGCATTACCGAGTGGGCCCAGAGATACCTCTCCGACAATCGGAGTGACAAATCCTAATCTCGAAATACGCCAACTCAACAAGTACCTTCGGAGACACCTGTAGAGCACCTTTATAATCACCCAGTTACGTTGTGACATTTGGCAGCACACAAAGTGTTCCTCCGGTAAACGGGAGTTGCATAATCTCATAGTCATAGGAACATGTATAAGTCATGAAGAAAGCAATAGCAACATACTAAACGATCAAGTGCTAAGCTAACGGAATGGGTCAAGTCAATCACATCATTCTCCTAATGATGTGATCCCGTTAATCAAATGACAACTCATGTCTATGGTTAGGAAACATAACCATCTTTGATCAACAAGCTAGTCAAGTAGAGGCATACTAGTGACACTCTGTTTGTCTATGTATTCATACATGTATTATCTTTCCGGTTAATACAATTCTAGCATGAATAATAAACATTTATCATGAAATAAGGAAATAAATAATAACTTTATTATTGCCTCTAGGGCATATTTCCTTCACCTCCTTCTCCGCCGCGTCAGCCACGGCGGAAGAGAGACGCCGCCGCTCCGGCGGCTAGCAATACAAGCAGAGGCGGGAGGCAATTCAGATACGGTCCATCTCTTAAGCCACTAGAAAAGTTACCATATGAGAGGACCGACAAGGAAAGCGAGGAAATCTGTGCTGCCGAACTAAGGGACTTTTTTGCAAAGAAACCTCCACCTCCGAAGGAGACGATAGTTCCGGTGAAAGCGAAGCGCACTATCGATGCCCTGAAGCGACCACCACCGCCTTCGCCGGATGAAAACTATCTCCGCGCTCTTAAGAAGACATATGCAGATGCGCGCCGGTCGGGAACTACTTCCAGTAATAAAAGGTTAGAAGAACGAAGAAGTGCGAAAATAATTCTCCAGCTCGGCGAACAGGCGAACCAATCATGCCCCCCGCTCAAGGTGTCTAGCGATATCGTCGCTAATCTGCCTGGGATGGTGCCCGGTACCAATCCTGATGATTACCTGGGTGATGATGTAGTGTTTGATATGTTAGAGGTGGACGAATTCAGATACCAGTACGGGAAGCCTCTTGTCAAAGATGGAAGTCGTGCTCTAACAACGATGATGCGAAAATTCCATAAATGGTACATGGAAACCTGCAGCAACTCTAGGATGGATGCTTTGACAATGAGAATTAAAGAGGAGCACGACTTCGTTTGATCGGATTATATTACTGTTGATTTTGACGAGTTTTTCCAGTTATACAATCAAAAGGCCCTCGACAAATCAATCGTGACTTGCTACTGTCTGTAAGTACTACTTCTGTAATTAATTCGCTATATATAGCTCAGCTCTTTCATTGCATGTATATATAATTATCCTCACTATATTATGCAGATTGAAGATCGTCGAATGCAGAAATGCACAAATCTATGACATTGGGTTCATTAACCCAAATGTCATACATGAATGGACGGTTAAAAAGAATGTCGAAGAAACCGAGGCCAACTTGCTACAATCGTTGCTAAAAAATAAAAACAAAGATAAAATACTCTTTCCTTACAACTTCAAGTGAGTGTTACTGTCTTCTGTGTAACACCCCGGTGGTTAACTACAATAATCACCCTTGATTATGCCATGTCATCATGTTTAACAGTGCATGATCATCATTAGCATCATATTGCATTTCAACTCCTAAGTCAAAATCCAAATTTAAATAAAAGTGGAAAATAAAAGTTGTGCAACATAGAAACTAAAATGTTCAATAAATAACAAATATTGCAGAGACTATTCTAAAATTGAAACCAACAATTAATAAAATAATTAGGTGGCTCAAACATTATCAAAACAACACTGATTAATGCATTTTAATTATTATAAAAATTGTGGGAACTCCTATTGTCTCCAAACCAGTTTTTGGTAGTGGTAGGTAATGCCTAGTATTTGTTGGAACATTTGCCATGTTTTACAAAATTCAATATGAGGCCTAACAATTTACTAAACAGAGATATGTGAAGAAATAAATAAAAATAAAATCAACAGAAAAGTAGAGGAGAGCAAAAGAATTCTCCCGGCCCAACTGGGCCACCAGGCCAACCCCAGGCCGGCCCACCCCCTGCCTACTAACCCACTCCCCCTCCCACCGTAACCCTAACCTACCCCCACGTTCCCCACTCTCCCCTCCGATCCGATCCACTCCTCCCTCCGCCCCGATCTGGGCATCGTCGCCCCGAGCGCCGTCGTCGGCCGGCTTCCTGACGCCGGGGCTCGATCCACCGCGCCCGCCGCTCGCCCCTGTCACCAGCGCCGCTGGACCACGTCGCCGTCGCCCGGAACGCCGCCTCGACCACGCCTCCCCGTCTCCGACGCCGTCGTCCCCGTCCTCCTCCCCGCGCCCCGCTGCCCAGTCCCCGACGGCCCCTCCCGTGAGCTCCCCCTCTCCTTCCCCTTCCCCTGCACCACGCCCGTGCGAGACCGCAACCGCGCCGCTGCTCGCCGTCCGTCACACCCTGCCCTCTGCTCCGCGCCCCGGCGCCAGCCATGTGCGCCCGCTCCACCCGTCGCCTTCCCCTGCGCCCGCGGTGCGCCCCCGTCGCGCCTCTGCCTCGCGCGCGCAGCAGCTCATCCCCAGCGCCGCTGCCGGCCGCGCCCGGCCGCCCCGCGCTGGCCCCCTGTTCGCCTGCCGTCGTCGCCGGCAGCCCCTGCCGTGCGCCCACGGCCGCGCCTCCTGCTGCCACCACCCGCCGCTGCTACTGCTCGCCGCGCGGCCGCCTCCCCGCCCGCTGCCCATCGTGCCCTGCCGCGCCGGCTTCCGTCGCCGGAAACGGCCGGCCGGCTAGCCCCGCAGTGGCCACGCCGTCGCCCGGGTCCGCCCTGACGGGCGCCCGCACCCGCGCGGCTGGTACCCGTTCGGGCCGCGCCCGCTAGGCCCCCCGGGCCTCTGATGTATGGGCCCCGCCCAGAGAACGTTAAAAAAATGAATAAATAAATAAATAAAATTATTAATAATTAATTAATTAATTAAGTTAGTTAATCCTGATTAGGATAATCTAAATTAGTTAATTAGTTTAATTAAGTATTAATTAATTAGTTAACCACTAATTAGCTAACAGAGTATGACAGGTGGGACCCACTGGTCCTGACGTCATGCTGACGTCAGCAAACACTGTTCTGGATAATGTTGATTTAATAAATTAAATAAATTCCAGTAATTGCTAAAAATCTTTAGAAAATCATATAAAATAATCCATAGCTCAGATCGAAAAACTTTGTACATGAAAGTTACTCAGAACGACGAGACGAATTTGAATATGCTGTCAGTTCGTCCGTCACGCATTCCTAGCATAGCGAACTTGCAACCGTTCCGCTCCGGTCATCTGTATGACAAATGTCCGGAACCGGGAAAACATTCCCGGATGAATCCCACCTTCGCCAGTATCACCCGGCACTGCGTTAGATCACCTCCGTCACCGCGTATTGACATGTTATGCTTTGTGCTGCACTTGTTCGCTGTCTATTTATACTGTTTTCTCCCCCTCTTCTCTCTCGATAGCCCCCGACCCCGACGTCGTCCCCGAGACCGACACAGCTCCGGAGACCGAAGACACCATAGACGACCTTACCCTTGCCGCCGAGCAACCAGGCAAGCCCCCCCCCCTTTGATCATCCCGATATCGCCCATTCTAATTTCTCATGCTTGCTTTAGAATTGCTGCTGCTGCTTTACCTATTCTGATGCATAGTCTGTTTATCGTAACCTGCTGTTGATAATTACCTGCATATCCTAAACTGCTTAGTATAGGCTGGGTAGAGACCTATCAGTGACCCCACTTATCCCGACTGCCGCGCTGGATCGTCAGAAGACCCGATCAACGGGATTGAAGACCAGGCCCCGACACCGCACATCACCCCCCCCCTTTGTTGTAACGACACTGCAACGTTACTATCGAGTGCCGAGGGTGAAACCTCTTGTAGCACTTCTGATGTTAACTCTGTAGAGTAGCTATTCGGTCGTGGTCATCGAGGGTGATTCCTCCTTCACCGCTTCCGATAACGACGCCGTCGTACGATACCTCAAGTGTGAACCCAGCGAGGGTGATTCCTCCAAGTTCACCTTGACGATTACATCGACTAGGAATCCAACGAGGGTGATACCTCGGATTCCCCTGATGTTATGGACACACGGATACTTGGACTTTACACTGTTACTTGGATAGGCGGGTCGACCCTGAGGGGTACCCGCGTGCGCCTGAGAGGCGAGTGTTGTGAAGACGGGTGCCTGTATGGTGCCCGAGTGATGAATATGAGGCGCGGCCGGGCATTCTTAACCCTTGCAGCAAGTCCTCGAGACGGGGCGACGGGGTCACATCTTTCGTGAGTCTCTGCTCGTTACCGCAAGCCCTAGTCCATTAACGATTTGGATATTTGATCCGAGCAGGTATCTTGCCTGATAGCACTAACCATCACGTGGGCATAGTATGGGCGTTCTGCATCGTATGCATCAGCCGAAAGCTCTGTCAGACGTCCAGTTCAGCATGGCGGCACGGTCGGAACGTGTCGGCCACCCGAGGCGATGCTGGTATCCACCCTGTGCGCAATGACCCGGAGGGCGAGGGGCGATGGCCAAGACCCCCTTGCGCTTAGGATGTAGACCGGCGGGGACCTCTCTGCTGAGCTGTAGGAAGGGTTGCGATGTGTCGTTTGGCCGAGGCCGGGCATGACCCAGGAAAGTGTGTCCGGCCGGAGTTAATCGAGCGTGTTGGGTAAGTTGGTGCACCCCTGCAGGGAAGAAAACTTCTATCGATAGCCGGTCCGACGGTAAAGGACACTCGGAGTTGTATCCTGATTGATACAATTTAGAACTGGATACTTGGATACTATGGCTCTGGGATTGCTTCTCGCAGGGAGTCGAGAAGGGATCTCAGGACGAGGTTGATGACTGTATGGCTCTGGGATTGCTTTCTCACAGGGAGTCGAGAAAGGATCTCTGGGTGAGGTTGAGACTTAATAATACTGCTACTTTATATTGATCTGTTCTACTCTCTTCTACTGCTGCAAGACCGCTGAAGATGCTAGTCTTCGATAGGACTAGGCCTTCTCTCTATTCTGGCATTTCTGCAGCCCAGTCCACATATACAGCCTCTCTTTGAAAATGTTGCATATGTAGTGTAGATCCTTGCTTGCTGGGTACTTCTGAGTACTCACGGTTGCTTTGTTTTCCTTTTCTCCCCATATCAGTTTGTCGTGACCAAGATGACGGAGCCCCTGAGACAGCTGCCCTGCCGACGATCGCTACTACTACTACCCAGAGGATGGATTCTACTACGAGTTGACTGACGACCAGGAGTAGGATCGGAGGGTCCCAGGCAGGAGGCCTACGCCTTTCGATCATAGTGTTTTATTTTGCCCCGCCTTTCTAAAGGCCTTTCTGTTTCTATTTCATATATGTACTCAGATATCTGATGCTTCCGCTGACGCTTGTTCGCAAGCTTATGTATTCGAGCCCTCGAGGCCCCTAGCTTGTAATATAAGCTTGTATGACTTTATTTATGTTTTAGAGTTGTGTTGTGATATCTTCCCGTGAGTCCTTAGGCTTGATCGTGTGCATTTGCGTGTATGATTAGTGCACGATCGGGCCGAGGGCGTCACAAGTTGGTATCAGAGCCGACTGACTGTAGGAACCCCCTGTCCAACTCCTTGGCCGAAGTTGAGTCTAGTAACCGAAAATTGTTTTACTAACTTGGCTGTGTGGCTTACGGGCCCACGTCGCCAATTGGGTGGTATTAGTATCTTTTACTCCTCGACCTTTACTCTGGGACTCTGATCTCTCTTCTATTCGGGTTAAATTTGTTTCTAACTCCAACATTAGGATCTCGTAAATCTCGTCCACCCGGAGAGCTGGATATTTGTGCTTATTCCTTACCATTGATCTGATTAGTCTGATAATCATTTTCCTTTCCATTGGGTTGTTTACCCTTTTCTTTCCAAGTTATCATATACCTCGCACACCGTCATTTGACACTTTTTGAATCTCCCGAAAAAATGTGTCGTGTTCAGTGTCAACATTTTGAGTTCTTCCGAGATGTTAATTGAATTCATGAACGGCAGTGCCGTCCTTGCCCCTCGCTGATCTGTGTTATCATCGTCAATCTCTTTGACTACCTGCCCACGAATTGCTGTTAACCCAGAACGAGTTCAGGCTATTCTTGACTGGACTCCTCCGAAGAACGTCAAGCAAGTGAGAAGTTTTCTTGGCCTTGCAAGCTATTGCCGTCGATTTGTCGAGAACTTTTCTAAGATTGCTAAGCCTTTGACTGATCTGCTTCACAAGGACGTTAAATTTGAATGGACAGAAAAATGTCAGGAAAGTTTTCAAGCACTCAAAGACAAGCTGACATCTGCCCCAGTACTATCTCCTCCAGATACCCGCAAAGACTTTGTGATTTATTGTGACGCATCCCGTGAAGGATTAGGCTGTGTCCTAATGCAAGAGCGCAAAGTGATTGCTTATGGCTCTCGTCAGTTGCGCCCACATGAAGAGAATTATCCGGTACATGATCTAGAACTAGCTGCTGTGATCTATGCATTGCAGTTGTGGCGACATTACCTCCTCGGTAATCGTTGCGAGATCTACACGGATCATAAAAGTCTGAAGTACTTGTTTACTCAACCATCTCTAAACCTCCGTCAGCAAAGATGGATGGAGGCCATTGCGGACTATGATTTGGGTATATCCTATACCCTTGGCAAGGCTAACGTGATGGCTGATGCCTTAAGCCGCAAGTCCTATTGCGACAACCTCATGATAAGGCGAGCTCAACCTCGTCTTTTTGAAGAACTGCGCATGCTGAATCTGCGTATTGTTCCACAGGGATCTCTTAATAACCTTGTGATACAACCAGATCTTGAGAAAGCTGTTAAGGATGCGCAAGCTAAAGATGCTGAAATTGATCTGATGAAGAAAGACCTTCACCTTGTAAAGTACAGGGATTTCTCGCTGTCTGAAGATGGAACCTTGTATTTCAGAAACCGCATTGTGGTACCTCGCTTCGAGCTTATGACTGACAAAGTCATGAAGGAGGCACTTGATACCCCGCTGTCTATTCATCCGGGTAGCACCAAGATGTATCGTGATCTCCGTCAAAGGTACTGGTGGTCTAGAATGAAGCAGGACATTGCTCGTTATGTTGCTGAATGTGATGTGTGTCGTCGCGTTAAAGCAGAACATCAGAAACCAGCTGGAATTCTGCAACCGCTTCCTATTCCTCTATGGAAATGGGATAAGGTTCAGCTGGATTTTGTTACAGGACTTCCCAGGTCACAGAAGGGTCACGATGCTATTCTTGTCGTCGTCGACCAACTCTCTAAAGTTGCACACTTTCTGCCTGTCAAAGAGACTATCACTGCTAGTCAGTTAGCAGAGTTGTATATCTCCAGAATTGTTTCACTCCACGGTATTCCGAAGGAGATTAGTTCGGACCGTGGCGGTCTTTTCACCTCAAAATTCTGGGAAAGTTTCCAATCAGCTATGGGAACTCATATTACTTGGAGTTCAGCTTATCACCCTCAATCTCAAGGCCAAGTCGAACGAGTCAATCAAGTGCTTGAAGACATGCTTCGAGCTTGTGTTATTTCATTCGGTAAGAAGTGGGAAGAATCTCTTCCTTATGCCGAGTTCTCTTATAACAACAGCTATCAAGCCAGTTTGAAAATGGCTCCCTTTGAAGTTCTATATGGACGTAAGTGTCGAACCCCTCTGAATTGGTCAGAAACTGGGGAACGACCGCTCGTGGGTCCGGATATTATCCAACACGCCGAAGAACAAGTTCGTATTGTCCGAGAAAATCTCAAGGCGGCTCAGGACCGCCAGAAGAGCAACTATGATCGCAAACGATGGGGTTTGACTTATCAACCTGGTGATCAAGCTTATCTTCGTGTCACTCCTATGAAAGGCACTCACCGTTTTTGAATCAAGGGCAAGCTAGCTCCACGCTATATTGGTCCTTTCCGCATTATTGCTAGACGTGGTCAGGTGGCGTATAAATTGGAATTGCCACCGCAATTCTCCCATATCCACGACGTCTTCCATGTGTCGCAACTTCGTCAATGCTTCAAGGAATCTCCGCACCGAGCAGTGGATCACGAGGTGCTTGAATTGCAAGATGACCTATCTTTTAAGGAGCATCCGATCCGCATTCTCGATGAAGCTGAACGTCGGACCCGTCAGAAGGTTACCAAGTTCCTCAAAGTGCAGTGGTCAAATCATACTGAAGATGAAGCCACTTGGGAACGCGAGGAGAACCTTCGTGCGGAATACCCAGAAATTTTTCCTTCTACCTCTTAATTCTCGGGACGAGAATTCTTGTTAGTAGAGGAGATTTGTAACACCCCCGGTGGCTAACTACAGTAATCACCCTTGATTATGCCATGTCATCATGTTTAACAGTGCATGATCATCATTAGCATCATATTGCATTTCAACTCCTAAGTCAAAATCCAAATTTAAATAAAAGTGGAAAATAAAAGTTGTGCAACATAGAAACTAAAATGTTCAATAAATAACAAATATTGCAGAGACTATTCTAAAATTGAAACCAATAATTAATAAAATAATTAGGTGGCTCAAACATTATCAAAACAACACTGATTAATGCATTTTAATTATTATAAAAATTGTGGGAACTCCTATTGTCTCCAAACCAGTTTTTGGTAGTGGTAGGTAATGCCTAGTATTTGTTGGAACATTTGCCATGTTTTACAAAATTCAATATGAGGCCTAACAATTTACTAAACAGAGATAAGTGAAGAAATAAATAAAAATAAAATCAACAGAAAAGTAGAGGAGAGCAAAAGAATTCTCCCGGCCCAACTGGGCCACCAGGCCAACCCCAGGCCGGCCCACCCCCTGCCTACTAACCCACTCCCCCTCCCACCGTAACCCTAACCTACCCCCACGTTCCCCACCTCTCCCCCCTCGATCCGATCCACTCCTCCCTCCGCCCCGATCTGGGCATCGTCGCCCCGAGCGCCGTCGTCGGCCGGCTTCCTGACGCTGGGGCTCGATCCACCGCGCCCGCCGCTCGCCCCTGTCACCAGCGCCGCTGGACCACGTCGCCGTCGCCCGGAACGCCGCCTCGACCACGCCTCCCCGTCTCCGACGCCGTCGTCCCCATCCTCCTCCCCGCGCCCCGCTGCCCAGTCCCCTACGGCCCCTCCCGTGAGCTCCCCCTCTCCTTCCCCTTCCCCTGCACCACGCCCGTGCGATACCGCAACCGCGCTGCTGCTCGCCGTCCGTCACACCCTGCCCTCTGCTCCGCGCCCCGGCGCCCGCCATGTGCGCCCGCTCCACCCGTCGCCTTCCCCTGCGCCCGCGGTGCGCCCCCGTCGCGCCTCTGCCTCGCGCGCGCAGCAGCTCATCCCCAGCGCCGCTGCCGGCCGCGCCCGGCCGCCCCGCGCTGGCCCCCTGTTCGCCTGCCGTCGTCGCCGGCAGCCCCTGCCGTGCGCCCACGGCCGCGCCTCCTGCTGCCACCACCCGCCGCTGCTACTGCTCGCCGCGCGGCCGCCTCCCCGCCCGCTGCCCATCGTGCCCTGCCGCGCCGGCTTCCGTCGCCGGAAACGGCCGGCCGGCTAGCCCCGCAGTGGCCACGCCGTCGCCCGGGTCCGCCCTGACGGGCGCCCGCACCCGCGCGGCTGGTACCCGTTCGGGCCGCGCCCGCTAGGCCCCCGGGGCCTATGACGTATGGGCCCCGCCCAGAGAACGTTTAAAAAAATGAAAAAAATAAATAAATAAAATTATTAATAATTAATAATTAATTAATTAATTAGTAAATTAATTAAGTTAATTAATCCTGATTAGGTTAATCTAAATTAGTTAATTAGTTTAATTAAGTATTAATTAATTAGTTAACCACTAATTAGCTAACAGAGTATGACAGGTGGGACCCACTGGTCCTGACGTCATGCTGACGTCAGCAAACACTGTTCTGGATAATGTTGATTTAATAAATTAAATAAATTCCAGTAATTGCTAAAAATCTTTAGAAAATCATATAAAATAATCCGTAGCTCAGATCGAAAAACTTTGTACATGAAAGTTGCTCAGAATGACGAGACGAATTTGAACACGCGGTCCGTTCGTCTGTCACGCATTCCTAGCATAGCGAACTTGCAACCGTTCCTCTCCGGTCATCTTTTTGACAAATGTCCGGAACCGGGAAAACATTCCCGAATGAATCCCACCTTCGCCAGTATCACCCGGCACTGCGTTAGATCACCTCCGTCACCGCGTATTGCCATGTTATGCTTTGTGCTGCACTTGTTCGCTGTGTATTTATACTGTTTTCTCCCCCTCTTCTCTCTCGATAGCCCCCGACCCCGACGTCGTCCCCGAGACCGACACAGCTCCGTAGACCGAAGACACCATAGACGACCTTGCCCTTGCCGCCCAGCAACCAGGCAAGCCCCCCCCCCCCTTTGATCATCCCGATATCACCCATTCTAATTTCTCATGCTTGCATTAGAATTGCTGCTGCTGCTTTACCTATTCTGATGCATAGCCTGGTTATCGGAACCTGCTGTGATAATTACCTTGCATTATCCATAAAACTGCTTAGTATAGGCTGGGTAGAGACCTATCAGTGACCCCACTTATCCCGACTGCCGCGCTGGATCGTCAGAAGACCCGATCAACGGGATTGAAGACCAGGCCCCGACACCGCACATCACCCCCCCCCTTTGTTGTAACGACACTGCAGCGTTACTATCGAGTGCCGATGGTGAAACCTCTTGTAGCACTTCTGATGTTAACTCTGTAGAGTAGCTATTCGGTCGTGGTCATCGAGGGTGATTCCTCCTTCACCGCTTCCGATAAAGACGCCGTCGTACGACACCTCAAGTGTGAACCCAGCGAGGGTGATTCCTCCGAGTTCACCTTGACGATTACATCGACTAGGAATCCAACGAGGGTGATACCTTGGATTCCCCTGATGTTATGGACACACGGATACTTGGACTTTACACTGTTACTTGGATAGGCGGGTCGACCCTGAGGGGTACCCGCGTGCGCCTGAGAGGCGGGTGTTGTGAAGACGGGTGCCTGTATGGTGCCCAAGTGATGAATACGAGGCGCGGCCGGGCATTCTTAACCCTTGCAGCAAGTCCTCGAGACGGGGCGACGGGGTCACATCTTTCGTGAGTCTCTGCTCGTTACCGCAAGCCCTAGTCCATTAATGATTTGGATATTTGATCCGAGCA
Source organism: Thinopyrum elongatum (assembly GCA_011799875.1). Classification (NCBI taxonomy): domain Eukaryota; kingdom Viridiplantae; phylum Streptophyta; class Magnoliopsida; order Poales; family Poaceae; genus Thinopyrum; species Thinopyrum elongatum. The sequence goes on along the minus strand of CM022300.1, from coordinate 16,050,166 downwards.
GGTCTCTGGCCTGATAGCACTAACCATCACGTGGACATAGTATGGGCGTTCTGCATCGTATGCATCAGCCGAAAGCTCTGTCAGACGTCCAGTTCAGCATGGCGGCACGGTCGGATCGTGTCGGCCACCCGAGGCAATGTTGGTATCCACCCTGTGCGCAACGACCCGGAGGGCGAGGGGCGATGGCCAAGACCCCCTTGCGCTTAGGATGTAGACCGGCGGGGACCTCTCTGCTGAGCTGTAGGTAGGGTTGCGATGTGTCGTTTGGCCGAGGCCGGGCATGACCCAGGAAAGTGTGTCCGGCCGGAGTTAATCGAGTGTGTTGGGTAAGTTGGTGCACCCCTGCAGGGAAGAAAACTTCTATCGATAGCCGGTCCTACGGTAAAGGACACTCGGAGTTGTATCCTGATTGATACAATTTAGAACTGGATACTTGGATACTATGGCTCTGGGATTGCTTCTCGCAGGGAGTCGAGAAGGGATCTCAGGACGAGGTTGATGACTGTATGGCTCTGGGATTGCTTTCTCGCAGGGAGTCGAGAAAGGATCTCTGGGTGAGGTTGAGACTTAATGATACTGCTACTTTATATTGATCTGTTCTACTCTCTTCTACTGCTGCAAGACCGCTGAAGATGCTAGTCTTCGATAGGACTAGGCCTTCTCTCTATTCTGGCATTTCTGCAGCCCAGTCCACATATACAACCTCTCTTTGAAAATGTTGCATATGTAGTGTAGATCCTTGCTTGCTGAGTACTTCTGAGTACTCACGGTTGCTTTGTTTTCCTTTTCTCCCCATATCAGTTTGTCGTGACCAAGATGACGGAGCCCCTGAGACAGCTGCCCTGCCGACGATCGCTACTACTACTACCCAGAGGATGGATTCTACTACGAGTTGACTGACGACCAGGAGTAGGATCAGAGGGTCCCAGGCAGGAGGCCTACGCCTTTCGATCGTAGTGTTTTATTTTGCCCCGCCTTTCTAAAGGCCTTTCTGTTTCTATTTCATATCTGTACTCAGATATCTGATGCTTCCGCTGACGCTTGTTCGCAAGCTTATGTATTCGAGCCCTCGAAGCCCCTGGCTTGTAATATAAGCTTGTATGACTTTATTTATGTTTTAGAGTTGTGTTGTGATATCTTCCCATGAGTCCTTAGGCTTGATCGTGTGCATTTGCGTGTATGATTAGTGCACGATCGGGCCGGGGGCGTCACATTCTGCATATTCGGTTTCCCTTATTACTCGAGGTTATAGTAATGTAGCTGATGAGTTATGCATGCGTGCGCAGCTTTCACTTTTTTCTGCTAGAGATTAAGCTTGAGCGGGGAGTAATAACCGTCTTAGACTCGAGACGAAAAGATCCCCAGGAGTATGCGGACATGACTGAAATGCTCCAGAAGTAAGTTCAATCGATCATTATGGCACCAGATCGGCAACTTTGTTCATTTCCTGATATCAAGTAATTATTTTCTTTGTCTGGCAGGGTTTGGAAAGATTTCACCGCAAGAGCTCCGGGACTGCCGACCGAGCTGCGATTTACACACCCGAAAGTAAGTACTGCTACCTAGTTCCGCGCATCTCCCATTGATTCTAGCTAGTTTCATCAATACCATTTAGCATGCTTGCTTATCAGTTTGATTCACCTCTATTTCTCGTAAAGTGCTTATGGCAGGAAGCCGGTAATGATTTCTGTGGATACTACATTTGCGAGTTCATCTACAACGCGACGGCCTTTAATAAGCGGGGGTTCTCTAAAAAACAATATGATGTGCGTAGCAAAAATATTCACAATTTTATTTTATTACCATCATTTGTGTTGAGTTTCATTCATACACATGTATTGATCCTCTTCTTCAATTTAGATCTGGTAGCTGCGGGATGAACTCCTACCACAAGATCGCATACGAGCAATTCAAGAGGAATTGGCGGGATTCTTTCTTGACCACGTCATCAATCCAGCTGGAGAATACCTTGTGGAAATTGACTTTAGATGTTAGGGATTGTAAGAGATCTTATATTGTATATATGTAGCTAGTAGCGTCGGATAGATATACGAAAACTTGTTGTTCGACCAATCTCTCGGAGAAGGAGAGGTCGATCACTTCTCTCTGTATATGTTCATGACGATCTTGTGTAGTTAATGGTTCCTTCATTTGCTTACTAGCTAGCGTGTCAAGTTCTCTCTATACGTATAGTACCTAGCATCGACCAAGCACGGAGATAAGAGAGGTCACTTCTCTCTATTAGCTAGCTAACACAATATATGAAACCCCTAAATTAACCCTCCAAAACCCCCAAACCCCCCCCCCCCCTTAAAAAAAACAAAAACCCCAGCTCCTGAGCTGCTGACGCGTGGATGTTTTTTGGTCCCGGTTGGTGTTACCAACCGGGACTAAAGGCCCTCCTGCCCGGACTCCCCGCGGCGGCCATGTGGAGCACTTTCTGTCCCGGTTCGTAAGCGAACCGGGACTAAAGGTTTTGGGCTTTAGTCCCGACCCTTTAGTCCCGGTTCTAGAACCGGGACGAATGGGCCTCTGGAACCGGGACAAATGGGCCTTTTTCTACTAGTGGACGCGGGGGCCTGGTTTTTTTGCAGATGTTCTCCACGCATGATGATTGTGAGGAGTGGAGGAGAGAGATCAAGAGATCCCTGATTTGGAAATAGTTCCCCTTGGCCATTCTTATGTTTTACTCCTCATATCTTATCCATTATTTCCTATAAATAGTTAGCTATTTGGCTTGCAAAAGGCGTCATATACTCATGCTTGTGGGGGTAAAGCAGAGGAAGCTTGGGGCAAGAACGGCGCAAATCGGTTCGTGCTTTACATAAACTTCTCGTAATCTAATCATTAAAAGTGTAAAAGGGCATCAGGTTCATATCCTATTAGTCGCATAGCTGCACAATTAGCTAGTAGTGTTGGTTTGCTTTTCTAGGCTTCCACTTGATACAAATCAAACACCACTATTAGCTACTAATCCTTGCAGATGAGCTCGGCAAAGTGAAAACTTTCCTCAAAATTCAGAATGGATATGATATATCGTACGTGGTTTGCATATTGATGATTTGGTAAGCATTACTACACTGGGCACCACCAATTACTTAATAAGAGGTCTCTGCGTCAACAATAGCTTCCTTAAAAAGCATAAATTGTAAAGCATGTGTGATGTAGTATTTCACTTGATTAATCTGATATTATCCCAGCTAGCTAGAGCTTAGCTTACACAATCTGCACTGCATTTTTAGCAGCGACCATACCATTTTCATTTAAGAAAATGAAAGATTGATTGCCTCCTGGCTCCGCATCATATACACGTCCTATTTCTTTTTTCTGACAAAGGGTAATATATTAATATCAAGACGATGACGCACACAACCAAAATAATAAACTAAAAATAAAGGCAACCAACGCGACAAATGACATGCAACAAGTAAACAAGCGGCAACGCCAATAACCACCCTTAACAACACACGAACTACGAGGAAGGCTCTCTGAAAGAGACGCCTTCAGGTGCATATACGGATTACAAAATACACAATATCCTAATTGACCACACGGTCTTAACTCAATATGATAACATCATATTACATGCATGTCGTAAGTGCTAATATTGTCGTAAACGCTCATGATCACAACTGGGTGATACACAAAAGCATATAACGTACATAGAAAGGATGTTTTTTTTATTGTCAAACACTAGTCATCTTGGCACAATCAAATAGCCTAAAAAAACCGCATTCGCACCAATCCTCTATTCCTAGCTACACACCACTACCTATTTGTTCTAGCCATGCAACTATGCCAAATTTTTCGTAGCCATAAAATCATGTCACATAAACAAGCCTTGCATTTAATTCATGAATTGTATTCTTTTGCATTAGTCTATGCATGCAACACTATAACATCATCAATGCACGCATCTTAGACGTAACTTATTTCTTTCATTAGCTTTTGTATTCTGATGGACAATACATGTTTTGGGCGACTGCGACATACCTATGTAGTTCATCCATCATATTTTTGTTAGGAATAGTGTTCTTTTGACAGCAACACAAAAGTTTTTTTCCTCTTTTAGATACTCGTATGTTCTTTTATTGTTTTTAAGTTCACATTAGCTTTCCATTAAAATAGTTAATTTTTCGCAACTATTTATACATTTCTTTTAACAAGGTACCCGCGGCAACACGCAGGGCATCATCTAGTATGAATAAATGAGCGGAGAGAGTTATGGACCCCCCTAAAGACATGTACTACTAAAAAGTGTCATGCTCGATATCGAAACATTATATTTCAGCATGTTTGAGGGGTTCTTTTGCCTCGGTGTGTCTTTGTAGAGTTGGAACTGCAAAGAAGGTGCCTCGGCGGTGACGGTGACACAAGACATGCGTTCAGTTGCAAAGGCCCAGTTGGCGCAAGCTTGGCGCTTTTCTCTGCAAGGTTCATTGCCCGGTTCAGAGTTGTCAGGTCGCTTGCGTGGGTGGCCGTCTGGTTAGCATGGACCGGCATAGATTTTGACGTATGTTGTGGTGAGGATTTCGTTGTTGGTTGTCTATGGTGAAGTCGGAGTCGCCGGCTCGTGGAGGAGTTATAGCGATGACGCTTGATGACAATCTTAACGGTGTTTTCTTCTCGACGGTGTGTGTGTATTCGTGTGGGTAAGCAGGTTGCTCGTGGTTGCCCCATGTGGCCATTGTGATGGTTTTTGTCCGGTTTTTCACTAATTAACTATGTAACTCTACTTCCTAATTAATGGACGAGGTAAAACTTTTGCCTTTATTAAAAAAACACTGCCAAGCAATCCTTGTAGTTTTGTACAACAAAAAAAACATAGAGTTTACTAGTTCGATCATGCATATAGTCATAGTCGTCCCAAAACTCAAGAAAAACTCTTGGACCCTCATCTATTACAGAGTTTAGTTTTGATCTCAAAATTCCGAACGATGCAAGTTTGACTATTTTGCGACATTTTTTTTATCTATTCATCAAACATCATGATAGTACAGATTACAACAGAAGAATCCGAAGTTACATCCATGTCCATAGACCACCTAGCGATGACTATAAACACTGGAGCGAGCCGTTGACGCGCCACCGCCATCACCCCTCCCTCATTGTAGTCGGGCAAACCACGTCGTATTATACAACAAGAAAGTTATCGCGCTAAGGCCCAAAAGAACCAGTGCACAAAAACAACAACCATTGTCGATGAAGAGAAGTGTAGATAAAAAAAATCCAACTCGTAGACATACGGACGTCGACGAACAAAGATCGGAACCAAGCAGGTCCACCGAAGACAAGCACTAACTGAATCCCGCAAGATGCATCGGAGATACACCTCCGCACGCCCTCCGACGACAGCCACCGCTAGGACGGGGCTATTCGGAAAGAACCTTGTTCCGTTTCAAGAGGTGACGCCGCTTCGCCTTAGTATATTTAACCAGTCACAGTGCAATCCATGGCGTTGATGGAACTGACCGAAGAACATGAGCAGCTAGCACACTGCGTCAACTCAAGCACAATGCATGTTGTTGCATGTCGAGACCATCATCACCCGCATGCACCCCGTCGAACTCGCCGTGTCGAGGGACAACCGTCCCTGCACCACCACCACTACCACATCACACATTGTCCGATCGACGGGAAACCGATCGGCCACATCGATCGTCCTGCCCTGCGCACAACGTTGCATTCCATCTCGTGTCCATGTCCACGTGGTCTTCGTTGTTGATCTCCGATCTGACATGCCCCCACGAACTTGCGGCAACCACCTGCAGAAAAAGTTTTTTCTGTAAGCACATGATGGTTCATTCCATGTGAGGTACTACACGACCACGACGGGCAATGATATATAGACACACCGTCATCATTAGGATGTGCCAGAATCTCAGCCGTCGAATAGGATCGTCGCGAAATGGGTGATCAGGGACGGCCATCGGATGACCGATTGATGGCACCGGCTGGCACCATGATGTGGATGGCTTAGCCCGGCCACATCAGCTGATGACCTGATTTCGATTAGAGTGGACGGGTTAATCCAAGGTCGAAAAGCCTCGAGTTGTCAGATTTGGCACTGTGATCGAACAAGATAGATCGATGGTGATCGAAGCACTGGTTCTCGATGTGCAGTTACTTTAGTGATCTAAATGCTCTTATATTTCTTTATGAAGGGAGTACGTGTCTATTTCTTTTCAATCTCTCCTTGTCCTTGTTTGTGTTGTGACTTGTGGTAAAGCTAGGTTGCCTGTACTGGGAGTTCAAAAATATCAGTGTTACTGTCACGTATGGAAATGAATATCCATGTACTACGTCTCACTTTTGCAAAGGTGGAATGATAATACCGTTGTCACTGTCGCCATAGGGGTGCATAGGCATCTCCAACATGTTGGTGCACCGTGAATAGATCGCCCGGAATCTCAACTTAGCCTAAGGCCAACTCCAACGCAAGAACTCCAGATGGTGTGTCCGCGTTTGTTTGTGGTAAATGGACACAAATCGCGGCCCAAAACATGGAACAAACGGACAAAAGTTTGCTTTTAGTCCGCCGTCGACCCATTTCCGGCTCAAATTTGGAGCGCGTTTGTGCTGAAACGGACACCGCACGGACGGGTGGGACGCATGCCCTTGTCCTCCCATGGCCCACCCGTCAAACACTTCTTTTTCTCTTCCCCTCCCCCTCTCCCCGCCGCCACCCATTTCCCCGGCCGCCTTCTTGTTGTCCAGCCCGACCACCCAAAGCACGACCACTGGATTTTTGTCTCTCTCGCCCCGTCGCTGGTGCACAGCCGGTAGATCTGCGGCCACCGCCGGATTTGGCGCATCCAACCGCCGGCGACTGCGCCTTGTCATGGATTGGTCGGGTACTAGACCGCACAACCCCAACAATGCCTACGCGCTGCATGCAGGTATTGACTCCGCCTCTAGCCGCTCAGATCTATCCCGTCGGCGGTTCGCCGACAAAGATACGCCCAGCCGTCGTCCGAGCTCGGCGTTGGCCCAGCGGCTTGTCGGCTCACCGTTGCCGGTCATAAAGTGCGACGACTGCCCGCGGCAAGTCGTGCGTTGCGTTTCTATCACGCCGGAACATTCCGGATGGGTGTTCTTGAAGTGCAAAAAATATGGGGTATGTGCTTCTTTAGATTCGATTGTGCTCACGGATTCGGCGCATTTTCGGTAGCTCATTGCTTGCTCAAATTTGTGTTTAGGATGGATACAAGTTTTGATATTGGGAAGAAGATTACATCGATTTATTGATAGCACGAAATTTGATAGATGCTCGTGCACTCATTGCTAGAATAGAGGCTCGAGATGGGACTAGATGCGAAACAACGTCAAATTTTTTGGAATCGAAGAAGAAAGAAGTGTGCAAGCTCGAGAAGTCGAGAAGCCAATAGAGAGAATCAACAATGAAGACATAGAGAGGATATTAATCCAACTAATGGGAGCAGTTATGGAAGTTGAATATCTTTTAAAGTGTCTAATTGTGGTTCTTATTTTCTTTGGTCTTGCTCTCGTTGCAAAGAAATTGGTGAATTATGTACTCCAATGTATCAAAATGTTGTTGAATGAAATAAATAAATGTGTTTCAGTGACCAAAAAATTGTATACATAGACCTCCAACCGGCTGTGACGTACCAGATGTTGGGGAACGTAGTAATTTAAAAAAATTTCCTACGCACACGCAGGATCATGATGATGCATAGCAATGAGAGGGCAGAGTGTGTCCACGTACCCTCGTAGACCGAAAGCGAAAGCGTTATGACAACGCGGTTGATGTAGTCGTACGTCTTCATGATCCGACCGATCCAAGTACCGAATGCACGGCACCTCCGAGTTCAGCACACGTTCAGCTCGATGATGTCCCACGAACCCTGATCCAGCAGAGCTTCGAGGGAGAGTTCCGTCAGCACGACGGCGTGATGACGGTAATGATGATGCTACCGACGCAGGGCTTCACCTAAGCACCGCTACGATATGACCGAGGTGGATTATGGTGGAGGGGGGCACCGCACACGGCTAAGAGAGATCAATGATCAACTTGTGTGTCTATGGGGTGCCCCCTGGCCACGTATATAAAGGAGTGGAGGAGGGGAGAGGGCCGGCCTAGCTATGGCGCGCCCTGGAGGAGTCCTACTCCCACCGGGAGTAGGATTCCCCGCCTTCCAAGTAGTAGGAGTAGGAGAGAAGGAAGGGGAATAGAGAAGAGAAGGAAGGAGGGGGCGCAGCCCCTCCCCCTAGTCCAATTCGGACTAGGCCTTGGGGGAGCGCGCGGCCTGCCTCTCTCTCTCCCCTAAAGCCCAATAAGGCCCATATACTTCTTCCCCGTATTCCCGTAACTCCCTGGTACTCCGAAAAATACCCGAACCACTCGGAACCTTTCCGATGTCCAAATATAGTCGTCCAATATATCGCTCTTTACGTCTCGACCATTTCGAGACTCCTCGTCATGTCCCCGATCTCATTCGGGACTCCGAACTACCTTCGGTACATCAAAACACATAAACTCATAATACAAATCGTCACAGAACTTTAAGCGTGCGGACCCTACGGGTTCGAGAACTATGTAGACATGACCGAGACACGTCTCCGATCAATAACCAATAGCGGAACCTGGATGCTCATATTGGTTCCTACATATTCTACGAAGATCTTTATCGGTCAAACCGCATAACAACATACGTTGTTCCCTTTGTCATCGGTATGTTACTTGCCCGAGATTCGATCGTCGGTATCTTAATACCTAGCTCAATCTCGTTACCGGCAAGTCTCTTTACTCGTTCCGTAATACATCATCCCGCAACTAACTCATTAGTTACAATGCTTGCAAGGCTTATAGTGATGTGCATTACCGAGTGGGCCCAGAGATACCTCTCCGACAATCGGAGTGACAAATCCTAATCTCGAAATACGCCAACTCAACAAGTACCTTCGGAGACACCTGTAGAGCACCTCTATAATCACCCAGTTACGTTGTGACGTTTGGTAGCACACAAAGTGTTCCTCCGATAAACGGGAGTTGCATAATCTCATAGTCATAGGAACATGTATAAGTCATGAAGAAAGCAATAGCAACGTACTAAACGATCAAGTGCTAAGCTAACGGAATGGGTCAAGTCAATCACATCATTCTCCTAATGATGTGATCCTGTTTATCAAATGACAACTCATGTCTATGGTTAGGAAACATAACCATCTTTGATCAACAGCTAGTCAAGTAGAGGCATACTAGTGACACTCTGTTTGTCTATGTATTCACACATGTATTATGTTTCCGGTTAATACAATTCTAGCATGAATAATAAACATTTATCATGAAATAAGGAAATAAATAATAAATTTATTATTGCCTCTAGGGCATATTTCCTTCAGTCTCCCACTTGCACTAGAGTAAATAATCTAGTTCACATCGCCATGTGATTTAACACCAACAGTTCACATCACCATGTGATTAATATCCATAGTTCACATTGTCATGTGACCAACACCCAAAAGGTTTACTAGAGTCAATAATCTAGTTCACATCGCCATGTGACTAACACCCAAAGAGTACTAAGGTGTGATCATGTTTTGCTTGTGAGAGAAGTTTAGTCAATGGGTCTGCCAAATTCAGATCCGTATGTATTTTGCAAATTTCTATGTCAACAATGCTCCGCACGGAGCTATTCTAGCTAATTGCTCCCACTTTCAATATGTATCCAGATTGAGACTTAGAGTCATCTGGATCAGTGTCAAAACTTGTATCGACGTGACCCTTTACGACGAACCTTTTGGCTCCTCCATAATCGAGAAACATATCCTTATTCCACTAAGGATAATTTTGACCGCTGTCCAGTGATCTACTCCTAGTCACTATTGTACTCCTTTGCCAAACTCAATGTAGGATATACAATAGATCTGTTACACAGCATAGCATACTTTATAGAACCTATGACTGAGGCATAGGGAATGACTTTTTATTCTCTTTCTATTTTCTGCCGTGGTCGGGTTTTGAGTCTTCACTCAACTTCACACCTTAAAACACAGGCAAGAACTCCTTCTTTGACGGTTCCATTTTGAACTACTTCAAAAACTTTGTCAAGGTATGTACTCATTGAAAAATCTTATCAAGCATCTTGATCTATCTCTATAGATCTTGATGCTCAATATGTAAGCAGCTTCACCGAGGTCTTTCTTTGAAAAACTCCTTTCAAATACTCCTTTATGCTTTCCAGAAAATTCTACATTATTTCCGATCAACAATATGTCATTCACATATACTTATCAGAAATGTTGTAGTGCTCCCACTCACGTTCTTGTAAATACAGGCTTCACCGCAAGTCTGTATAAAACTATATGCTTTGATCAACTCATCAAAGCGTATATTCCAACTCCGAGATGCTTGCACCAGTCCATAGATGGATCGCTGGAGCTTGCACACTTTGTTAGCATCCTTTGGATCGATAAAACCTTCAGGTTGCATCATATACAACTCTTCTTCCAGAAATCCATTCAGGAATGCAGTCTTTACATCCATTTGCCAAATTTCATAATCATAAAATGCGGCAATTGCTAACATGATTCGGACGGACTTAAGCATCGCTACGGGTGAGAAAGTTTCATCGTAGTCAACTCCTTGAACTTTGTCAACAACCTTTTTCGACAAGTCTAGCTTTGTAGATAGTAACACTACTATCAGCGTCCGTCTTCCTCTTGAAGATCCATTTATTTTCTATGGCTGGCCGATCATCGGCAAGTCAACCAAAGTCCATACTTTGTTCTCATACATGGATCCCATCTCAGATTTCATGGCCTCAAGCCATTTCGCGGAATCTGGGCTCATCATCGCTTCCTCATAGTTCGTAGGTTCGTCATGATCTAGTAACATGACTTCCAGAATAGGATTACCGTACCACTTTGGAGCGGAACGTACTCTGGTTGACCTACGAGGTTCTGTAGTAACTTGATCTGAAGTTTCATGATCATCATCATTAGCTTCCTCACTAATTGGTGTAGACATCACTGGAACAGATTTCTGTGATGAACTACTTTCCGATTCAAGAGAAGGTACCACTACCTCATCAAGTTCTACTTTCCTCCCACTCACTTCTTTCGAGAGAAACTCCTTCTCTAGAAAGGATCCATTCTTAGCAACAAATATCTTGCCTTCGGATCTGTGATAGAAAGTGTACCCAACAGTTTTTTTTGGGTATCCTATGAAGACACACTTATCCGATTTGGGTTCGAGCTTATCAGGCTGAAGCTTTTTCACATAAGCATCGCAGCCCCAAACTTTAAGAAACGACAGTTTAGGTTTCTTGCCAAACCACAGTTCATACGGTGTTGTCTCAACGGATTTAGATGGTGCCCTATTAAACGTGAATGCAGCTGTCTCTAATACATAACCCCAAAACGATAGTGGTAAATCGGTAAGAGACATCATAGATCGCACCATATCTAATAAAGTACGGTTACGACGTTCGGACACACCATTACGCTGTGATGTTCCAGGTGGCATGAGTTGCGAAACTATTCCACATTTTAAATGAAGACCAAACTCGTAACTCAAATATTTGCCTCCGCGATCAGATCGTAGAAACTTTATTTTCTTGTTACGATGATTTTCTACTTTACTCTGAAATTCTTTGAACTTTTCAAACGTTTCAGACTTGTGTTTTATTAAGTAGATATACCCAATCTGCTCAAATCATCTGTGAAGGTCAGAAAATAACGATACACGCCGCGAGCCTCAATACTCATCGGACCGCATACATCGGTATGTATTATTTCCAATAAGTCCGTAGCTCGCTCCATTGTTCTGGAGAACGGAGTTTTAGTCATCTTGCCCATGAGACATGGTTCGCAAGCATCAAATGATTCATAATCAAGTGATTCCAAAAGTCCATCAGTATGGAGTTTCTTCATGCGCTTTACACCAATATGACCTAAACGGCAGTGCCACAAATAAGTTGCACTATCATTACTAACTTTGCATCTTTCGGCTTCAATATTATGAATATGTGTATCACTACGATCGAGATTCAATAAACCATTTACAGTGGGTGTATGACCATAGAAGGTTTTTATTCATGTAAACAGAACAACAATTATTCTCTGACTTAAATGAATAACCGTATTGCAATAAACATGATCCAATCATATTCATGCTCAACGCAAACACCAAATAACATTTATTTTGCAATAAACATGATCCAATCATATTCATGCTAAACGCAAACACCAAATAACATTTATTTAGGTTCAACACTAATCCCGAAAATAGAGGGAGTGTGCGATGGTGATCTTATCAACCTTGGAATCACTTCCAACACACATCGTCATTAACTAGTCTCTGTTCATTTTGCAACTCCTGTTTCGAGTTACTAATGTTAGCAACTGAACCAGTATCAAATACCCAGGGGCTACTATGAACACTAGTAAAATACACATCAATAACATGTATATCAAATATACTTTTGTTCACTTTGCCATCCTTCTTATCCGCCAAATACTTGGGCCAGTTCCACTTCCAGTGACCAGTCCCTTTGCAGTAGAAGTACTTAGTTTCAGGCTTAGGTCCAGATTTGGGCTTCTTCCCGGGAGTAGCAACTTGCTTGCTATTCTTCTTGAAGTTCCCCTTCTTTCCTTTGCCCTTTTCTTGAAACTAGTGGTCTTGTTAACCATCAACACTTGATGCTCTTTCTTGATTTCTACCTTCGTTGATTTCAGCATCACGAAGAGCTCGGGAATCGTTTTTGTCATCCCTTGCATATTATAGTTCATCACGAAGTTTCAGTAACTTGGTGATAGTGACTAGAGAATTCTGTCAATTACTATCTTATCCGGAAGATCAACTCCCACTTGATTCAAGCAACTGTAGTACTCAGACATTCTGAGCACATGCTCACTGATTGAGCTATTCTCCTCCATCTTGTAGGCAAAATACTTCAGAGGTCTCATACCTCTCGACACGGGCATGAGTCTGAAATACCAATTTCATCTCTTTGGAACATCTCATATGCTCCGTGGCATTCAAAACATTTTTGAAGTCCCGATTCTAAGCCGTAAATCATGGCGCACTAAACTATCAAGTAGTCATCACATCGAGCTTGCTAAACGTTCATAACGTTTGCATCTGCTCCTGCAATAGGTCTGTCACCTAGCGGTGCATCAAGGACATAATTCTTCTGTGCAGGAATGAGGATAATCCTCAGATCACGGAACCAGTCCACATCATTGCTACTATCATCTTTCAGCTTAGTTTTCTCTAGGAACATATCAAAAATAAAACAGGGGAGCTATACGCGAGCTATTGATCTACAACATAATTTGCAAATACTACCAGGACTAAGTTCATGATAAATTAAAGTTCAATTAATCCTATTACTCAAGAACTCCGACTTAGATAGACATCTCTCTAATCATCTAAGTGATCACGTGATCCAAATCAACTAAACCATAACCGATCATCACGTGAAATGGAGTAGTTTTCAATGGTGAACATCACTATGTTGATCATATCTACTATATGATTCACGCTCGACCTTTCGGTCTCAGTGTTCCGAGGCCATATCTGCATATGCTAGGCTCGTCAAGTTTAACCCGAGTATTCTACGTGTGCAAAACTGGCTTGCACCCGTTGTAGATGAACGTTGAGCTTATCACACCCGATCATCACGTGGTGTCTCGGCACGACGAACTTTGGCAACGGTGCATACTAAGGGAGAACACTTTTACCTTGAAATTTAGTGAGAGATCATCTTATAATGCTACCGTCAAACAAAGCAAAATAAGATGCATAAAGGATAAACATCACATGCAATCAATATAAGTGATATGATATGGCCATCATCATCTTGTGCTTGTGATCTCCATCTCCGAAGCACCGTCATGATCACCATCGTTACTGGCGCGACACCTTGATCTCCATCGTAGCATCGTTGTCGTCTCGCCAACTATTGCTTCTACGACTATCGCTACCGCTTAGTGATAAAATAAAGCAATTACAGGGCGATTGCATTGCATACAATAAAGCGACAACCATATGGCTCCTGCCAGTTGCCGATAACTCAGTTACAAAACATGATCATCTCATACAATAAAATATAGCATCATGTCTTGACCATATCACATCACAACATGCCCCGCAAAAATAAGTTAGACGTCCTCTACTTTGTTGTTGCAAGTTTTATGTGGCTGCTACGGGCTGAGCAAGAACCGTTCTTACCTACGCATCAAAACCACAACGGTAGTTCGTCAAGTTAGTGCTGTTTTAACCTTCACAAGGACCGGGCGTAGCCACACTCGGTTCAACTAAAGTTGGAGAAACTGACACCCGCTAGTCACCTGTGTGCAAAGCATGGCGGTAAAACCAGTCTCGCGTAAGCGTGCGCGTAATGTCGGTCCGGGCCGCTTCATCCAACAATACCGCCGAACCAAAGTGTGACATGCTGGTAAGCAGTATGACTTGTATCGCCCACAACTCACTTGTGTTCTACTCATGCATATAACATCTACGCATAAAACCAGGCTCGGATGCCACTGTTGGGGAACGTAGTAATTTCAAAAAAAATTCTACGCACACGCAGGATCATGGTGATGCATAGCAACGAGAAAGGAGAGTGTGTCCACGTACCCTCGTAAACCGAAAGTGGAAGCATTATGACAACGCGGTTGATGTAGTCGTACGTCTTCACGATCCGACCGATCCAAGTACCGAATGCACGGCACCTCCGAGTTCAGCACACGTTCAGCTCGATGACGTCCCACGAACTCCGATCCAGCAGAGCTTCGAGGGAGAGTTCCGTCAGCACGACGGCGTGATGACGGTGATGATGATGCTACCGACGCAGGGCTTCGCCTAAGCACCGCTACGATATGACCGAGGTGGATTATGGTGGAGGGCGGCACCGCACACGGCTAAGAGAGATCAATGATCAACTTGTGTGTCTATGGGGTGCCCCCTGGCCACGTATATAAAGGAGTGGAGGAGGGGAGAGGGCCGGCCTAGCTATGACGCGCCTTGGAGGAGTCCTACTCCCACCGGGAGTAGGATTCCCCGCCTTCCAAGTAGTAGGAGTAGGAGAGAAGGAAGGGGAAGAGAGAAGAGAAGGAAGGAGGGGGCGCAGCCCCTCCCCCTAGTCCAATTCGGACTAGGCCTTGGGGGGGCGCGCGGCCTGCCTCTCTCTCTCCCCTAAAGCCCAATAAGGCCCATATACTTCTTCCCCGTATTCCCGTAACTCCCCGGTACTCCGAAAAATACCCGAACCACTCGGAACTTTTCCGATGTCCGAATATAGTCGTCCAATATATCGATCTTTACGTCTCGACCATTTCGAGACTCCTCGTCATGTCCCCGATCTCATCCGGGACTCCGAACTACCTTCGGTACATCAAAACACATAAACTCATAATACAAATCGTCACAGAACTTTAAGCGTGCGGACCCTACGGGTTCGAGAACTATGTAGACATGACCGAGACACGTCTCCGATCAATAACCAATAACGGAACCTGGATGCTCATATTGGTTCCTACATATTCTACGAAGATTTTAATCGGTCAAACCGCATAACAACATACGTTGTTCCTTTTGTCATCGGTATGTTACTTGCCCGAGATTCGATCGTCGGTATCTCAATACCTAGCTCAATCTCGTTACCGGCAAGTCTCTTTACTCGTTCCGTAATACATCATCCCACAACTAACTCAGTAGTTACAATGCTTGCAAGGCTTATAGTGATGTGCATTACCGAGTGGGCCCAGAGATACCTCTCCGACAATCGGAGTGACAAATCCTAATCTCGAAATACGCCAACTCAACAAGTACCTTCAGAGACACCTGTAGAGCACCTTTATAATCACCCAGTTACGTTGTGACGTTTGGTAGCACACAAAGTGTTCCTCCGGTAAATGGGAGTTGCATAATCTCATAGTCATAGGAACATGTATAAGTCATGAAGAAAGCAATAGCAACGTACTAAACGATCAAGTGCTAAGCTAACGGAATGGATCAAGTCAATCACATCATTCTTCTAATGATGTGATCCCGTTTATCAAATGACAACTCATGTCTATGGTTAGGAAACATAATCATCTTTGATCAACGAGCTAGTCAAGTAGTGGCATACTAGTGACACTCTGTTTGTCTATGTATTCACACATGTATTATGTTTCCGGTTAATACAATTCTAGCATGAATAATAAACATTTATCATGAAATAAGGAAATAAATAATAACTTTATTATTGCCTCTAGTTTTATCATGAAATAAGGAAATAAACATTTATCATGTTTTAGTTTATCCCTACCACTGCGTCGGTCGTAGAGACACTGATCGGGTCGAGCGCATGCATGCATGCCGCCGGACCGCCGGGACCGGAGTCTCGGAGAGAGTGGAGCTGTTGCTGGTGTAGGTCGCGCACGGCAGGGCACGGCTCGTGATGACGACGGGAGAGAGAGAGGCTCGCTAAGCCAAAAGCTACCGTCAACTTTTCTCTGTTACCGGGGCGAGGGGCGTTGGCCGAGACCGGAGGGACATGATTGACGAGGGGCGCGCAAAAGGTGCACTGATGATGGCGATCTCGCCGGCCGGTTTTGGTCAGCTCGGCTCCGCCGCGTGCGCCGGGCCTGCGCGTGCAGCGGCCGGCATCTGCGCGCACCGACCAGGCCGAGGCGACCTCGATCGAGCTCGACTGGCTGGCTGGCTTATGAGTGAGGCGAGATCGATGGGACACGCCATGCGTGTACGTACCTACGTAAGGGACGCATGATGGCATGTGCCGTTGGGTCTCCGGCCGGGGCCGGGTGTGGATGCGTGCCACTGGGGGGCTAGCTTCTTGGATGACGGGATATGGAGGGGACTCATGATGGTTAGTGTGATGAGTGGTGTACTTGTGTTTGTGTGTGGTATCCTGCTCTTCTACCCACCCTCTTGAGAAGTTGAGATTCGTTGAGTCGTTGGTGCCAACATGCGCTCAGGAAAATGCACCAATGCCTGTGGATCTGCTGGCCTGCTTGCTCGCTTCCGGTTTTCGTTTGTAATCATGTCTTGCTGCGTTTGAGCCGTACAGTAGAATAGAAGAACCTATAACTAGTGCCATTTGTCATAAAGTCGTGCCATGCACACCACAAAATATGCACGGTTCACACACGAGAATTGAATCCAGCCGAACAGCATTTACCTGAGAAGGGCACTAGCCGCTGGGTGTGCACGTCATGCACAAGTCGGGCACAAGTATCATCCAAGAAGCAATTTCGTTTGCCATATCTCCTACTCCGAGTGAGACTAATATAGGATCGGCCCTTTAGGTGAGATCGTAGTATCGGCGTCAAATTTTCATATTAGACAAATCCGAAAGTTTTTTATATATATTTTTACAACATACCTGTAGGGTATGTCTACAACCCAAAAAAAGAGATCCAGCTCAAAATTCGGTGTACAGTTCAAGATTCTAAAAAGAAAAATTTGGTTATTAATAGTGTTTTGATGAATAGTATTTGACACTATTCACACCAGATTTTTCTTTTTTGGTTTTCTAAGTGTAGTTCGAATTAATTAGGAGCTGAAAGTTTTCGAGGTTGTACATCAAACATGGATGTGTGCCTGCAAATATTTTCATAATTTTTGAGGATGTTTTCTGTCTTCAAAAAGATTGATCCCATTGATCTCACGTAAAGGATGATACTATACTAGTCTCCCTCCTCATACTCCCTCAGCCAAATACGTACAGGCGCACCTATGTCTCGCTTTTAGTGAGACGTAAGGAAGCCTCACCGCGTGGGAGGCCCACAGGCCACAACCTTGTTTTTATCTGTTTTGTTTTTCACCTTTTTTGTCTTTGTTTTTTGCTTTTGTTTATACTTTCAAATATTCTAAATATAAATATTACAAAAATGCTTTATATAAAACATTTGAAAATTCTACATTAAATATTTAAAAAATGTGAAATGTGCACAAAAAATATTTTTCATGTATATGAAACATGTATACAAAAAATATACAATGTGTATGATTTTTCTGAGCATGTATTTAAAAAATGTTAATCAAGTATTAAAAAAATTTATTTGAAAAATGTTAATTGTGCATAGATTTTTTTCATGTATACAAAAACATACAATGTGTATGATTTTTTATCATGTATTTAAAAAATGTTAATCAAGTTTGAAAAAATTTAGTCAAGCATTTAAAAAAAGTTAAGTGTGTGCAGAAAAAATGTCCTTGTCATGTATACAAAAATGTATAATGTGTATGAAAAGAATGTCGTATCATGTATTAAATGTCTGTAATAAAAATCTGATCATGTATTTTAAAATTTTAACGTGTATTTTTTATTATGTTTTGAACATTTCCTAATTGCAATAAACATTTTATGTACCTTGGCGTACCGTGAATTTTGCCAGCTTAAAAGCGAGTAACACGAAGCTCGGAACATGGGCATCTTTCTCCAATCCTTTTTCTTCCACGCTCTCTAAATTATACTCTTCCGGGCTCTGATTTATTGAGTAGTAGGAGTTGATGGTAGGGTCTCTGCTGAGTTGAGTTGAGTTTATCTTCACTTTTGTTGTGGTTGCGAAATCAATCTAGCAACGAATTTTATACGCGTCGACGCACAAGTAGCATCGCGCAGCTGACTCCACTTGCAGATGTTGCTTTCGCTGTCATAGGCCTCTTCCTCACTACTACATGTAGTGAGTGAGATTTTGGTGGAAAGAATCGAAGGATCCTCTTTTGTTTTTGGTCGCTTTATTACTTTGCGGATCTCCCAAATATGGACTACCCTCCCATTCAAGTTTGACGCAAGTAACAAATTCCATGGATCTCCCGCTGGTGTATGTAGATAAGCCATAGCCTAGCAGCCCCCATACAGATCTTCTCTTGTTCTCTTGAGATTCGAGCGAGCAAGCGAAACAAGTGGCCTCGCAACTCGCATCGCACCGCATCTCCGCAGTGCCTTCTTGGGATCGCCATGAACCAATCTCTCATTCCTCAACACTGCTAGCAGGAGTAGTATTTACACTAGCACTGCATAGGCATAGCCCGACCTTCTCCTACATGGATACGGAATCTGCGAGCAAGTGCTGCATCTGTTGAGGGAATATGTTCAGAGAGTAGTCTATGTTGAGACGATGCATCCTACTAGTAGTAGGAAAGAGGAAAATATCATGTGATACCATGTCACCATGTCACAAAATTCAAATTTACATGATACAAAAAATTCTAGTATTTCCCCTGAGTAGACGCGCGCGGTGGCCGTGGCGACGCAACCGGGTTGCCCGGGCCTGCGTCCGCCTGCCGTGGGTTCCCGGGACAGCGGCCCTGCACAACCCATCACCGTGTTTATTACTCCCACTCCTGTTGTGGGCAGGCCCTGTGATCTGGCCGGCCGGCCGCAGCCCGCAGGTTGTATTGTACTGTACGTACCGACGGACAGAACCGGCCTGGTGATCACACGCGTTTCACAGACTCTAGTGGCCGATCAGCCTGCTGTTGCCACTCTGTGATATCGGTCGGGGATATCTTTTCCTCGTCAGGGAGCCACGACACGTTGTTGGACAAGTCTACGTATGCACGACCCCATCCCGAGAGCCCGGTGCCAACATGCTGGGCACCCGTGTCCCTGCGGTGCTTGCTGGAGGTGCCACTTACTTAGAACACTGTACGTGCCACAACTTAATGTCGTCTACTCGTTGCTATCCACTGCCCTGCCATCTTCCCTCTATTTTCTTTTTCTTTTCGAACAGGGGGAGCTCTCCGGCCTCTGCACCAGAACGATGCATACGGCCACCTTTATAAAAAGCAAATAAGTTCAACAAGGTCATGCAGTCTCGAAAAAATTAAAAAAAGCTCACAAAGAGCCAATAAAAACGGCCACAAAAGCCACAACCGGCTGGCGAAAAAAAGATAGGAAAACTAATTGTCTATCTTATTACATGACCGCCATCCAAACCGATTGAAAATATCCCGTGCTACCATCTCCCACCGGATAGATCCAGTAACCAAACGCTCCCTGGCCTCCGTCGGAGTGAGTAGCGACCACATACGGATCAAAGCAGTGGCCCGGAAGATAACCTGCAAAAAATAAATATTTGATGTTCTGTTAAAGACGAAATCATTTCTGCAACTCCACACAGCCCACAATAACGCACATACTCCTACGCGGATGTGGCTCGCTGTTTCGAACTCTATCCCGTTGAGCCACGTTCCAAATGACGAGCTGACAGAGTTGGGAGGAGTAATGTTAAAAGCTATGTCCACCGTCCGCCATAGAACCTTTGCCAACGGGCAATCCAGAAAGAGGTGTTTGATAGTTACATCCCGATCACAAAAGCTACACCTAGTAGGTCCTGTCCAGTTACGCTTTGCCAGATTGTCTTTAGTTAAGACGACTTGTTTATGTACAAACCACATAAACACTTTGATTTTCAACGGAACCTTGACTTTCCAGACATATCTGGAACTAGGAATGGAGCTAGAATTGATAACATTAAGATACATTGATTTAACTGTAAACTCCCCAGTCCTAGTAAGCTTCTAGCGCAACTTATCGGGCTGTTGAGACAGCTGAACCTCCATCAGTCTACTCACTAGATGGAGCCACGCTTCCCAACGATTGCCGACCAGCGTCCTTCTGAATTGAATATTAAGGGGGACGGACTGGAGTACTGTTGCAACGTAAGCCTCGCGTCGTTGAACAATACTATAAAGAGACGGATATTGAAGCACAAGGGGTGTCTCTCCTAGCCAAGTATCCTCCCAGAATCTCGTGCTCGCGCCATTTCCGACAATAAACTTTGTCCTATTGAAAAAGGCTGCTTTAACTCCTATGAGCCCTTTCCAAAAAGGTGAATCCAGCGGCCTCACTGTCACCTGGGACAATGTTTTGGATTGAAGATACTTACTACGGAGAATCTGCGCCCATGTGGCCTCAGTCTCAACAGATAACTTATACATCCACTTACAGAGAAGACATCTGTTTTTGACTTCAAGATTTTCAATCCCAAGACCCCCTTGGTCTTTTGGTCGACAAATGATATCCCATTTGGCAAGTCTGTATTTTCTTTTTAGCTCATCACTCTGCCAGAAGAAACGGGATCGATAGAAGTCCAGCCTTTTCCTTACTCCAACTGGAACCTCGAAAAAAGACAAGACAAACATAGGCATACTCATGAGAACATAATTAATAAGAATTAATCGGCCTCCGTATGACATGAGCTTGCCCTTCCAGCAACTCAGTTTCTTCTCAAATCGATCCTCGATGCACTTCCATTCTCTGTTTGTCAGCTTACGATGATGAATTGGTATATCTAAATACGTAAAAGGTAAAGTCCCCAATTCGCACCCAAACAATTGCTTATAGGCCTCTTGTTCGTCTTTGGCTCTTCCAAAACAGAACAATTCGCTTTTATGAAAGTTAATCTTTAACCCGGTCAATTGTTCAAATAAGCATAACACCAGCTTTATATTTCTCGCTTTCGCCAAGTCATGCTCCATAAAGATGATCGTATCATCGGCGTACTGTAGGATAGAAACACCTCCATCCACTAGGTGAGGCACCAAACCATCCACCTGGCCAGCCTCCTTAGCCCTTCCTATTAAAATTGCCAACATATCAACTACAATGTTGAACAAAATAGGAGACATCGGGTCACCTTGTCGCAGGCCCTTATGTGTCTGGAAATAATGACCTATGCCGTCATTCACTTTAATTCCAACACTCCCTTTTCTGTGAAAGATTCTACCTGGCGTCGCTAGGCTTCATCGAAACCTTTCATGCGTAAGGCCTGTTGAAGGAAAGGCCATTTGACTTTATCGTACGCCTTCTCGAAACGAACGTGTTGAAACGAACGACTAAACGAACGTGCAAAGCACCTTGATGCCGCACAATATACACGAAACGCATCTTCCTTTAGCAGGAGAACAGGGGCGGCCACCCCGGCGATTCATGGGCATGTCTCCGCCGAGCCGTCGAGCTCATCTCGTCTATTATTCCGTGAGATGTACACGGCCCCCCTCTAGCCGGCCGGTCAAACGAAGACGCCGCAACCGCCGTCCTCCTCGTGCACCGCGCCCCGTCCACTCGCTTGCCCGTCGTGGTTCTTCGCCGCCATCGGCACACCAGAATATATGCGCATGCGCAGTTCGGTGCACGACGACCCATCAAAGTTTTGTAGAGGCCACGAACGATCGAATGATCAGCTCTTTCTCGAGAGTAGCAGTGGGGCTCAACAAGCTAGCGGCTCAACCCCAAAACAAGGGGACCAAAGGGACCCAAGGCGAGCACACATGCACATATACATATTGTAACAGCATTTGGTATTGGAAGATTGATAGATTGAGCCGGGGGCTACAACAGCGTTGCAACAGGATGGATGTACACCTGTATTATGTGTGTTGTAGTGAAGCTTCCACTCACCCCAAGAGGAGGAGGTGGGTGCCTTTTGTGGGGTTCATGAGTGTGCATTTAGGAACACCTTGGACCATGCATGCATGGACACCCACCCCCACCCCATTGGCGATGTCTTTTTTTTTTGAACGGTCACCGGGGGGGAGAGGATCCCCTCCTGAATATATTGCTCAAAAAGCTGCCAAAGCCAAGAGTCACCCCTAAAGCTTTGGCTGATTCAGTTTATAAGGGAAACCGGATCGAAAACCTAAACAAGTTGACCCCATTTATGAGGGAAACCGGGCCGAAAACCGTACAGGTAACAAGGTTACAAAAGATGAGAAAAATTACCACCCAGGAGAAGGCATGACCTAGCTAGCAGGCAAAAAGACCAACACCCACTAGTAGAAAAATGCCCATTTGTCCCGGTTCCAGAGGCCTATTCGTCTCGGTTCTGGAACCGGGACTAAAGGGTCGGGACTAAAGCCCAAAACCTTTAGTCCCGGTTCGCTTACGAACCAGGACAGAAGGTGCTCCACGTGGCCGCCGCGGGGAGCCCGGGCAGGAGGGCCTTTAGTCCCGGTTGGTAACACCAACCGAGACCAAAAAGTATCCACGCATCAGCAGCTCAAGAGCTGGGGTTTTTTTTTTGAAGAGGTGGGGGGGGGGGGGGGGGGGGTTTGGGGGTTTTGGAGGGTTAATTTAGGGGTTTCATATATTGTGTTAGCTAGCTAATAGAGAGATGTGACCTCTCTTATCTCCGTGCTTGGTCGACGCTAGGTACTATACGTATAGAGAGAACTCGACACGCTAGTTAGTAAGCAAATGAAGGAACCATTAAGTACACAAAATCGCCATGAACATATACAGAGAGAAGTGATCGACCTCTCCTTCTCCGAGAGATTGGTCGAACAACAAGTTTTCGTATATCTATCCGACGCTACTAGCTACATATATACAATATAAGATCTCTTACAATCGCTAACATCTAAAGTCAATTTCCACATGGTATTCGCCGGTTGGATTGATGACGTGGTCAAGAAAGAATTCCGCCAATTCCTCTTGAATTGCTCGTATGCGATCTTGTGGTAGGAGTTCATCCCGCAGCTGCGAGATCTAAATTGAAGAAGAGGGTCAATACATGTGTATGAATGAAACTCAACACAAATGATGGCAATAAAATAAAATTATGAATATTTTTGCTTACGCACTTCATATTGTTTTTTAGAGTACCCCCGCTTATTAAAGGCCGTCGCGTTGTAGATGAGCTCGCAAACGTAGTATCCACATAAATCATTCCCGGCTTCCTGCCACAGCCACTTTACGAGAAATAGAGGTCAATCAAACTGATAAGTAAGCATGCTAAATGGTATTGATGAAACTAGCTAGAATCAATGGGAGATGCGCGGAACTAAGTAGTAGTACTTACTTTCAGGTGTGTAAATCGCAGCTCGGTCGGCAGTCCCGGAGCTCTTGCGGTGAACTCTTTCCAAACCCTGCCAGACAAAGAAAATAATTACTTGATATCAGGAAATGAACAAAGTTGCCGATCTGGTGCCATAATGATCGATTGAACTTACTTCTGGAGCATTTCAGTCATGTCCGCATACTCCTAGGGATCTTTTCGTCTCGAGTCTAAGACGGTTACTACTCCCCGCTCAAGCTTAATGTCTAGCAAAATAAAGTGAAAGCTGCGCACGCATGCATAACTCATCAGTTACATTACTATAACCTCGAGTAATAAGGAAAACCGAATATGCAGAAGACAGTAACACTCACTTGAAGTTGTAAGAAAAGAGTATTTTATCTTTGTTTTGATTTTTGAGCAACGATTGTAGCAAGTTGGCCTCGGTTTCTTCGACATTCTTTTTAACCGTCCATTCATGTATGACATTTGGGTTAACGAATCCAGTGTCATAGATTTGTGCATTTCTGCATTCGATGATCTTCAATCTGCATAATATAGTGAGGATAATTATATATACATGCAATGAAAGAGCTGAGCTATATATAGCGACTTAATTACAGAAGTAGTACTTACAGACAGTAGCAAGTCACGAGTGATTTGTCGAGGGCCTTTTGATTGTATAACTGGAAAAACTCGTCAAAATCAACACTAATATAATCCAATCCAACGAAGTCATGCTCCTCTTTAATTCTCATCATCAAAGCATCCTTCCCAGAGGTGCTGCAGGTTTACATGTACCACTGATGGAATTTTCGCATCATCGTTGTTAGAGCACGACTTCCATCTTTGACGAGAGGCTTCCCGTACTGGTATCTGAATTCGTCCACCTCTAACATATCAAACACTACATCATCGCCCAGGTAATCATCAGGATTGGTACCGGGCACCATCCCAGGCAGATTAGCGACGATATCGCTAGACACCTTGAGCGGGGGGCATGATTGGTTCGCCTGTTCGCCGAGCTGGGGAATTTTTTCCGCACTTCTTCGTTCTTCTAACCTTTTATCACTGGAAGTAGTTCCCGACTGGCGCGCATCTCCATCTGTCTTCTTAAGAGCGCGGAGATAGTTGTCATCCGGCGGAGGCGGTGGTGGTCGCTTCAGGGCATCGATAGTGCGCTTCGCTTTCACCGGATCTATCGTCTCCTTCGGAGGTGGAGGTTTCTTTGCAAAAAAGTCCCTCAGTTCGACAGCACAGATTTCCTCGCTTTACTTGTCGGTCCTCTCATATGGTAACTTTTCTAGAGGCTTGAGAGATGGACCGTATCTGAATTGCCACCCGCCTCTGCTTGTACTGCTAGTCGCCGGAGCGGCGGCGTCTCTCTTCCGCCGTGGCTGACGCGGCGGAGTGCTCCGACGCGCTGGAGGAGCCGGAGCGGCGGCGTCTGTCTTCCTATGTTGCTGACGAGGCGGAGGAGGAGGCGGACTGCTCCGACGCGCCGGAAGAGGTGAAGGAGGAGGCGGAGTGCCAGCCTCATGCGCCGGAGGAGCCGTAGAAGGAGGCGGAGTGCCCTGATCACTCGCCGGAGGAGGAGGAGGCGGAGTGCCCTGACTCGCCGGAGGAGGAGGAGGAGGAGGCGGAGGCGTCCAGTTCGGAAGCTTGATGTGCTCCTTCCGCCATAGACATGGAGTCTTCAGAGCAAGACCCAGCTGAGTCTCACGTTCACCTGTAGGGTGGTCAAGCTCGAGCTCCTCAAATCCCTCCGTTACTTCATCCACCATCACAATAGCATAACCATGTGGAATCGAACGGCAGTGAAAAGTTCCGTCGGGTTCAGGAGGTGCAACAGAGTCGACAGCCGCCTTGAATTTGAGGTTCTGCCATCGCGTCATAAGCTGGCAATGTTGAGCCTCCGTGATAGCATCCACGGGGTAGCTAGGAGCCGTGAAGTCAGGCTGCTGAACGAGCTCGGTGGAAGCCATGCTGCTTCTCCGCTGAGATGGCGGGGTAGCTTCCGGGGTAGCTCCGGCAGCTTGCTGGCTCTCAACTTGTTCCTCTAGCTTTTGTACTCTTGTATTCAGCTTCTGCATTTCGGTGAGCTCCAGTTTCCTCTTCCTCTCCCGGGTTTTGTAACCGCCTGCGCCGGGAAACCCAACCTTCCACGCAACGGATCCTGGCGTGCCTCGTGTTCGTCCAGGGTGCTCAAGATTCCCGAGGGCCTTGGTCAGGTCGTCATTCTCTCTGTCGGGAATGAACGTCCCTTGCTGCACTGCGGCGATACACTTCTGAAGCTTCTTGACGGGTATTGCAAGTTGCTCGTCCGTCCAAATGCACTTCCCTGTTTCAGGGTCCAAGGTTCCCCCAACCCCGAAGAATCAAGTCCTTGAACGGTCTGGCCAGTTCAATGTCTCTGGTTCGACCCCTTTAGCAAGCAGGTCATTCTCAGCTTTGTCCCATAGCGGCCGGACTTTGAGGTAGCCACCTGACCCTGTGCGATGGTGAAACTTTTTCTTTGCAGCATTTATCTTATTTGTCTCTGACATCTTCTTACTCTTGTCCGATGTCTTGTTGGCCACAAATACGGGCCAGTGATCTCTTATCTTCTCAAATCGGCCGGTGAATTCTGGAGTCTTCCCTTTGTCGACAAACGTTGATTTCAACTCATTCTTCCACCTCCTGAATAGATCTGCCATCTTCTTAAGAGCACACGCCTTGACCAATGGCTCTATAACTGGCTTATCCGGATCCTCCTCTGGCGGAAGGGTGAAATTTGCCTTCAGCGAGGTCCAAAGATCATCTTTCTGTCTATTTGTGACATAAGAAACTTGAGGGTCTTCGTTCTTCGTAGGCTCATTCCATAACTGGATGCTGATCGGGATGATGTCCCTAACAATAGCTCCGCACTGAGCAGAAAATGCATCCTTGGTCCGCCTCGGTTCAATCGGCTGGCCATTGTCCGTGATTGCTGTGATCGTGAACCTTTCATCCTGACGCAACCTTTTCTTCGGGCCTCGTCTCGTTACCGAAGTTTGGCTCGATCCGGAGGGCTTTAAAAGAAGAAAGAAGATTTAATATATGTAGATACCAAAACAATTAATGCATCAATTAGCTAGTCAGCACAGGCTTAATTAATATATATACCTCGCCGGACTTTGCAACAGCTCCCTCCTCCGTTCGATCACCGGAGCCATCATCATGGTCTCCTTCTTCCTCCGGCATTCGGTCACCGGAGCCATCATGATCATGTCCTTCCTCCTCCATTGTTCGATCACCGGAGCCTTCACCCTCTTCTTCCAGACAATCAGTGTCATTGAGATACGACAAGACATCACCTCCGCCGAGGATTATGTCCCCCAACAACTATTCTGTTTCCAAGTCTCTTTGTTGATCCATAGTTTCTGCAAATATTACAACATGGCAATTAATATACAAACATGAGAGATGGATATATTAGTGGCAAACATCGACCTAGCTTGCTAATCACAACAAGGAATATTAATTAGTGGCCTCGACACTTCTACGGTTTGGGGTGGCCTCGACAACGCTTCTAGGGTTTGGGGTGGCCTCGACAACGCTCTTTTAACTTGGTAAATTTGGGTGGCCTCGACGCTTCTAGGGTTTGGGGTGGCCTCGGCAATGCTTCTAGGGTTTGGGGTGGCCTCGACGCTTCTAGGGTTTGGTCGGGCGAGAGGGGGTTGATCGACGTCCCCCCTCATGTTGAAGAGTTACCGGAGTTCTCTCATAAATGTCCGACGTCCGGACCGCCTCTCTCATGAATGTCAAACAAGGGATTTAATAAAATGGCGACATTCTGGATGTGCAGAAAATGGTCCATATTTTTCCTGATCTCATCTACCCTTCTATATGTCACGTTGTCAGTGTCAAAGGATTCAAGAAAACCATGGCTTCATCATTAGCCGGAAGTAACAGGCGCATAATGGTACGAAGCTCTCCAAAATTGTTTTGGAACGGAGTCCCGGATAGGATAATTAGTTTTTTGGTACGAAGTTCAGCAAGTGCCTTCCGAATATCGCTATTTGGAAGGCCTTTGCTGAAATTCGTACCAAAAAGCGAATTATTCTATCCGGAACTCCGTTCCAAAACAACTTTGAAGAGCTTCGTAGCATCATACGACTGTTACTTCCGGCTAATGATGAAGCCATGGATTTCTTCAATACTTCGACAGACAACGTGACATATAGAAGAATATATTATATATATATATATATATATATATATATATATATATATATATATATAAATATATATATATATGAGATCAGAAAAAAAAATTGGATCAACTTGTGCACATCCATAATGGGGGCATTCTTGATAAATCTATATATGTCAAAATTCAAACTTTGACATATGATCAAATGTTGCATATGTCAAAATTGAAACTTTGACATATGATCAAACTTTGATATACGATCAAATGTTGCATATGTCAAAATTCAAACTTTGACATATGATCAAACTTTGATATATGTCCACCGCGATATAAAATGATACATAGACTTGTTCGGGCGAGAGGGGGTTGATCGACGTCCCCCCTCATGTCGAAGTTACCGGAGTTTTCTTCTAGTGGTTTGGGTGGCCTCGAGAGTTTGTCGGGTAGGGGCGGGAGGGGGTAGGAGATCGACAGCGCTTTTTTTCTAGGGTTTGGGTGGCCTCGAGAGTTGGTCGCCCGGTATATCGAGAGAGGGAGGTGAACATTTTACCTTAGTAACTTAGAAAAAATGTTATCGGGGAGGGGGTATATCGACCCCCCCCCCCTCATGTCGAAGTTATCGGGGAGGGGCTATATCGACAACGACATACATATAGCCATATACATATAAAAAAAATCCTATGAACATCCATACATACATACATACATATAGCCACATACATATATATGGTTATGAAAATAAAAATTCATCATATAAAAAAAATGTTATCGGGGAAGGGGTATATCGACCCCCCCCCCCCCCTCATGTCGAAGTTATCGGGGAAGGGCTATATCGACAATGACATATACATATAAAAAAAATTCTATGAACATCCATATATACATACATATAGCCACATACATATATATGGCTATGAAAAAAAATTCATCATATAAAAAAATGCTATGAAGAAAACAATTAATACATATATGAACAAAACAATTTTATGAACATCCATACATACATAGCCACATACATATATATATATATATACATTATATATGAACAGAAAAATAGCATACATAACAAAAAAAAGCACGGCGGCGGCGGCGGCTGGGCAGGGCAGGGGCGCGGTGCTCACAGAGGGAGGCGTCGGGGCAGGGGTAGGGGGCGGTGACGGCGCGGCGACGAGGGCTCGGGGCAGGGGCGGCGCGGCGACGAGGGCTCGTGGCAGGGGCGGCGCGGCGACGGCGTCGGGGGCTGGGGCGCGCGCGGCGACGAGGGCTCGGGGCAGGGGCGACGACGGCGACGGCGGGACAGAGGGGCAGCCGACGACGGCGACGGCGGGGCAGAGGGGCTGCCGACGACGGCGACGGCGGGGCAGAGGGGCAGCCTGGCGGCGTCGTCGGAGGGATCGAAGATGAACTGAATGAAAATTTTGACAAGTGCTGCTTATATAGACGAAGCATTGGTCCCGGTTCGTGGCACCAACCGGGACCAATGCCCCCTTTAGTCCCGGTTGGTGCCAAGTCCCGGTTGGTGCCACGAACCGGGACCAAAGGTCAGTTTTCAGCAGCCCAAAAGGCGGGAAACAGAGACCTTTGGTCCCGGTTGGTGGCACCAACCGAGACTAAAGGGGGGCATTGGTCCCGGTTGGTGCCACGAACCGGTACCAACGCACCCCTTTCGTCCCGGTTGGTGCGACCAACCGGGACCAAAGGCCTTGCGCTGGCGCGGTGCGGTGGGATGTTTAGTCTCACCTCGCTAGTTGAGAGTCCTCGAGAGTGGTTTATAAGCACTGCTGCGCCCACCCTCTCGAGCTCCTCTCAACTGCAGGCTTTCGGGCCTAATCTGTCACTCCTTGCCTGTGGGCCTATTGGGCCTGCTGCGGGCCTGAATCCTGGCCCATGGTTGGGTTTCTAGTCGTATTCAGGTCGTGGTGGCCCAGTAGGTGGCATTTTTTTTATTTTTTTCCAGTTTTTTTGCTTTATTTATTTTATTTTGTTTCTACTTACAGCAAAATACTTACTGTTTTTCAGTGATTCTTGTTGCTTTTAGGTAATAAAAATTACAAATTTTCTGTTAGTGCCATTAGTTTTCCAATTTGAATAGTTTAAATTTGAATTTTTTGAAATTTGTGTGAATCACTAGTTTGTGAATAACTTTACTATAAAAATAGATTTTTGAGTGATTATTTTTCCTGCTATTTAATATTACTGTATTTTATCATTAAATTTAATTTGGTAATTTTTAGGTTATTTGAAATGTCTATTTTAATCAAAAACAGATTTTGTTATTTTAGTTTGCTATTAAAGTTTCAAACAAAAAAATTCTAAAGAGGTTGAAAGTTGGCATGGTATCATCATTTCACCCACATAGCATGTGCTAAAAAGTTGAGAGGGTTACGGCAAAAACTGGATGCACTTCGTGTACAAAATGGACAATCTCTTTCGAAGTATCAGGGTTTCGGACGAAAACTCATCTGTTACAAAGGGATTTTATATTTTTGAACTTATTTGAACTTCAGACTTTTTGTGTGTTCAAAATGCACCATTTAAAGCCACATCATCAATTTTCAACCCTTTCTGACTTCATCTGATATTTTTCATGCATTTACTGATTTTTTTTAGCTAAATGACCCTGAAATTGAAAAGCACTACAAATGAATTCTGAAAAGGTTGAAAGTTGGCATGGTATCATCATTTCATTCACATAGCATGTGTTAAAAAGTTGAGAGGGTTACGGCAAAAACTGGATGCACTTCGTGTACAAAATAGACAATCTCTTTCGAAGTATCAGGGTTTCGGATGAAAACTCATATGTTACAAAAGGGATTTCATTTTTTTGAACTTATTTGAACTCCAGACTTTTTATGTGTTGAAAATGCACCATTCAAAGTCACATCATCAATTTTCAACCCTTTCTGACTTCATCTGGTATTTTTCATGCATTTACTAATTTTTTTGAGCTAAATGACCCTGAAATTGAAAAGCACTACAAATGAACTCTGAAAAGGCTGAAAGTTGCCATGGTATCATCATTTCACCCACATAGCATGTAATAAAAAGTTGAGAGGGTTTCGGCAAAAACTGGAAGCACTTCGTGTACAAAATGGACAATCTCTTTCGAAGTATCAGGGTTTCATACGGAAACTCATCTGTTACAAAAGGCATTTCATTTCTTCACATGTAACTGCAGTGATATTCTAGATCAAAGGCATCATCATAATAGTTGTGGAGAGAAAGTCTTCACTTTTTCTTCGCTTGTGTCTTTTGCTTATTGCGCCGTAACCATGGATAATCTTCATCGTTTAACAGGGTGCTTGGGTCAGCCTTGACTTTGAAGGGAGGAATTTCATGAAACTTTTCATAATCTTCAGACATGTCTGTCTTGCCCTCCAATCCCACGATGTCTCTTTTTCCTGAAAGAACTATGTGGCGCTTTGGCTCATCGTATGATGTATTCGCTTCCTTATCTTTTCTTTTTCTCGGTTTGGTAGATATGTCCTTCACATAGAAAACCTGCGCCACATCATTGGCTAGGACGAATGGTTCGTTTGCGTACCCAAGATTGTTCAGATCCACTGTTGTCATTCTGTTCTGTGGGTCTACCTGTACCCCGCCTCCTGATAGATTGACCCATTTGCACCGAAACAAAGTGACCTTAAAATCATGCCCGTAGTCAAGTTCCCATATGTCCACTATGTAACCATAATATGTGTCATTTCCCCTCTTGGTTGCTGCATCAAAGCGGACACTGCTGTTCTGGTTGGTGCTCTTTTGATCTTGGACGATCGTGTAAAATGTATTCTCATTTATCTCGTACCCTTTGTAAGTCAATACAGTCGAAGATGGTCCCCTGGCCAACGAGTACAGCTCATCAGAAACAGTGTTGTCACCCCTGAGACGTGTTTGTAACCAACTGCCGAAAGTCCAGATGTGTTCACATGTAATCCAGTCGTCACACTGCTCCGGGTGTTTGGAGCGCAGAATGTTCTTGTGTTCATCGACATACGGGGTGACCAAGGTAGAGTTCTGTAAAACTGTGTAGTGTGCTTGAGACCAAGAATGCCCGTCCCTACATATTATTGAGTCCCCACCTAGCGTGCCTTTTCCAGTCAGTCTCCCCTCATACCGCGATTGAGGGAGACCAATCTTCTTAAGGTCAGGAATGAGGTCAACACAAAACCCAATGACATCCTCTGTTTGATGGCCCATGGAGATGCTTCCTTCTGGCCTAGCGCGGTTACGGACATATTTCTTTAGGACTCCCATGAACCTCTCAAAGGGGAACATATTGTGTAGAAATACAGGGCCCAGAACGACAATCTCGTCGACTAGATGAACTAGGACGTGCGTCATGATATTGAAGAAGGATGGTGGGAACACCAGCTCGAAACTGACAAGACATTGCGCCACATCACTCCTTAACCTTGGTAGGATTTCTGGATCGATCACCTTCTAAGAGATTGCATTGAGGAATGAACATAGCTTCACAATGGCTAATCGAACATTTTCCGGTTGAATCCCCCTCAATGCAACCGGAAGCAGTTGCGTCATAATCACGTGGCAGTCATGATACTTTAGGTTCTGGAACTTTTTCTCTGGCATATTTATTATTCCCTTTATATTCAACGAGAAGCCAGACGGGACCTTCATCCTGAACAGGCATTCAAAGAAGATTTCCTTCTCTTCTTTGGTAAGAGCGTAGCTGGCAGGACCTTCATACTGCTTTGGAGGCATGCCGTCTTTTTCGTGCACACGTTGCTGGTCCTCCCGTGCCTCCGGTGTATCTTTTGTCTTACCATACACGCCCAAGAAGCCTAGCAGGTTCATGCAAAGATTCTTCGTCACGTGCATCACGTCGATTGAAGAGCGGACCTCTAGGTCTTTCCAGTAGGGTAGGTCCCAAAATATAGATTTCTTCTTCCACATGGGTGCGCGTCCCTCAGCGTTATTCGGAACCCTTTCCAAAGATTACTTGTAAATCATTGACCATAGCAAGTATGTGATCACCGGTATGGATGGCGGGCTTCTTCCGGTGATCTGCCTCGCCTTTGAAATGCTTGCCTTTTTTTCGACATTGATGGTTGGTCGGAAGAAATTGACGATGCCCCAGGTACACATCTTCCTGCATTTGTCCAGGTATATACTTTCGGTGTCATCTAAACAATGCGTGCATGCGTGGTATCCCTTGTTTGTCTGTCCTGAAAGGTTACTGAGAGCAGGCCAATCATTGATGGTTACAAACAACAACGCATGCAGGTCAAATTCCTGCTGTTTGTGCTCATCCCACACACGTACACCGTTTCCATTCCACAGCTGTAAAAGTTCTTCAACTAATGACCTTAGGTACACATCAATGTCGTTGCCGGGTTGCTTAGGGCTTTGGATGAGAACTGGCATCATAATGAACTTCCACTTCATGCACAGTCAAGGAGGAAGGTTATAGATACATAGAGTCACGGGCCAGGTGCTGTGATTGCTGGACTGCTCCCCAAAAGGATTAATGCCATCCGCGCTTAAACCAAACCATACGTTCCTTGCATCACCTGCAAAGTCATCCCAATACTTTCTCTCGATTTTTCTCCACTGCGACCCGTCAGCGGGTGCTCTCAACTTCCCGTCTTTCTTACGGTCCTCTCAGTGCCATCGCATCACCTTGGCATGCTCTTTGTTTCTGAACAGACGTTTCAACCGTGGTATTATAGGAGCATACCACATCACCTTGGCAGAAACCCTCTTCCTGGGGCACTCGCCGTCAATATCACCAGGGTCATCTCGTCTGATCTTATACCGCAATGCACCGCATACTGGGCATGCGTTCAAATCCTCGTACGCACCGCGGTAGAGGATGCAATCATTAGGGCATACATGTATCTTCTGCACCTCCAATCCTAGAGGGCATGCAACCTTCTTTGCTGCGTACGTACTGTCGGGCAATTCGTTATCCTTTGGAAGCTTCTTCTTCAATATTTTCAGTAGCTTCTCAAATCCTTTGTCAGGTACACCATTCTCTGCCTTCCACTAGAGCAACTCCAATGTGGTACCGAGCTTTGTGTTGCCATCTTCACAATTGGGGTACAACCCTTTTTTGTGATTCTCTAACATGCGATCGAACTTCAGCTTCTCCTTTTCACTTTCGCATTGTCTCTTTGCATCAACAATGACCCGGCGAAGATCATCATCGGGCACATCGTCTGGTTCCTCTTGATCTTCAGCTTCCCCCGTTGCAGCATCACCGTATTCAGGGGGCACATAGCTGTCATCATCCTCTTCTTCTTCGCTATCTTTCATCATAACCCCTCTTTCTCCGTGCTTGGTCCAAACATTATAGTGTGGCATAAAACCCTGATAAAGCAGGTGGGTGTGAAGGGTTTTCGAGTCAGAGTAAGACTTTGTATTCCCACATATAGGGCATGGACAACACATAAAACCATTCTGCTTGTTTGCCTCAGCCACTTCGAGAAAATTATGCACGCCCTTAATGTACTCGGAGGTGCGTCTGTCACCGTACATCCATTGCCGGTTCATCTGCGTGCATTATATATAATTAAGTGTGTCAAAAACCATTACAGAACATCATGAATACCGAAGTGACCAAATTAATTAATAGAAGTTCATCGTCACATTAAAACCAAAGTACATACATAGTTCTCATTGAACAACATATAGCTCTCCAGAGCATCTAATTAAACCATACATTGAAACTATGTAAAACATTTCAATGCAACAACAAATGCGATCATAATCGCAACTAAGGTGATCCAACGGCATAATGATACCAAGCCTCGGTATGAATGGCATATTTTTTCATCTTTCTAATCTTCAAGCGCATTTTATCCATCTTGATCTTGTGATCATCGACGACATCCGCAACATGCAACTCCAATATCATCTTCTCCTCCTCAATTTTTTTCAATTTTTCCTTCAAGTAATTGTTTTCTTCTTCAACTAAATTTAACCTCTCGACAATAGGGTCGGTTGAAATTTCCGGTTCACATTCCTCCTAGATAAAAGAATTTATGTCACGTTGGTCGGCATAATTGTCATAAACACTAAATGAACCAAATAGTTATAAAAGATAATATATACCACATCCGAATCATAGACAGGACGAGGGCCGACGGAGGCGGATACCAAAACCATCGCACTATATAATAACAAACAATAATAAAAGTAAGAAAATTACACAAGTATCTATCTTAATCATACAAGTAAGAACTTTTTTCTTTTACAAAGAAGATAAGACCAAGAGGCTCACCACGGTGGTGCCGACGACGAGATCGGCGCGGGCGATCGACGGCGGTGAGGACGGGGACGGGATAGGACGGACCGCCAAATCTAGACAAATCTCGAGGAAAATGGAGCTTGGACAAGGAGCTTCGAGAGGAGAAAGCTTAAGTGTGGCTTGGGCATTTCATCGAACACCTCATGTGCATAGGAGGTGAGCTAGAGCACCACAAAGCTCTCCCACGGTCACCCCAAAAAACAGAGCACTCCACTGCTCTGCTCGCGGGCGAGGTATATATATATATAGGCATCTCATTGGTCCCGGTTCGTGGCTGGAACCGGGACCAAAGGTTCCAGCCACGAACCGGGACCAATGGTTGTGGGCCAGGAGCGAGGCCCATTGGTCCCGGTTCGTGGCTGGAACCGGGACCAAAGGGGCCAGACGAACCGGGACCAATGCCCCACGAGGCCCGGCCGGCCCCCTGGCCTCACGAACCGGGACCGATGCCCCCTTTGGTCCCGGTTCGTGAGTGAACCGGGATTAATGGGCTGGCCCTGCCTGGACCAAAGCCCTGTTTTCTACTAGTGACCACGAGAGACACAAGTAGATATGGGGTGCTGTCGAGGGATCACAATACCAAGACTCTGCAAACAACCTAACGCACCGCACCGGCGTGCGTACCGAGCCCCACGGCACAACAGAGGATCAACCATAATCAACGAGTGCCAAATCTTAACACGAACCTTGACTGGGAGATCCGCCACGGGCGGTCGAAACGATTAGCAGGTTGGGGAGGCATCATTGTGTCGTCATTGAGCAAAGGTGAATCAAGACAATACCAAGAGCCCGAAGCTCGTCGCAGCACAACGGCAACCATGGGAGGGTCTTGAGCATGCACATCAACAGGACGGAGACCACGCAAAGGACAACAGAAGAGAAACACACGAAGAACACACCACCGTCGGCCCCAAGCCGGCCTCACCACCACCACCAAATGCACCACCCTCAACCAGCGCAGCAATAGGAGCCGTCGTTTGGGCCTCCAAGATGACGCCTCCAAGGAGGTAGTGCTGTCAAAGACACAACAACATCATCTAATCCGGCGAGCCCGATCTTAGGTTTTCACCCGGTGACCACAAAGCAAAGTACCGTAGGTGCTGGAGCTCCACAGCGGCACCTCATGCGAGGAAGACGACGTCCATAGACGCCGCTGCCACCGACATCGAAATTAGTCAATGCAAGGTTTTCACCCGGAGTTTGAGCACATCCCTACAGCAAGACACCTGAACCGTGCCGAAGCAGATTCACGCGGAACAGCTCGGAGACCACGCCTCTAGGAAGGTATACGACGCCGGGTAGCGTCGTCGTGGTCAGCTCACACAAAGGCTGAGCAGAGATTTCTCCCAAAGCACCGCCGCGTGGTCTCCGAGTGGCGCCCCCACGCTCCCCCTCTGTCGTTCGCCACCCAGCTCTCAGCAGCGAGCTGTCACCACGCTGTAGAGCAGCAGCCAGCACCGAGCTAAAGCAGCCGCGTCCGCCACTCCCCAAGCAACGGGGAAAGGGTGGAGTCGCATCCGACGCCAAGGACGCCAGATCAGAGCAGCGCTGCGCCAGGCACCTCGTCGCGAACTACCGCGACCAGCCACCCCATACAGCTACGCCAGGCCCGAGCCATATTGATGCGCGAGCTGCGCGGGGCTGGCCAGAAGGCTCAACACCTCCGGTGGGCGAGCACTATGCCCGTGGGACGCGCACGGGAGCGCGTCGGCGCGTGAGCAGGGCCCGAGCATGAGTGCCCCGAATCGTCGAGGAAGACAACTGCACGCAGCAGGGCACGCCACATCGGAGACCCCAAGGGCGGCGTCCACACGAAAGGCGGCCGGACGAGGACGCACCAGCGCGCCGGCCGACGAGCAGGGTCGTCGGGACGAGCAGGGGAGCTTCCGATTGGATCTGAGGGAGAGATGGGGCGTCGATCTCAGCCGTGCCCGAGAGCTTCAGCGCGCCTAGAGAGGGGTCCCCGCCGCCGCTGTCAGCCGCGCAGCTTCGCCTTGCGGCGTCGTCCGGCAGCGGCGGAGGGGGCGGTGGGATTTTGCGGCGGCGGCGGCTAGGGTTGCTGTTCCGCCCGAGCCGCCCGCACGGGAGCGACCGGGCGCATGTGATTATGTATATTGCCTACTTCCCCATTGGCGATGTCTTGCACGTCCTCAAGCGATTTGTTTCGTCCGTGCATTGCATGGATGATGCGTCAACCGGTGGATCGGCCTCGATCGGTTGCACGAGGTTGTGGAATATACTCTTTGTGACAGGATTTGTGTGTGACATACCCATGCATGCATACTCACTACTCAGTAATAGGAAAAAGGAATTCGATCACTCGAGTGGTAGGAGCATCACGAAGTGGAACTTGCTGCAGAGTAAGCTTCAACATTGCTCGTCACTTTCTTAATATATTTGTTCTTTCATCATTGCTCATCTGATTAACCATTAAGTGTGCAGCATGAACTCTCCGCTCTCAATTTATTCCAGGAGAGCCATGCACTAGCTAGGCTGAGTTGTTCTGGAGCAACCTGCCCGACTCATCTACTCATGCATGTCCATGCATGCATAGAGAATCTTTTTTTTAGCTGAACATGCATAGAGAATCTTGTCCAACACAAGGGTGACAAGCATGGGCAACTTGTTGTGTTGTGCCTGTGCTGCAAACAAGATTGATAGGTGTAGGCCCAGCAACTAAACGAAAGCTCTGTTGTGCCACACCGGCATCGATCATACACATGATGATTGCGAGGAGTGGAGGAGAGAGAGAGAGAGATCCCAAATTTGAAGCTTCGAATGCTTGTGTAAGAATTATCTGCATCGGTGATGGAACAGAAATGCAAGCCCTCGTCCAAAAAATAGTTCCTCTAGGCCATTCTTATGTTTTACTCATCATATCTTATCCATTAGTTCCTATAAACAGTTAGCTATTTGGCTTGCAAAAGGCGTCATATACTCATGCTTGTGGGACAAAGCATAGGAAGCTGGGGGCAGAGCGGCGCAAATTGGTTCGTGCTTTACATAAACTTCTCGTAATCTAATAATCATTAAAAGTGTAAAAGGGCATCAGGTCCATATCCTATTAGTCGCATAGCTGCACAATTAGCTAGTACTGTTGGTTTGCTTTTCTAGGCTTCCACTCGATACAAAACACTACTTGGCTACTAATCCTCGCTGATGAGCTCGGCAAAGTGAAAACTTTCTTCAAAATTCAGAACGGATATGATATATCGTACGTGGTTTGCATATTGATGATTTGGTAAGTATTACTACACTGGGCACCACCAATTGCTTAATAAGAGGTCTCTGCATCAACAATAGCTTCCTTAAAAAACATAAATTGTAAAGCACGTGTGATGTAGTATTTCACTTGATTAATCTGATATTATCCCAGCTGGCTAGAGCTTAGCTTACACAATCTGCACTGCATTTTTAGCAGCGACCATACCATTTTCATTTAAGAAAATGAAAGATTGATTGCCTCCTGGCTCCGCATCATATACACACGTCCTATTTCTTTTTTCCGACAAAGGGTAATATTTTAATATCAAGACGATGACGCACACAACCAAAATAATAAAATAAAAATAAAGACAACCAACACGACTAATCTTGTCGTAAACGCTCATGATCACAATTGGGTGATACACAAAAGCATATAACCTACATAAAAAAGGATGGTTTTTTTCTTGTCAAACACTAGTCATCTTGGCACAACCAAATAGCCTAAAAAGACAACATTGGCACCAATCCTCTATTCCTAGCTACAAACCACCACCTATTTGTTCTAGCCATGCAACTATGCCATATTTTTCGTAGCCATACAATCATGTCACATAAGCAAGCCTTGCATTTAAGTCATGGATACTTTTTTTTTGCATTAGTCTATGCATGCAACACTGCCACATCATCTATTCACGCATCTTAGACGTAAGAAATTTCTTTCATTAGCTTTTGTGTTCTGATGGACAATACATTTGTTGGGCGATTGCAACATACCTATGTAGTTCATCCTTCATATTTTTGTTACAAATAATATTCTTTTGACTGCAACTCGAAAGTTTTTTTTTCCTCTTTTAGATACTCGTATGTTTTCTTAATGTTTTAAAGTTCACATTGGCTTTCCATTAAAGTAGTTAATTTTTAGCAACTATTTATACATTTCTTTTAACAAGGTACCCGCGGCAACACGCGGGGAATCATCTAGTATGAATAAGTGAGCGGAGAGAGTTATGGACCCCTAAAGACATGTACCCCTAAAAAGTGACATGCTCCACATCGAAGCATTATATTCCAGCATGTTTGACGGGTTCTTTTGCCTCGTTGTGTCTTGGTAGAGTTGGAACTACAAAGAAGGTGCCTCGGCGGTGACGGTGACACGAGATGTGGGTTCAGTTGCAAAGGCTCGGTTGACGCAAGCTCGACGCTGTTCTCTGCATGGTTCGTTGCCCGGATTAGAGTTGTCTGGTCGCTTGTGCGGGCGGCTATCTGGTTAGCATGGACCAGCATAGATTTTGACGTCTGTTGTGGTGAGGGCTTTGTTGGTGGTTGTCTACGGTGATGTCGGAGTCCTTGGCTTGTGGAGGAATTATAACGATGACGCTTGATGATAATCTTGACGGTGCTTTCTTCTTTACTACGTGTGTGTATTCGTAGGGTAAGCAGGTTGCTCGTGGTTGCCCCGTGTCGCCATTGTGATGGTTTTTGTCCGATTTTTCACTAATTAACTATGTAACTCTACTTCCTAATTAATGGATGAGGTAAAAGGTTTGCCTTCGTTACAAAAAATGCCAAGCAATCCTTGCAGTTGTGTATAACAAAAAAACATAAAATCTACCAGTTCGATCATGCATATAGTGATAGTGGTCCCAAACTCTGGGACCTCGTCTATTACCGAGTTTAGTTTTGATTTGAAAATTCCGAACGATGCAAGTCTGACTATTTTGCGACAATTTATTTATCTATTCATCAAACATCATGACAGTACAAGTTACAACAGAAGAATCTGAAGTTACATCCATGTCCATAAACCACCTAGCGATGACTACAAGCACTGAAGCAAGCCACTGACGTGCCACCGTCATCACCCCTCCCTCATTTAGTCAGGCAAACCATGTTGTAGTATGCAACGAGAAAGTTATCGCGCTAAGACCCAAAAGAACCAGCGCACAAGAACAACAACCATTGTCGATGAAGAGAAGTGTAGATAAAAAAAATCCAACATATAGACACACGGACATAGACGAACAAAGATCGACACCAAGCAGGTCCACCGAAGGCAAGCACTAACCGAATCCTGCAAGATTCACCAAAGACACACCTGCACACGCCTCCGGCGACAGAGAACCGCCGCTGGGAGGGGGCTAGGCGGAAAAACCTTATTCCATTTCAAGAGGTGCCGCCTCTTCGCCTTAGTATATTTAACCAGTCACAGTGCATTCCATCGCGTTGATGGAACTGACCGAAGAACATGAGCAGCACACTGCTTAATTAGCAGGCTCCTCGCATCAGCTCCAGCACGCACGTTAAATCAAGCACAATGCATGTTCTTCCATGTCGAGACCATCATCACCCGCATGCACCCCGTGGAACTCGCCGTGTCGAGGGACAAGCGTCCCTGCACCACCACCACCACCACCACCACTGCCACATCACACACTGTCCGGTCGACGGGAAACCGATCGGACATCTCGAACCCTCCTGGTCTCTCTCGTGCTACAGTGCTTCAGGGCGAAAAAAGGGGCGACGAGAGGGAGGTGCCCTCTGGCGGCGGATCCGCCGCTCCCCTTCGTCTCTGGCGGCCGTTTCGGCGCCGGGAGGCGGAGGGGAGCCCGGATCCCTGCGCGGAGGTGTATATAGGGTTAGTTTTAGGGGTGTGTTTCCCCGGCATCGGCATCGAGACGGCGATGGTGGCGATGCTCGGAATAATGTTTCGCCTGGTTCCTTCCCGTCTGTTCGACGTCGGGTACGGCGTTGGCAAGGAGCGCGGGGCCTTTTGGGGGCTGTCGCTTGCGGGTGTTGCTCCGGGTCCGGGGCGGCGACCAGTGAGGCGACGGAGTTTGGGGCTGCAGGCCCTTTGTTCGGGAGCTTTGGTTCTGGATCGGGGTTTCCCCATCTGGTTGCTGCGGACGACTGGCGGCTACAGGAAGTGGAGGGCATTGTGGTCGGAGCTGCTGCTCTTCTCTGGCGTTGGCTGGCGCAGGGGGCTGCTTCGAGGACAGGGGAGCGCGGGGTTTCTCGCCGGCCGATGCACCGGAACCCCCCCCTGGTTCCCGTCCTTCGTGTCGGGACCTATATGCGGCTCACAAAGCCATGGATTGGCAATGGTGCTCCCCTTGCCCGTGGTCTCGTGTCCGGCGGCTCATCTTGGCTTTGGCGAGGATGGAGTTCGGCGAGGCATGAGGAAGAAGATGGATGAACAGTGGCCCAAGGACCTGGATGAAACTTCTTTGATGTCTGGGGTAATCTGTCTGCTTTGGTTGGATAGCTGTGTTGGTCGTATCCGTTGCGTATGTGTTCGCGTTTGTACTCGTGTCTGTATGATGTATGCTGATATATGAAGGAATACGGGTACTTTCTCAAAAAAAAAAAAGACGGGAAACCGATCGGCCACATCGATCGTCCTGCCTGCGCACAACGTTGCATTCCATCTCGTGTCCATGTGCATGTGGTCTTCGTTCATTGTTGATCTCCGATCTGATATGCCCCCACGAACTTGCGGCAGAAAAGTTTTTTGTTCTGTAAGCACATGATGATTCAGTCCATCTCAGGTAAACGACGACCACGACGGGCAATGATTTATAGATGCATCGGCATCATTGGGATGTGCTAGAATCTCAGCCGTCGAATAGGGGAGATCATAGACAGCCATCCTATGATCGATTGATGGCATGCATCGATCTGACCTTCAAGTTGAAGCCTGGCCGGCACTATGATGTGGATGGATGGCTTGATTTCAATTAGAGTGGACAGGTTAATCCAAGGTCGAAAAGTCTCGACTTGTCAGATTTGGCACTGTGATCGAACAAGATAGATCGATGGTGATCGAGCACTGGTTCGTGATGTGCAGTTAACGTAGTGTCCTTGTTTGTGCTGTGGCTTGTGGTAAAGCTAGGTTGCCTGTACTGGGAGTTCAAAAATATCAGTGTTACTGTCACGTATGGAAATGAATATCCATGTACTACGTTTCACTTTTGCAAAGGTGGAATGAATGATACCGTTATCACTGTCGCCATAGGGTGCATGGGCATCTCCAACATGTTAGTGCACGGTGAATAGATCGCTCCGAATCTCAACTTAGGCCAAAACTATCTAGCCGAAAACAATGCAAGAGTTGGAGCATCTACATCCAGATAGCAAATCCAGGCCCTCAAACGCCGCGGACGCGCCCACTGATCAGGCACGCCTCATTTGTTTGCTTCCACACCCGCGTCCTTCATATCTGAAACTTCAAAACCATACAATTCATGCAACGCTTCATAAAAGACGATCATCGAACGCAACACACGTAGTTCATCGGATCAACATTTCATCGCCGTACAAAAGAAGCATAATTCATCAGAGTTCAACGGCGGATAGTGCAAATCCATACTACAAACTACTTAAATATAGTTAAGATATAAACAAAATGAGGAAGGGCAGAGAAAATCACCATTTCCTCGACGGCCCCTTCCCCTTCCGGTCATCGATGCGGTTGTGCCCCTCCTCCGCGCAGGCATCGGCGTGCGGTGGTGCATCGTCGTCGGAGCTGGAGGTGGAGCCTCCTGTCAAGTCGGAGTCCGAGCTGCAGCTTCAGCCCGACAACCTGCGGAGCAGGCGGTCCTGCTCCTTGGCATGGCGGGCCGCCTTCGCCTTCGCCGCCGCCTTCTTGCTTGCCTCGCGCTCCGACAACTCAATGGCAAGTCGGATTGCCTTGGCATTCTTGCGGCGTAGGCGTCACGCATCTGTCTCCGCCGTCGTGAGAGAGTGGTGGAGGACCGACGCGAGGAGCGAGGCATCGGGATCTACCGGCGCGGTCGCGTGTGGCCGGCGTGCGGTCAGCACCTGCCTCGTCGCCGCCCTCTCCCTTGCCCGCCGCCGCTCGCGGCGGGCTGCTCGTGCCTCGGACTTGGGCGTCCTCGTGCGCCGGCGCCTCCGCGGGCATGAGGACCCACCACTGGCCGGGTACCACTTGCGGAATAGAGGGTGGTTGTTGCCAGCGTACCTGAAGGACAGGAGCAGAGCGGCCGGAGCTGCGCGCTGGGCGGGACGGGACGACGACGTCGCCGGCGCTGCGTCGACCGGCGACGGGCGCCGTGGAAGAAGATCCGCCGCTGTCGGTGCCGCCTTGATCGACTAGCGACCGCCTCAACGCGATGCGGAGGGTGACCTCCTCCACATCGATGCTCGAGCCATCGGATTCTCCACCGGAGCCACCGCTACTTTCGTCGCCGACCATCGGATTGGAGGGGATCTAAAGTGGAGTGGACGAAGAGGAAAGTGAAGTGGAGTTCGGATTGACCGGTGTTTTCCAGATGGGGTTACTTGTGAGGTCCGAATGGGCCAGGCTGGGCCAAGCCGACGTGGCGGACGCGCCCAGGTCGCCTTATATCCGTCACATATTTGGGCTGGATATGAGGGGCGCCGGACGGCCCGGGCGTTTGATTAGGCGTCCGTCTGGATAGGCTTTTCACGACCGGTTAGTGATTGGGCGTCCACACAGACTATTTGAGACGGTCTGGGGTGTCCGGCTATAGATGCTCTTAAACCAGGACCGTTTGTGTCACGTTGCATGCAGAGGTGAATTCCCAACAGCTGCCGTTCAAAATGTGCAGAACAGCAGCAGGGTCAAAACTGGCCAGCCCGGCGCCTCGTCCTCTGCTATCGACCGATAAATGCTCTGACAGAGCATAGCTGTGTGCACAGTATGTGCCAGTAAACAGAGGGAGGCACATGGATTTTGTACACCAGATTAGCTGATAATCCTACGCTTTGGCAGGCCATGGGGTCAAACCTGATGCTAGTGTGCCAGCCTGAGCATATGTAAGGCGGCAGCAGTGAAGCGAACGTATTGTTGTTTGCACCTTTGGCCCAAGGTCAAACCCAGCGCGCACGTCAGTCAGAGCGCCCGCCCCACTTCTCTCAAGTCGTTTTCTACTAGCAATTTTAGTTTCTCCGTGCCTCTGCGTCGGCGGTACAGACACGGATCGCATGCAGGCATGCAGCCGGTCCCGCCCGTGGTCAGAGGGAACTTAAGCTGTTTGCTGGTGTAGCGATCGGCATGCGACTCAACATGGCACCCGCCGGATTCGGGTGCGGGTGATAGTCGCCCAAACCCTTACCCGTTTCAATATTGTTTTCTCAAACCCGTACCCGTACCCGCACCTCGGGTTTCAAATTGTTTTCGTACTCGTACCCGGCAGGGTGCGGGTAATACCCGCGGGTAAAAATACCCATCT
The DNA here is from genome assembly GCA_011799875.1 of Thinopyrum elongatum. Lineage (NCBI taxonomy): Eukaryota > Viridiplantae > Streptophyta > Magnoliopsida > Poales > Poaceae > Thinopyrum > Thinopyrum elongatum. Next base: position 16,005,543 of record CM022300.1, on the reverse strand, counting down.
TGACTACCTTACCCAATTTACACCTCACCATGTATTTTTTTTAGCACTTTCGCATATATGCACAACATTTCAGCATGTATACTTCAAAATTTCAACACATGTATACCACATCTTACCATTTCAGGACATATATATCATGATTTGTTGTGCGATGGAATAAAAAACGGTATTAATTCTCAAAAGTCGATAGCAATAAATATGGACTAGATGGCACCAAACAATGTCCAATTACATTCATGGATGGATAGCCTATAAGCGAACTTCTTAGAGAAATATTCACATATGTTCTTTCTTCTTTTTTCCAACTACAAGAAAACAAGAGGGACACAATTTTCTCTAATTTTCTTTTATTAAAGTTACTTATGCAACCCCTACTTCGAAATGATCAAATGAAAATGAGACTATATAATATGATCAACAAAATCAGAGACAAAATCATGAGTTCAAAAAATAAGATCAATGCATTTCAATATGATCATGCACATGTTTAAGGAGAGGGGACTTTGAGTCGAGGCTAGCGGTTGCATTCTCGAACGCGGGTATGCGGGTATGGGTATTGCCTTCCCGTACCCGTACCCGGCTTATCCGATGGGTATAATTTTTTTCCATTTATAAATCCATGGGTATTTTATTTTTCCAAACCCTTACCTAATAAGGTTTTTACCCGCCGGGTTTGCGGGTTGCGGGTACCCATTGCCATGTTGACATGCGACGCAGGGGGTGGCCGCGCACGGCAATCGGCAGGGGCACGGCTCGTGATGACGACGGGAGAGAAGGAGGGCTCGCAAAGCCAAAAGCTACGGCCAACTTTTCTCGGCCGAGACATGATTGACGTGCGAGCCTAGCAGCGGCCGGCGCGCAAAAGGTGCACTGATGATGGCGATCTCGCCGGCCGGTTTTAGTCAGCTTGGCTCCGCCGCGTGCGCCGGGCCTGCGCGTGCAGCGGCCGGCATCTGCGCGCACCCACCGAGGCCGAGGATCATCGGTCGAGCTCAAGCAGCTGGCTGGCTAATGAGTGAGGCGGGATCGATGGGACACGCCATGCGCGTACGTACCTACGTAAGGGACGCATGAATGCATGATGGCATGTGCCGTTCGGTCTCCGGCCGGGGCCGTGTGCGGATGCGTGCCCTGGCTGCCTGGGTTGGCTACAGGATGACGGGATATCGGGGCGACTCATGATGATTTGTGTGATGAGTGGTGTACTCTGTGTGGTGTGTTAGATCCGTTGAGTCGCTGGTGCCAGCATGCGCTCAGGGAAATGCACCAATGCCTGTCGATCTGCTGGCCTGCTTGCTCCCTTCTTGTTTTGGTTTGTAATCATGTAATGGTGCGTGCGAGCCTTGGAGTACAAGAACCTAAGGACTGGTGTTGCTACATCTCCTACTCCCTCCATTTCTAAATATAAGTCTTTGTAGAGGTTTCGATACAAAGTACACATGAATGTATATAGACATATTTTAGAGTATAGTTTCACTCATTTTGCTCCGTATGTAGTCTTTTATTGGAATCTCTAAAAAGACTTGTGTATACGCGGGAGTATATGTTTCACCTGTGTAAATATGTGTATAGCACAGCACCTACTGCACTGTTTTCAGGCAAATACGTACTGCACTTGCACAGGAAGAAACAAAATTCACTCAACCGTTGATCACCAGCCTATGTATACGCGGGAGCTATATCTCGCTCACCGCGAGATGGAACCAGGTCTCGCCTTAAGGATTTCCTAAGTGCTACAGTACTGGACCAGCCATTCGTGCATTCGTTTCTCGCCCGCCTTTGCTTGCTTGGTTCGCTGTTCGCTTCAGTTTTCTTTTATTTATTTTTTGCTTTTTACGTGTTTTTTATTTCTTCACTGGTATTCTTTGGTTCTTTTTTTTTCGTAGTTACATTTCAGGTTTCTTTGTTTTTTCACTGGTTTTCTCATGTTCTTCTTTCATTCTTCGTCACACTTTGGCTTTCTTTGTTTCTTTCTTTTTTGATTTTCATTTGTTTTCTTTTTTAATACAGGTCTATGATATACATTTTTTAGTGCACACATGAAACATTTTCTGATACACATTGAACAATTTTCAAATACACGATGTACATTTTTATTTTGATACCTGTTTGAACACTTTTTTAATACATGGTCAACACTTTTTCAAATACATGATGTACATTGTTCTGTCAATACCTATTTAACACGTTATTAATACATGGTAAAAAAATCAAATACACATTTAAATATATTTTTATTGGTAATATTTTTAAACTAAGCATTTTTTATATTTCTATAAACACTTTTGTAAATTTCTCAAAGTTTTTTCTCAAACACATGATCCTTTCTTCATAATGTCACGTACACTTTTTAATGGTACATTTTTTTATACAAGTAAAATGTTTTTTACATTGTATACACACTTTTGAAAAGAATTGACATACAATTTCTTGAAACACAGGAACATTTTTTCATTGTCACGAACTTTTTTTTAAAAGCTATCAACATTGTTTTCAGTTGCGCTAACATTTTTTATACTGTGTTAACATTTTTCAAATTCACGATGTAAATTTAAGTTTTATGAATATATATTTATTTTAAATATTCAAAAAATAAAAAAAATTAGCGTGACATTGGCTAGACATCAGCGTGGTGACCCATGTCCCTACTGGGCCGGCTCACCACCGGCTTCCTGTAACGTTCACTCCTTTTGCTCGTGGGCCGGCCAGTTAGTAGCTCCTTCGTTGCTAGCTGAGCCGGTGGTATATGAAAAAGTCCCCCTCTAGTTAGGGTTTTTCTCCTCCCGGCGGCGCTCTGTACCGACATGAAGATCGCGATCCCCTATGCCTCCCTACCACCGATCGCCGACGCCTACGGGTGGCCGGCGAACGTGGTTGACGGGAGGACGGCCTAGGGAACCTCCCGCCCGCGGAACTCGTTGTTTCTTGGGCAAGAGATCTGATGGAGGGCTCGATGTCTGTGTCTGAAGCGGCGATGAGCGAGATGGAAGCAGTGATGAAGGAGCTAGGATTAAAAGAGGATGATCTAGTGGATGTTGTGGTAGAGGATGGCGACATCCCAGAGGAGGCTGCTCGTTGGATGGCTATCGCTCGTGTACACATGGACAAACCATATAGTCAGTACTGGTTCTTCCGCAACATGCGTGTAGCCTGGGATCTAGCGCAAGAAGTTAAATTTCGACCACTTGAGGATAATCTATACACCATGCAATTTTCTTGCCTCGGTGATTGGGAAAGAGTAATGGAAGATGGGCCATGGACCTTCAAGGGCAAAGCTGTGGTCATAGAGCCGTATGATGGAATCACCAGACCATCGTCCATAAGTTTGAACAAAATAGAGATGTGGATCCAAATTCATGACCTTCCAGAACTTTTTTTTGGCCTGATCAAATCCCTTGCTGCAACTGTCAGAGAGTTTATCTTTGCTGACACCAAGTCTCAGGACTTTGAGAGTAATTTTTTCAGGGTTAGGATCAAAGTGGATGTCACAAAGCCTCTTAAGAATGTTGTTTCGCTGGTGGTAAAGAAGAAGAGGGAGATCTTTAGGGTCAAGTATGAGAGGTTGCCCGATTGGTGCGTTGTTTGTGGTATGCTAGGGCACCTGTACAAAGAATGTGGCAATGGAATCCACCCTCTTTCGGCTCTAGTGTTCAAAAACCTTCGAGCTGATTGGTTTAAGGGCCCTGGAGCTGGAAGCTCGTCTGGTGGGGGCAGAGGCAGAGGCCGTTCTGGTCGAGGAGCAGGTCGTGGTACAAGCCAGCGTGGCAGCCCGGAGTGGATGGAGCAGGATGATCCGAGCCCTAAAGCAGATGATGCACACATGAGCGGGGTTGAAGGCAACAGAAACGTGGAGCTGCATGTGTCAACATGGGCGCACCTGTCTTACCGGAGCATGCAACAAAAAATAGCATGAGTCAACATCTTCTAGCTTTACCCCCACCGGTGGTACCTCCAAGTCCTACCTTCAAGCAAGAACCAAAGAGAACCAAGGCCACTGTGATGATGTTTGAGAAGGGAAATCTGAAGTCTACAGTCAGCAACAATTCTTCTGATGCGTGTTTGGCGGGCTCCCCGGTGGAGTCGCGCCTAGCGCAATGAGTTACTTATGCTAGAACTGTCATGGGGCTGGCAAACCCGCGACAGTCCGAGAGCTTCGCGATCCTGCGAGGCAATTTGCCCCCTCGATTCTTTGTATCGTAGAAACTCAAATAGAGGGCTCTATAGTGGAGAATATGGCTATAGCATTAGGATACAATAAAAGTTTTGCTGTCAGCAGCTCCGGGAGGAGTGGAGGTCTTGGAATTTTTTGGAATGAAGAAATAAAGCTTGAAATTTTAGGGTGCTCGAAGTATCACATTGATGTTATGGTCAGTGAGCTCGTTGATATACAATCTAGAGTCACTTTCGTCTATGGTGAAGCACAAGTAAGCGAACGCTATAAAACGTGTGATATGTGATGAGGTATCGTTGGAGCTACCCATCTGCCTTGGGTCGTTCTGGGTGATTTTAACGAAGTGCGCCATGGGCATGAACACGACGGAGTTGGTAATAGGAGCCAGGCTCAGATGGATGGATTCCGAGACGCTCTTGACACATGTGGCTTGTCGGACATCGGATATAAAGGGAACAACTGGACTTTTGAGAAAAAAGTGGTCGGCGGTACCTTCACGAGAGTTCGTCTGGATCGGGCAGTGGCAAACCCGGCCTGGACCGTTGCTTTCCCATCGGCAACACTAGAGCAAAAGGTAGCGGCCTCATCAGATCACGTACCGATTTTGCTCACACCGCGCGACGTGCATGCATGCAGGAGGGGCCCACGCCCTTTTAAATATGAGCTAGCCTGGGAGCGAGAGGAGTCGCTGGCTGCTGTTCTGTCATCGGGATGGGAGAAGGGTAATTCAGATTCTGTGCAATCATTACAAGGAAAGCTCCAAACTCTGGCGGGAGATCTGAGCACCTGGGAACGGACACACTTCGGTAACGTACGACAAGAGATCGCTCAACTCAAAAAACTGCTACAGGAGTTCCGCCTGGCCCCTAGCAGAGTTGGCCCATCACATGCTAAAACCAAAATCTGTGACCGCCTGGTGGAACTGTATCATAGAGAAGAAATACTCTGGCGACAAAGGGCTAGATTGGAGTGGCTTATGCATGGGGACAAAAATACGTATTTTTTCCACCTACGAGCTAGTAGAAGGAGGAGGAAAAATCAGATAAAACAGTTACAGAGACCCGATGGCCAGATGACAGATAGTACAGATGAGATGGAGGATCTGACCACCTCCTTTTACAAAAACCTCTACACTTCAGAGGGTGTGCTTAACATGGAGCAGGTTCTTGACACGGTTCCCACTAAAGTGACGCAAGCAATGAATGATTCCCTTAATGCTCCCTATAGTGCAGATGAGGTCAAGAGAGCTCTATTCCAGATGTTCCCAGTCAAGGCACCTGGTCCTGACGGATTTTCAGCACATTTTTTTCAGCGTCACTGGGACGTATGTGGCGACGACGTGACAAAGGTGGTTCTAAAAATTGTGGATGGTTCTGAGTCAGCCGAGTGCATCAATGAAATTGTCCTAGTCCTTATTCCAAAGGTAAAGAACCCTACACTTTTGTCATAGTTCCGCCCCATAAGCTTGTGCAATGTCTTATAAAAGATAGCATCAAAGGTAATCTCTAACCGTCTGAAGGTAGTCTTACCTGACATTATTTCTGAGGAGCAGTCTGCTTTTGTCCCTGGAAGGTTGATCACTGATAATATCATAGCCGCGTACGAGTGTTTACATTTTATGAAGAGAAACAGGGCCAAGAAGCATCAATCATGTGCGTTGAAACTTGATATGATGAAAGCCTACGACAGGGTCGAATGGGCCTATCTTCGGGCCATTATGCTCAAGCTGGGTTTTACTGATAAGTGGGTAGACATTGTCATGGGCCTAGTCAGCACGGTTTCTTTTTCAGTTTTGTTCAATGGCAAAAAGTTACAGCAATTTAAGCCGTCGCGAGGAATCAGACAAGAGGACCCGATATCTCCATACTTGTTCTTGATAGCAACAGAGGGCCTTTCGTGCCTCTTAAAATCCAAAAGTGAGTCATCCAATTTGCATGGGCTACAGGTAGCACCGTCGGCGCCACCGATAAACCATCTCCTATTCGCATATGACAGCCTGTTGTTTTTCAAGGCAAATGGTGTGGGTGCTACCGAGGTGAACCAAGTCCTAGATATTTATTGCCAGGCTTCAGGTCAACGAATCAACTATAATAAATCCTCAATCTTCTTTAGCAAAGGCGTCCCAGACAGCATACGCTTGGAGATAAAAAAGCTGTTACGTGTGCCAAACGAGAGTTTGAATGAGAAATACCTGGGTATGCCATCTGATAGTGGTAGTTTAAAGAATGGGGCTTTTAAATATCTTAAGGACCGACTCTGGAGTAAGGTGCAAGGGTGGATTGAAAACACTATGTCTACTGCAGGCAAAGAAGTTCTAGTTAAAGCAGTTGCCCAATCTGTTCCGGTTTATTCTATGTCATGCTTTAAATTGCCAAGAGGGTTATGCGAGCATCTCAACATGTTAATCCGGAAGTTTTGGTGGGGCTCGAAGGATGGAAAACGCAAACCTCATTGGGTCTCGGGGGAGACCATGACACAACCCAAGGGCATGGGTGGTCTTGGCTTCAAAGATTTTGAGCTTTTCAATTTGGCCATGTTGGCCAAGCAAGGGTGGCGTCTGCTTCAAGATCCCAATTCCTTGAGCGCCCGAATATTAAAAAGCATATATTATCCAACAACTGATTTCTTGTAAGCTTCTCTAGGAGGGCACCCGAGCCAAATCTGGAGATCCATAATCAAGGGCCGTGAGGTTCTCAAGCAGGGCTTGATCAGACGTGTTGGAAATGGCACAACCATCAACATATGGACAGATAATTGGCTACCCAGGAATGAGATGCTTCGGCCTTATGGGTGTATTTCGACAAACCCACCACAGCTTGTTTCAGAACTGATAGACGCAACCTCGGCCACATGGAACAGGCAACGGGTGAGCGAAGTCTTTATGCCTATGGATGCTAAGATCATATTGGGCATCCCTCTATGCACACGCAATATAGATGATTTTTGGTGCTGGAACTTTGAGAACAATGGCTCTTTCTCCGTTAAATCTGCGTACAGGATGTTGGTCGCGACCAAGCAACACCGTGAGGCATGGCTAGAGGGGTTGCTAGGAACGTCAAGCTCAAATGCTGAGGAGGGGATGTGGAAGAAACTTTGGAACACTGAGGTACCAGCCAAAGTTCGTATGTTCATGTGGAGGCTTTCAAAACACTCGCTACCTACTAAGGATGTGCGGGCTTGTCGGTATATGTCTGCTACTAGCACGTGTGGTTTATGCGGAATGCCGGATTCATGGAAGCACTCGCTTTTACAGTGCACGATGTCGAGGTGCATATGGGCTTTGGTGGATGAAGACCTCGCACATAAAATGTTGGCGCTTGAGGAACCAAAAGCAAAGCAATGGCTTTTTTCATTGATGGAATCTCTCACACATGATCAGTTTGTTCTCCTATCAATAACTCTGTGGTCGATATGGTATGCGCGGCGTAAGGCTATCCACGAGGGAATTTTTCAGAGCCCTCAAGCAGTTCAAAATTTCATCATGAGATACTGCGATGAGCTGAACATTATAAAGCCGAAGGTGGTGCATGTGGCGGTAGCTACCTCTGGCCAGGCAGCGCCGCGGCTACCTAAAGCTCCTCCGGTGGGCTACGCAAAGATACATGTCGATGCTGCAGTCAAGCAAGGAAGGGGAGGTTCTGCTGCAACGGTTTGTCGCGACTCCAGCGGCAATTACCTGGGTAGCTCTGCTCTAGTGGTCGAAGGCATTGATGACCCAGCTTCACTGGAAGCGATGGCATGCAGGGAGGCAATGGCTTTGGCTGAAGACCTTCTCCTCAACAATTTTGTGATCGTATCTGATTGCAAGCAAGTCATCTCGGATATTACTCAAAGCAGTCGGTGGCAGTATGGTGCAATAATCAACGAGATCAACCTCTGAGCTGCTCAATTTCAATGTATTTTCTCTTTTGAGTGTCGTGTTGTGAATTATGAAGCACATAGTTTAGCCAGATTCTCTCTTAAAAGGGGTCCGGGGCGCCATGTTTGCCTTGGCCAAACCCATGACCTAACTTGTATCCCACTATCTGTGGACTTTGAGTAATAAAAACTGGCTTTAACCTAAAAAAAAACTGAGCCGGTGGTTCCCTTGATTAGGAAGATGTTTCGAGAGTACACAAAATTAAGAAGTTAATGTATATAAGGGATAAATTTGAAAAATGTTCATGAATTTAATAAGAGTATGTGGACTGAAGACTGTGCCAAATTAAAAAAGTGTTCATGGATTTAAAAAATGTTTATATATGAATTTGAAATAATTGTGGCAAATAAAAATAAGCATGAATTGAAACAATAGTACAGCGGCTGATGCTATAGAAAAGGTTGGAGTGACTTCAAATTCTGAAGTACTCTATATGGGGAGTCTCTGGAACTTTGGAATAGTCTAAAACAGAGAAGTGAAGAAGTTGAAATGGGCTCAGGAAAGACAAGATCAAGTGGATGCTGACAACTGATAGAAAATTTATTGTTAAATCTTTATAGGAAACATATTGAATCTGAATGTAATTTCCTCGGAAATTTCTTTGGAGAGTTAAGGTTCCTGCTAAAATATTTTTTTTCCTTTGGCTTATGGTGAGAAAAAGTATTCTTACTAAGGACAATCTTCTTACACTAGTAGAAAACAGGGCATCAGTCCTTCTTCCAAAGGGCCTTTAGTCTCGGTTCTACAACCGGGACAAAACGATTGGGACTAATGCCCATTACTTTTAGTCCTGGTTGGCTTACGAACCGGGACTAAAGGAGCTCCACGTGGCCACTGTGGGGCGCCGAGGCAGGAGGACCTTTAGTCCCGGTTGGTAACACTGACCGGGACTAAAAGGCAGCCACGCGTCAGCAGCTGCCACGCGCTGGGGTTTTTGTTTTTTTGAAGGGAGGGGTTTAGGGATTTTCATATTGTGTTTCCCCCTTTTATTTTTGTGTTTACCCTTCAATTCTTTTACATTTAGGGTTTCATTTTTATTTAATGTTTTCCATTCAACTCAATGCTAGCTACTACATATAGCAATGAAGGAACCATTACACAAGATCGTCATGAACATATATAGAGAGAAGTGACATCTCTTTCTCCGTGCTTGGTCGAACAACAAGTTTTCGTATATCTATCCGACGCTACTACATATATACAATATAACATCTCTTACAATCCCTAACATCATCTACTACCAAAATCCCATTGCATTTCCTGATGGTATTCTCCCTTTTCAGGTATGACGTGGCCAAGAAAGAATCCCGCCAATTCCTCTTTCAAGTTGAGCTTTCGTGAAAACACACTTCCCTGATTCTGGGTCCAAAGTTCCCCCAACCCCGAAGAACCAAGTCCTTGCTCAATCTGGCCAGTGCAATGTCGCTGGTTGGACCCCTTTAGCAAGCAGGTCTTGCTCAGCTTTGTCCCACGTAGGCCGGGCTTTGCTGTAGCCACCTAACTCCGTAACATGGTGATACTTCTTCTTTGCAGCATTTTACTTATTTATCTGTGACCTTTGCTTAGCCTTCCCCGATTTCTTGTAGGCTAGAAATCCGGGCCAGTGATCTTTTATCTTCGCATATTTACCAGTGAATTCTGGAGTCTCGTCTTTCTCGACAAACTTTTTGTTCAATAGTTTCTTCCAGTTCTTGAAATGGTTCTGCCATCTTCTTAAGAGCAAATGCCTTGACCTTTGGGAGAATAACTGGCTTATTCGGATCCTCCTCTGGCGGTAGGCTGAAATTGGTCATCAGCGAGTTCCAAAGATTATCTTTCTGTCTATCATGGACATAAGAAACTTCAGGGTCCTTCTTCTTATTCCATTCTTGGATGCTGATCGGGACATTGTCCCCAACAATAACTCCGCACTGATGTATAAATTTGTCTTTGGTCCGCTTGGGAGCAATCGGTTGGCCATCTCGAGAGACTTCTTTGATCGTGAACCTTTCATCCTGGCCCAACCTTTTCTTCGGGCCTCGTCTCCTTATCGAACTTTGGCTCGATCCGGAGGGCTAAAAGAAGAAAGAAGCGTCAATATATATACATATAAAACAATTAATGCATCTAGTCAGCAGAGGCCTAATTAATATATATATATATACCTCGCCGGACTTTGCAACAGTTAAGGCTCCCTTCTCCATTCGATCACCGGAGCCGTCATGATCTCCTTCCTCCTCCATTCGATCACCGGAGCCGTCATGATCTCCTTCCTCCTCCATTCGATCACCGGAGCGGTTATCCTCTCTTTCCTCACCATCGGTGTCGTTGAGAAACGACGAGGTGATATCACCTCCGTCGCGGATTATATCCCCCAACAACTCTTCTTTTTCTAAGTCTCTGTCCATAGTTTCTGCAAATATTACAACATGGCAATATACAACCATGAGAGATGGATTAGTGGAAAACATAGACTTAATCACAACAAGGAATCATATGCATATGAGCAATGGATTAGTGGCAAACATCAAGCAAAGTTCACAAGTTTTATAACAGTCAGTTTCAGACGATCGTCGAGGACTCCTCCCCCCTCATGTCTGATGAGTCGTCCTATCTTTCGAGAGAGGATACTTTGCAGACCGCCTCAAAATCAAAGTTATCGGGGTTATGTTTTAATGAACCCCCCCTCATGTCAAAGTTATCAGGGTTATGTTTTAACGCCCCCTTCCCCCCTCATGTCGAAGTTATCGGGGTTATGTTTTAACGACCCCCTCTCTTATGTTTTCATATGCCTCAAAATCAAAGTTATATATCGGGGTTATGTTTTAACGACAAGATGAATACAAGGTTTATACACAAGATGAATACAAAATGAATATAAGATAAATACACAACTCAACAAATGAACCAACCATCATCCTATGAACAAAACTCAACATACAACAAATGGACACCTTTTTTCGAACAGCGGAGGGACGATCAGGGACCAAAACTCCACGGAGATGCAACACCACAACCTGTAATTCCACCGATTGAAAAAAAATTAGGCAAAACCCAAGTATTGCTAGTAGAGTAACTTGACAGAAACTTGACCTAATCACAACAAGAAACTTGACAGAAACTTGTCCATGATCTCATTGATCTTGAGCAGAGTAGAGTATATGCCACAACATTACTAAAGTTTGCCATAACTTTGCCATATAAGGTCAAAAGCTCTAAATTTCATAACTTTGCCACAACAAAAATTTCTTCAATGAACATCAAAATGAACTCTAAATAAACTCTAAAGACAAAATGATCATCCATCCATCTAAACATATCTATCTATCCATCTAACATCTCATACATATTTGATGCAACAAACATAGCATGGCATGGCAGAAACATAGCAAAGACAACATGAACTCTAATGCAAAAAAATTGTTCTTTGATTTGCAAAGGAGCTATATTCTCCCCAATTCTTTTGCACCCACAAAAATTACTCCATCTATTTGACAGTACCCACAACCCATTCCACCAAAAACATTTGGTTCCATAGTTCAAAATTTTCAAATTTCATTCAGTTCAAATTTGGACCAGATTCAAACTCCATGGTCAAAGCCCAATTTAAATTGCTCCAAAAATTCTAAAACTTTGCCAGACTATCTTTTGTGCATCAACACCTCATCACAAAAATTCTCAAAAATTCCTAGAGCCCTCTAGCATTTCATCATACACTTGATGTGCACTGTTTACCACTATCAAAAAATTCAGAACAGTTTTTATCAGGATGACCACTTTAGAGCATGCCTTAGATATGCTACAGGAGTCCTACATGGCAACAAAAGGTATGGAAATAATGTACTAGTTACCCTTAACAAAACATCCTTACTGAACATGTTCATTTGAGCTACATATTTGAGGCTAGCATCAAGGCAAAATGCAAAGTTATATAACAACAGTTTTTAAACTTAGTGAAATTTAGCATAGGTATGATGGTAAGCGCCGGCAGCAGCTCGGAGGAGGAGAGGCTCACCAGCGGGATGGCTCGTCGGGGCGGGCCGGCCAGACGGCGCTTGGGGGGAGGGCTCGGCGACGGCGTCGGGCAAGGCTCGGGGACGGCGTCGGGGGCAGCGACGAGGAGCGGGCTCGGGGAGGAGGGCGAGGAGGTCCGGTGACGAGGACGGCGGGGAGGTCCGGCGACGAGGAGCGGGCTCGGCGACGGCTCGGAGGCGACGGCGAGCTCGGGCAGCCTGGCAGCGTCGAGGTGGCCTTCAGTGTCGTAGGGGGAACTGTAGATGGCTTTTGGAAATTTTCGTAAGTGCTACTTATATACAGAGACCTTTAGTCCCGGTTGGTGGCTCCAACCGGGACTAAAGGCCCCCCTTTAGTCCCGGTTGGAGCCACCAACCGGGACTAAAAGCCTGGCATAGCGGCGTCGAAAGTTTAGTCCCACCTCACTAGTTGAGAGGCGCCCACACTGGTTTATAAGCCGCACTGCGGCTGAGCTATCGAACTCCTCTCTAATGCAGGCAGTACATGCCTAACCTTTGTCTCTGCCATGTTGGGCCTGCTGGGCCCACGGGCTTGCAACCTGACCCATGTACAGATGGGTTTCTAGTCGTATGCAGGCCGTGGTGGCCTAGTACGCGGCATTTTTTTATTTTTTATGTTATTTTAGTTTGCTATTAAAGTTTTTAACAAAAAATACTTTATGAAAAATCTTTTTGCTATTAAAGTTTTTAACAAAAAATACTTTGATAATTTTAGTTGCATAAATTTTATATAATTTTATGTTAATATTATTTTCATAATAACTAGAGGTTTATAAAAGCTTTTTAGTTGATGGTTTTTGCTATTGAAGAATATTATAGTTTTGTTTTAGTTGATCATAACAAAATATTTTAATTGATTCTTTTTAGTTCATTCTTTTTGCTATTATAGATTTATAAAAGCTTTTTAGTTCATTCCTTTTGCTATTAGTTCATTCTTTGAACTAAATGATCCTGAAATTGACAAGCACTACAAATGAACTCTGAAAAGGTTGAAACTTGGCATGGTATCATAATTTCACCCACATAGCATGTGCTTAAAAGTTGAGAGGGTTACGGGAAAAACTGGATGAACTTCGTGTACAAACTGGACAATCTCTTTCGAAGTATCAGGGTTTCAGACGAAAACTCATCTACTACAAAGGAATTTAATTTTTTTTACTTATTTTAACTCCAGACTTTTGTGTGTGTTCAAAATGCACCATTCAAAGGCACGACATAAATTTTAACCCTTTTGTGACTTCATTTGCTATTTTTCATGCATTTAATGATTTATTTTGAGCTAAATGACCCTGAAATTGACAAGCACTACAAATGAACTCTGAAAACATTGAAACTTGGCATGGTATCATAATTTCACCCACATAGCATGTGCTAAAAAGTTGAGAGGGTTACGGGAAAAACTGGATGCACTTCGTGTACAAACTGGACAATCTCTTTCGAAGTATCAGTGTTTCGAACAAAAACTCATCTATTACAGAAGGGATTTCATTTCTTGACATGTAACTGCAGTGATATTCTGGATCAAAGCCATCATCAGAATAGTTGTGGAGAGAAAGTCTTCACTATTTCTTCGCGTGTGTCCCTTGCTTATTGCGCCGTAGCCATGGATAATCTTCATCGTTTAACAGGATGCTTGGGTCAGCCTTCACTTTGAAGGGAGGAATTTCATGAAACTTTTCATAATCTTCAGACATGTCTGTCTTGCCCTCCACTCCCACGATGTGTCTTTTCCCTGAAAGAACTATGTGGCGCTTTGGCTCATCGTATGATGTATTCGCTTCCTTATCTTTTCTTTTTCTCGGTTTGGTAGACATGTCCTTCACATAGAAAACATGCGCCACATCATTGGCTAGGACGAATGGTTCGTCTGTGTACCCAAGATTGTTGAGATCCACTATTGTCATTCCGTACTGCGGGTCTACCTGTACCCCGCCTCCTGACAGATTGACCCATTTGCACTGAAACAAAGGGACCTTAAAATCATGTCCATAGTCAAGTTCCCATATGTCCACTATGTAACCATAATATGTGACCTTTCCCCTGTTGGTTGTTGCATCAAAGCGGACCCCAATGTTTTGATTGGTGCTCTTTTTATCTTAGGCGATCGTGTAAAATGTATTCCCATTTATCTCGTACCCTTGGTAAGTCAATACAGTCGAAGATGGTGTCCTGGCCAACGAGTAAAGCTCATCTCCAACAATGTTGTTACCCATGAGATGTGTTTGCAACCAACTGCCGAAAGTCCCGATGTGTTCACATGCAATCCAGTCGTCAGACTGCTCCGGGTGTTTGGAGCGCAGAATATTCTTGTGTTCATTGACATACGGGGTCACCAAGGTAGAATTCTGTAGAACTGTGTAGTGTGCTTGAGCCAAGAATGCCCGTCCCTACATACTATTGAATCCGCTCCTAGCGTGCCTTTTTCACTCAGTCTTCCCTCATACCGCGATTGAGGGACACCAATCGGCTTAAGGTCAGGAATAAAGTCAACACAAAACCCAATGGCCTCCTTTGTTTGATGGCCCATGGAGATATTTCCTTCTGGCCTAGCACGGTTACGAACATATTTCTTTAAGACTCCCATGAACCTCTCAAAGGGGAACATATTGTGTAGAAATACAGGACCCAGAATGGCAATCTCGTCGACTAGATGAAATAGGACGTGTGTCATGATATTGAAGAAGGATGGTGAGAACACCAACTCAAAACTGACAAGACATTGCACCAAATCATTCTTTAACCATGGTAGGATTTCTGGATCGATTACCTTCTGGGAGATTGCATTGAGGAATGCACATAGCTTAACAATGGCTAATCGAACTTTTTTCGGTAGAAGCCCCCTCAATGCAACCGGAAGCAGTTGCGTCATAATCACGTGGCAGTCATGAGACTTTAGGTTCTGGAACTTTTTCTCCGCCATATTTATTATTCCCTTTATATTCGACGAGAAGCCAGACGGGACCTTCATACTGAGCAGGCATTCAAAGAAGATTTCCTTCTCTTCTTTGGTAAGAGCGTAGCTGGCAGGACCTTGATACTGCTTTGGATGCATGCCGTCTTTTTCGTGCACACATTGCTGGTCCTCCCATGCCTCCGGTGTATCTTTTGTCTTCCCATACACGTCCAAGAAGCATAGCAGGTTCACGCAAAGATTCTTCATCACGTGCATCACGTCGATTGCAGAGCGGACCTCTAGGTCTTTCCAATAGGGTAGGTCCCAAAATATAGATTTCTTCTTCCACATGGGTGCCCGTCCCTCAGCGTCATTCGGAACAAATTGTCCACCAGGGTCCTTTCCAAAGATTACTTGTAAATCCTTGACCATATCAAGTATGTCATCACCAGTACAGAGGACAGGCTTCTTCCGGTGATCTGCCTCACCTTTAAAATGCTTGCCTTTCTTTCTTAAGAGATGGTTGGTCGAAAGAAATCAACGATGTCCCAGGTACACATTCTTCTTGTATTTTTCCAAATATATACTTCCGGTATCATCTAAACAGTGTGTGTATGCGTGGTATCCCTTATTTGTCTGTCCTGAAAGGTTACTAAGAGCAGGCCAATCATTGATGGTTACAAACAGCAACGCATGTAGGTCAAATTCCTGCTGTTTGTGCTCATCCACACACGTACACCTTTTCCATTCCACAGCTGTAAAAGTTCTTCAACTAATGGCCTTAGGTACACCTCAATGTCGTTGCCGGGTTGCTTAGGGCCTTGGATGAGCACTGGCATCATAATGAACTTTCGCTTCATGCACAACCAAGGAGGAAGGTTATAGATACATAGAGTCACGGGCCATGTGCTATGATTGCTGCTCTGCTCTCCCCAAAAGGATTAATGCCATCTGCACTTAAACCAAACCATACGTTCCTTGTGTCACCTGCAAAGTCCCCCCACTTTCTCTCGATTTTTCTCCACTGCGACCCGTCAGCGGGTGCTCTCAACTTCCCGTCTTTCTTACGGTCTTCTTTGTGCCATCGCAACAACTTGGCATGCTCTTTGTTTCTGAACAAATGTTTCAACCGTGGTATTATAGGAGCATACCACATCACCTTGGCAGGAACCCTCTTCCTGGGGCGCTCGCCCTCAACATCACCAGGGTCATCTCGTTTGATCTTATAACGCAATGCGTTCAATTCCTCGTACTCACCGCGGTAGAGGATGCAGTCATTAGGGCATGCATGCATCTTCTGCACCTCCAATCCTAGAGGGCAGAGAACCTTCTTTGCTTCGTACGTACTATCGGGCAATTCGTTATCCTTTGGAAGCTTCTTCTTCATTATTTTCAGTAGCGTGCCAAATCCCTTGTCAGATACACCATTGTCTGCCTTCCATTGCAGCAATTCCAGTGTGGTACCGAACTTTGTGTTGTCATCTTCGCAATTTGGGTACAACCCGTTTTTGTGATCCTCTAACATGCGATCGAACTTCAACTTTTCCCTTTCACTTTCGCATTCTCTCTGTGCGTCAACAATGACCCGGCGAAGATCATCATCGGGCACATCGTTTGGTTCCTCTTGATCTTCAGCTTCCTCCGTTGCAGTATCACCGTATTGAGGGAACATATAATAGCTGTCATCATCCTCTTCTTATTCGTTGTCTTCCATCATAACTCCTCTTTCTCCGTGCTTGGTCCAAACATTATAGTGTGGCATGAAACCCTGCTCAAGCAGGTGCAAGTGAAGGGTTTTCGAGTTAGAGTAATCCTTCGTATTCTCACAGACAGTACATGGACAATACATAAAACCATTCTGCTTATTTGCCTCAGCCACTTCGAGAAATTTATGCAGGCCCTCAATGTACTCGGAGGTGCGTCGGTCACCGTACATCCATTGCCGGTTCATCTGCGTGTATTATATAATTAAGTGTATCAAAAACCATTACAGAACATCATGAATAGAGAAGTGACCAAATTAATACAAGTTCATCATCACATTAAAACCAAAGTACAGTAGTGATCAAATATTATTACTGAAAAAATAGATACATAAAATTCATACATAGTTCTCAAATTTGAGCTCAAATTGTGCATCTAAATTAAAAGAACTCCCACATACACTCCTACACTAAAACCCACAAACCACTCTACTTCTAGAGCATTTGAAATGAGCTAAACTAGCAGTGAGAGATGAAAGGATGAAGTTGCTAACCTTTTAGAACACTTCTGTAGTTGGTGCACCGCCAAACCTAGACAAATCTTGGGGAAAATGGAGCTTGGAGGTCGAGCTTGGAGAGGAGAAAGCTTAAGTGTGGCTTGGGCATTTCATCGAACACCTCATGTGCATAGGAGGTGAGAGCAGAGCAGCACACAGCTCCCACACGCCGGCCGGCCAAAAAAAAAGAGTGAGCGGGCAGGGGCGAGCATATATATCGGCATCTCTTTAGTCCCGGTTTGTGGCTAGAACCGGAACAGAAGACTGACATTTAGTCCCGGTTCCAGCCACCAACCGGGACTAAAGGGGTTGCGCGAGGAGCGAAGACCTTTAGTCCCTGTTCGTGTCTGGAACCGGGACTAAAGGGGGTAGACGAACCGGGACTGGTGCCTGCCGAGGCCCGGGCGGCATCCTGACCTCACGAACCAGGACCGATGCACCCATTAGTCCCGGTTCGTAACACGACCGGAACTAATGCACTTATCTGGCCTGGGCGAAAGCCCTGTTTTCTACTAGTGTTAGAAGGGGGCGGTTGGAAATATAATGTGCATTTTCTGTGGTAGGGATGGAACCATAGATCAATTTTTTTTTCAGTGCTCGGCAGCTAATCTAGTCTGGAGCTTGCTTAAATGTGCTTTTAGTCTACACTCTACTCCCGCCACACTAAATGAGTGTTTTGGAAACTGGATCAGAAGTTCATGAAAAAAGTGATCAGAAGATGGTGTTAATTGGGTGTTGGGGGGGTGGGGGGGGGGGGGGGGGGGGGGGGGGGGGGCGCTCAACTGTCATTTGGTCTATTTGAAGATGCGGGAATGATGTAATTTTTGACAAAAAAACTCATTAATGATCCTTTAGTTCTTGTTAAACTAATATGTTACTGGGTTGCTGGACAAAGGAAGAACATCGAAGGGTGCTAACGTTGGGGGCAAGACTTCTTGTAGGGTTGGAGGCATGGTGTTTTGTGGATTGATGGCTAGGAGTCCAGACCTGAGGCTTTGCTGCAGTTTGTACATACGAGAGTTTTTGCACTGTCTTCATCCTCCCTTTGTGCCTTTCTTTGCTCAACTTTACTACTCCCTCCGTCCCTCAATATAAGACGTTTTCGTAAGCTAACATTGTGGGACCGAGGGTTTACTAGATTCGCTGTTTAGCTGTTGATGCCTCTATGTAATTCCAAAGTTTAAACTCGCTTGTGAGTCTGGTTTGCTGGTGGTTTGGTAGCTTGAGCTTTCCTATCTGCAGGTTAATTTGCTCTCCTTTTGACGCTGTAGTTTTGCTTGAGATCCTTCGTGATCCTTGAGGATCTTGTATGATAAGTGTTGGTAGTTTGTATTAAGGTCTGAACCGAATGGTTCCTATGACAAAAATTGGAGGGGGTGACCTCTCTTTTCATTAAAAAAAGAATGATCGTCGATCGTATTTGCATGCCCGGATGTCCCATGTTTTGCTCGCGACACTCTTGTCCATGTGATCTGGTGCGAGGCAAAGAAGAATTCTACAGTATGTTTTTTTCTGCACTGACATGTAGAAAGCTTGTAGAAATGGAAACAAGACAAACGAACACGTCGAAATGTCGCGCGTGGAAGTACTCGGCCGCCGATACACTGTATTATAATCGGTCAAACAAGGATAGCTCGTACAAGGATTTTTCCGAGAGTCGTTGCATTATCTTCCAGCCAGCCGTTCAATATCGGCAGGTTGACACAAGCGGTGCCTTCTGGCCTATGTGACCATTTATTCCACGTCAGTTGAAAGAAGATATGGATCCAGTGCTAGCTAGCGTACGTGTTAGGCCGCGTCGCACGGACTATCTACAATTGGGCAATGTGGCCATCTAGTAGATACTATCTACAAGAACATGCACGCATGTGACTGACGATTGTGATATTTTATGGGTGTGACTAGGTATCAGTCGAATGAGATTTAACCAAGTTCCAGTTAAGTGACATACCATGTGAGAAAGAGGAAAAAAATCTAAAAAAATTTGCACAAATCTCAATGTAGACATAACCAAGTCTCAGTCGACTGAGACTTAGCAAGACTGATATTTTATCCCTTGTTTACTAAAATTTGATGTATATTCGGTTGGACTTGGAAAATATAGTAAATGGCCCTCTCAATATATACCGCATGTGTTTATTACGCAAGAGCATTTTATTCATGCACGACTTTATTACTCTCGTCGATCGAATACATCCTTTATCTGCTTACATGTGATTGTGCATACGAACGTATGCATCCAATTGCACTTATTTTGATATATATAAGATCGGATAGACATTGACTTATTCTTGTCTGTGTGCTCGAGAGCTCTTCCATGGCCGCTTACTTTTAGCTAGCTCATGGGCAGAAGATGACCTGGTAGTTGGTGCCGCCGGGGCAGGTGAAGATGCTGGTGGCGTCGTCCTTGGGGTAGCTGTAGGCGTCGGAGCACTGGCCCTTGAAGAACCTCGAGTAGTCGGTCGGCCCGCAGTTGTTCGCCGCCGACCCGGTACAGCAGTACCTGTCCTCCTTGAACACCGTGCACGCGTTGTTGCACCCTCCGGTCGCCCGCAGCTCGTTGGGGCACTGCGGCGTGATCACCCGGGGGCACCGCGGCCCGCCCTTGGGGCACCCGGGGGAGCCGGGGGCGGGGATGAACGACATGGGCACGTTGTAGCCGTCGATGAGGGAGATGTCGAAGAAGTCTTGGCCCATGTACTTGTTGAGCCCGAACTCGGCCAGCGTGTTGGGCGCCTGCCCGTACTGCGTGCACTGCAGCTTGCCGCCGCAGTCGCCCGTCTGGCACCGCCCGTTGCCGGCGCCGTCGAAGCTGCACCCCGTGCGCGCCCACACGCGCCCGCTCGTGGTGCCCGCCGGCACGTCGATGCTCCACGTCTGCCCCGCGTCCAGCTTCCTTCCCCCGCCGGCCGGCACCGCTGCCGCCCACACCGTGTACTGGCACTTGTTGATCACCGTGAAGGTCGCCGCGTCGGCCGCGGCGACCAGGACGAGCAGCAGGATGGAAGAAGCGAGGACAGACGCCATCGTGCTCTCTCCCCTGTGGTAGAGCTCAAGTGTTCTTGTGCTGAGGAATAATGGAGTTTGATCGATTGGGTCGATATTTATAGGGTCGATCGGGAAGAGTTGAATTCAACTTTTTGCAGCTTCTCGACGTGGTTGCTTTGGCAGCTCACGACCAAGCGGTTAGGCCACACGACACAAGAGATCACGCCGCTGAGACTCAGGCCACCACCAGGCTACGCGTGCTTGCTGAATTTGGAGGAAGTACAGCACGATCCGATGGAGACAGAGCTTGTTCACAAGTGGGTTATTCTTTGTGTGTGTGTGGAATTCTTTCCCGTCCCATGGAATTCCATGGCTCAAAGTTGATGTCTGGAGTTTTCTTTTTGCAGGCGTCGACACACATGCAGTCACCCCTCTGAATGCACGCACACACATCTTATGCCTATGTGCATCTTTGAGAGGCTGAGCCGGCAGATTTTGAGACTGACAAAGTCGCCGCAAACGCTTCAGAGTCGACAGGCACGCCATGCTGCTGAACGAATATTGCTGAAAAAAATGGAATAAATTAAAAACAATGTGACCACCAGTGTCAAATCCAGGACTTGAACTAGAATGAGCAGATTCAACCACAAGGAACCTAGCCATTTAAGTTATGTCCAGTTCGTAGATGTACGGATTTGTCTTCCAAGAAGATTTCAGATATTCATTAAAATGGAATGTATATCAGGTGTTTTTGTTTTTAGAAATAGCGTGTACCTTTATTCCGGTATGCTTGTAGCTGGCGAGGAGGAGGACGACGACCTTCACGGTGATGAACAAGTGCCAGTACACGGTGTGGGCGGCGGCGGGGGAAGGAAGCTGGACGCGGGGCAGGCGTGGAGCATTGACGTGCCAGCGGGCACGACGAGCGGGCGGGTGTGGGCGCGCACGGGGTGCATCTTCGACGGGGCCGGCAACGGGCCGTGCCAGACAGGCGACTGCGGCGGCAAGCTGCAGTGCACGCAGTACGGGCAGGCGCCCAACACGCTGGCGGAGTTCGGGCTCAACAAGTACATGGGCCAAGACTTCTTCGACATCTCCCTCATCGACGGGTTCAACGTGCCCATGTCGTTCGTCCCCGCCCCCGGCTCCCCCGGGTGCCCTAAGGGCGGGCCGCGGTGCCCCCGGGTGATCACGCCGCAGTGCCCCAACGAGCTGCGGGCCGCCGGAGGGTGCAACAACGCGTGCACGGTGTTCAAGGAGGACAGGTACTGCTGCACCGGGTCAGCGGCGAACAACTGCGGGCCGACCGACTACTCGAGGTTCTTCAAGGGCCAGTGCTCCGACGCCTACAGCTACCCCAAGGACGACGCCACCAGCATCTTCACCTGCCCCGGCGGCACCAACTACCAGGTCATCTTCTGCCCATGAGCGGCCATGGAAGAGGTCTCGAGCACACAGACAAGAATAATTCTATGTCTATTCGATCTTATATAGTATCAAAATAAGTGCAATTGGATGCATACATTCGTATGCACATGTAAGCCGGAAATGGATGTATTCGACCGACGAGAGTAATAAAGTCGTGCATGAATAAAACGCTCTTGCGTAATAAGCACATGCGTGCATGCTCTTGTAGTAGATATGATATCTAAGATATCTATAGGTGACTACATTACCCGATTACCCCGCAAAAAAAGAAGAAGAAGACTACATTGCCCGATTGTGTAGATAAAGCGTGCGACACGTACTGGATCGATCTCCATCCGATACTCAATGCCATTCAATTGGCGTGGAAAAAATGGTCACACAAGCCAAAAGACACCGCTAGTGTAGGAGCTGTCCTTGTATGACCAAATAATGATACGGAGTATCCACGGCCGAGTACTTCCACACACGCGATTGAGTTTCTACATCTTTCTACATGTTAGCACAGCACACAGCTTGGAATTTTTCTTTGCTTCCGCACTGGCACTACAAGTCAGGAGTGTCGCTAGCAAACATGGAAAACCCAGGCATGTTTTTCTTAGGGGTGGGGGGGAATGCTGGGCATGTGTGGTACTAGTGTGCCGACTATTTCTCGCAGTAAGCGAGAGAACGTAGGAGCTCTCGCTGAAGCGTACAGTAATTGGGCCGGCCCATTTTTCGCGCATAGTTAAATGAAAAGGAGAATGACATATGAGAAGTGGGGATCGATCGGACGTGGAGTATGTGATCACGAACTCGCAGGAGCTCGGTATCTCGTACGTCAGGTATTGCATTGCGATTTGAAGAATTGAATATAGCGTCAGGTTGAGGGGCCATGTGGGACAGATTAATCCAGATATACAACTGTATACGCGCCCGCCCTGCGGTCCCTGCTTACACGTACGTTTGCACATCATGGACGGAACGAAGCAGAGCCGTGGCTCGACATGTCGCCGGCGTCCTGATCCGTGGATCAGATCCGGTGCTGGCCGGTAACGGTTGTAGTGACCGGAGTTAATGCACTAGAGGGGTTGGTCATTGGCAGCATCTATCTCCTACCTCCAGACCTCGCTTCCTCCATTACCGAGAGCGGCGACCCCGTGGAGAAATCTGGTGCGACAAGGCAACGACCCGCTGAGGGAAGCATGGAATTCTTGATGCAGCCGATAAATAGGTATGGATCTGCTTGCTGATGCTGCTCATTGCACACCATTTTGTTATAGAAAACTTGTCAGAGATCTGATTTGGCTGCCTCCTATCTTTGGAAGCACTAGGACTTTGCTAGAAGAGGTGAACGAGAACAACCTGACCATGGAGAGGCCCCGTGAGGACGCCGCCGGTGGTAGAGCTGCCGGCCAGGACGGTGTCGAGTGCTGATGGCCAGATTTGTGCCGAGGGCGCTAATCCAGGGGCAGGTAGTGCAGACAAACCTCAGGCTTCATTGTATTGAGATTCAAAAGAGAGAGAGGAAGCCATCTAGCTACTAACTACGGACCCGAAGGTCTACAATGAACTACTCACGCATCATCGGAGAGGCATCAATGAGGATGATGAACCCCTCCGTGATGGTGTCTAGATTGGATCTGTGGTTTCTGGAACTTGCGGTGGCTGGAATTGTTTTTCGTCGACTCTCCAAGGGTTTTTGGACGTCTAGGGTATTTATAGAGCAAAGAGGCGGTGCGGGAGGCGGCCGAGGTGGGCACAACCCACCTGGGCGCGCCTGGTGGGTTGTGCTCCCCTCGGAGCCCCCCTCAGGTACTTTCTTGGCCCATCGTGTGTCTTCTGGTCCAGAAAAAATCACCAAAAAGTTTCGCTGCGTTTGGACTCCGTTTGGTATTGATTTTCTGCGAAGTAAAAAACAAACAAAAAACAGCAACTGGCACTGGGCACTATGTCAAGAGGTTAGTCCCAAAAAATAATATAAAGTTGCTATAAAATGATTGTAAAACATCCAAGAATGATAATATAACAGCATGGAACAATCAAAAATTATATATACGTTGGAGACGTATCAGACGTGCACAACCGAGTGACGACGTGCGGGGTGGCCGAGTGGTGAAGACGTGCACAACCGAGTGGCGACGCGCGGGGCGGCCGAGTGGTGAAGACGTACACAACGGAGTGGCGATGCGCGGGGCGGCCGAGTAGTGAAGACGTGCACAACCGAGTGACGATGCGCGGGGCGGCAGAGTGGTAAAGACGTGCACAACCGAGTGACGACGCGCGGGGCGGCGAGTGGTGAAGACATGCACAACCGAGTGACGACGCGCGGGGCGGCCGAGTGGTGAAGACGTGCACAACTGAGTGACGACGCGCGGGGCGGCCGAGTGGTGAAGACGTGCACAACCGAGTGACGACGCGCGGGGCGGCCGAGTGAAGGACTACGTGTCCAGCCGAGTGGTGACACATGGGTTGGCCGAGTGAAGGACTATGTGTCCAGCCAAGTGGCAAAAATGGTCCTTGAAGGAGTTAGCCAGATGCTTTCGAAGCTAATGTAGTGACGAGGTCGGTGTAGTGTGGTTGCGACGCAACAAGACCGGCGTGGCAACTGAGTCTGAGTAGGAACGAAGATGGCTCACAGAGCGTCTGAGTGATTATGCAACTTGTCAAAGTGGCGGATCCGAATGCACTCGTTGAAGTGAAGGATCTGACTGGTGATGAAGTACTCGACCACTCAGGAGAGTGTGATTTCGAATGAGTCGCAACCCCCGAGTGCGGCGTAGCCCCTGAGCGCACTACAGGCTTTGACGGTGAACTTGTCGGAACCCGGGAAATATAGTTTTGAATGAATAAATTGTAATTCGTCGAGTCGGACTTGGGTAAAGGTGAGGAGGAGCTTCCGAGTGATGCTCGAAAGAGGCAAACTTGCAAAGGAGTGAAGTGTGCAGTTTGATTACAACAGTGACTTATTTGTCTCATGCCCGGCGAGGTCTATATCATTGATACGATGAAGAGGATTCCACAGAGGGGTTGGCCGGAGGTGTTTGAAGTCAACAGAGCGACAAGGTCGGTGTTGTGGTGCGCTAGGACCGGTACGGTGACCGAGTCTGAGTAGCGATGAAGTTGGCGCATAGGGCCATCGAGTGATCGCGTAATTTGTGTAAGAAAAATAACAAGAGGAAATTTGATGTGTGCTGAAATGATTTCTGTAAATAACACCTATAGACACCCGTTGGGTGTGTAAGGGGCTTGCTGGTTCAGAACCAGCAAGAGTCTAAAAGAGTGAAGGATCTGATCGAACTTGACGAAGTGAAGGATTCAACCGGACATGTTGGAGTGCTGGCTCAAATAAAACAGAAGTGTAGTGTTCCGACTGAGTTGTAGCCCCGAGGACCGATGCAAACTCGAAATGAAAAACATATGGTGTTTGTGAATAACGTATGCGTAAAAATGAAAGTTAGATTCGGGAGTCAAATAACCAATACTAAACGAATATATGAAAATAAGCAACCGAGTATAGAAGTACACTCGGTGGCGTGGCCTCGAGGGACGAGTACTTCCACACACGCGATTGAGTTTCTACATGTCCTTTTGTTTTGTTTAGCTCTACACGCTTTCTACATGTTAGTACAGCACAGAGCTTGGAATTTTTCTTTGCTTCCGCACAAGCACTATAGGGCAAGAGTGTCGCTAGCAAACATGGAAAACCCAGGCATGTTTTTTTAAGGGGTGGGTAGGAATGTTGGGCATGTGTGGTACTAGCGCGACGATTATTTCTCGCATTAAGAGAACTGCCCATTTTTCACGCACAGTTAAATGAAAAAGAGACCTTGAAAAAGAGACCTTGGGCTACGGTGGCTGTGGTATGAGTGGGACCTGGTTGAGCGACCTTGGAAGGGAACGCAGGTTCCCTGTGATCGTACGGACAAAACACTTTTTGACGCTTGCATTTCAATCACTCTTGGGAATGGGCAAATCTCCCGGTTCTGACACGATCGTTGGCTTGCGGGAGAATCTCCAAGAGACATCGCACCTGACATTTTTAAGCTGGCCTGGAGGAAGAACTTGACGGTCTCTGAAGCCTTGACTGAGGGAAGATGGATGCGAGGCGCTCAACGGATGACTGCGGAAAATCAAATATACCAATTCATCTCGCTGTGGGAGAAGGTTCAGACGGTACAACTGAATAATAATAGAGATGCGATCTCTTGGAACCGATCAAGCAACGGATCCTACTCTGCCAGGTCAGCTTATGAAGCACAGTTCATTGGCCGCATCGAACAACCACACCTGGCGACGGTCTGGAGGACAAAAGTTGAGCCCAAAGTGCAGTTTTATACATGGCTGCTGCTGCAAAATCGGAATTGGACTGCCGACAGGCTCGGCCGTCGTGGATGGCCTCATAGCCCGGAATGCCCGCTTTGTGACAAGGCTCCGGAAACGGCGCTGCATCTCCTACTCACTTGCCCCTATGCTCAAGAGCTATGGGTTGCTGCCCGGAGTCTCCACTTGCGAGTTGCTGAAATTGCACTGGGTGCAACCTCCATCCGCTCTTGGTGGCGCAAAATCAACACCGGTGTTCCCAAGGATGCGCGCCACGAGCAGGTCCGCTTTGCTGTGTACATTGCCTGGAACATTTGGAAGGAGCGGAACCGTCGCGTTTTCCAGGCGACAAATGCGCAGGTCCCAACCATTTTGCAGCTTGTGAAGGATGAGATTGGCCTCCTGCAGGAGGCAGCTCGGGAGTAGTTGTTTTGTGTAGTGGGGTGGTCAGCACCTTCTGATCATGACTCTCTAAACCTCCCCCCCCCCCCTAATAAGAACTTCGGTTCACCTTTCTCTGTAACTCTATAATTCTTTCCTATCTATAATGCAATGGCAGAACTCCTGCCTTTTCCCGTCAAAAAAAATGAAAAAGAGAAAGGTATGGGAGAAGTGGGGATCGATCCCTGGTCTCCTGGGAGGTCGCTCGCTCTACTAGCCACTGCACCCATGTCTCGCACGTGGTCCGTACTAGGCGTGTAATAAGCCGGTTTTTCCATTAGTTTTCACGGGTATTTTTTTTCTGTTTTTTGTTTTTGTTTTTTTGACAGGGTTTTCTTCGTTTTTCCTTCTTTTTTGTTTGGTTTTCTTTTTTCTTCTTCATTTTTTGCTTTTTCTGATGTTTGTTTTCGTTTTCACTCTGAAAGCACAAGTGCTTCCTGGGTGATTTTGGTAATTAATGTCAACATATCTCTTTTTGGACTAATACTTTCATCTAGTATATTTCAGATGAGTTTAATAGTGGAGTGGCAGGACAAGAGGATGTGGAACCCCTTCAAGATGCTAAGGTCACATATTGGCAAAGGCTCAAGACTCTACATTTTCATTTTTAGTGATCCAAGATCACATTGAGTCCATAGGAAAGCCAATACTATTAAAAGGGGATGAGGTGTTGCTTAATGACTTGCTTGCTCAAAATGCTTAGTGATATGCTCCAAAAGCCCTCAATCACTTTCTCATTTCCACATATGTCCTAAATCTAAAGTCAAACTCGGCCCCACCGATTTGATCTATCCGGCACCACCGAGTTCACGTGACATAGCCACTGCCAGAAACCCTAATCAGTTCGGTCTCACCGATAGGGATCTCAGTCTCACCGAGATGGGATTGCAAACTCTCTGTTTCCCTTCGTAATGTTTCGGTCTAACCGAAATGAGCGATCGGTCCCACCGAGTTCGCAATGCAAACTTTCTGTTTCCTTTTCGTAATGTTTCGGTCTAACCGAAATGAGCGATTGGTCCCACCGAGTTTGCCTGATCAACTCTCTGTTTGCCTATTACTGAAATCGGTCCCACCGAGTTCATGTGATCGGTCTCACCGAGATCAAGTTATGCCCTAACCCTAGCACATCGGTCCCACCGAGTTGATCACGTCGGTCGCACCGAAAATCCTAACGTTCACATTTTGAACTGAATCTGTCTGACCGAGTTTTACTATTCGGTCCCACCGAGTTTGGTAAATTGTGTGTAACAGTTAGATTTTGTGTGGAGGCTATAAATACCCCTCCACCCCCTTCTTCATTCGTGAGAAAGCCATCAGAACGTGCCTACACTTTCACTACTCATTTTCTAAGACAAAACAACATACTCAAAGAAACATCTACTAACATGTCTTTCCCCTCTTAAAGACATGTGGCTTCTCTCCTCTTTCAATTACCAGGCATCTGGGATGGCTAAGAAGTCTCCCTTAGATATGGTTGAGCTTTGATGTTCTCTCTCTCCCCCTTTGACATCAATTTCCAAGAAGGGATCTTCTGGAGCATGAGTCAAGTAGGTTTGGTTCTAGAGTCACATTACAAAGCATTATTTAATTTCAGATGCTGGTAGAGGACAAGAATCATTGAGTGGATGCTGGAACAGATATGCAGGATGCAAATGGCAAAGTGTTTTCTTAGTGATGAAATCAGTAACACCGAATCTTTTTAGTCGGTGGCACCGAGTTGGGTCGGTCTAGCCGAGAAGAAAAGATCGGTGAGGCCGAGTTCAGCACAGAGAAAACTTTTGTCATCTTAGCTCACGAGGCAAATAAGATCTCACAATAATTTGCAGGGAATTAACTAAAAGATTTGCAAAGAATTAGATGCAGGGAATGCAGAAAATAATCAGAGAAAAGAAAAGAAATCTAGATGAAGTTTTTTTTTGAAAGGGGAATATGTATGCAAGAAACAAATGCAAAAACACAAAAAAACGCAAGAGAGCTTCATCTAGAATTGGTCAGTGACAAAGTCACCTATGTTAGAGTATATTGACGTAGGAGCCAAGTGAAGTCACTTGATCATAGGTCATATTCATCGTTTAAGCTCAAAATGGGGTTGCCATTTTTTGTTTAAGCATTTTGATGTATTCACATCTTGTTGAGTTGCTTTAACCCATGTCTTGGGGTAAAGCTTCTCTAAGATGGAATAACATACCTTGGGTGATGGTGTTGATCTTGATCATGTAGTTGAACTTTTGTTGGATGCTCAAGGTTGATGTAGTTCCTCAAGAGTTGGGAGCACCACTTGTAGTTTGAGTTCACCTTCCTACATGGGTTAGTCTTGCAAGGAAGAGCACTTGTGTATCCAAAGTGACAATCATGAAACTTGATACCAAATGAAATTTGATATAAAGAAATTGTCAAAGGATATGTTGAAGGGATTCATGCTTCCTTGTCTTCAACCACCATTTTGTAGAAACTTGGTGATGTAGAGATTGCTCAAGATGTGAGTGAGTTGCAATCTCGTAGATTTAGATTCATCCAAGTACCTACAAGGGTTAGATGACATGCAAGGGTACAAATATAGATCCAAGACATATGATCATCATCGTAAGAGAAATATCAAGGATTAGTCAAAGTCTCATGCCTTGCATGCATCCAAATGGAGTTTCTACTCCAAGTTTGAGGCATCAATGATGTTCAATTCACCTCTCAAACGGCAAAATACTTTCTCATCAAGCGGTTTGGTGAATATATCCGCCAATTGCTTATCGGTACGAACATGCTTAAGATCAATGTCTCCTTTAGCAACATGATCTCGAATGAAATGATGACGAACTTCAATATGCTTAGTTCAAGAATGTTGCACGGGATTATGAGCAATCTTAATTGCACTTTCATTATCACAAAGCAATGGAACATGTTTCACATATATCCCATAATATTTAAGAGTTTGGGTCATCCAAAGTAATTGAGCACAACATGAACCAACGGCAATGTATTCCGCTTCGGCAGTGGATAAGGATACCGAGTTTTGTTTCTTGGAGGACCAAGACACAAGAGATCTACCAAGAAATTGACAAGTATCCGAAGTGGACTTTCTATCAACCTTGTCTCCGGCATAGTCCGAATCGGAGTAGCCAACAAGATCAAAAGAAGACCTCTTAGGATACCAAATGCCAAAGTTTGGTGTATGAATTATGTATCTCACTATCCTTTTCACAGCCTTAAGATGACATTCTTTGGGGGCTGCTTGATATCGTGCACACATGCACACACTTAGCATAATATCGGGACGGGAGGCACATAGATATAACAATGAACCAATCATAGAGCGGTAAACCTTTTGGTCAACCGGTTTGCCATCCTTTGTCAAGTCAAGATGTCCACTAATAGGCATGGGTGTTTTCATACCATTGCTTTCTTGCATGTTGAACTTCTTGAATAGGTCCTTGGTATACTTTGTTTGGGAGACAAAGGTACCCTCCTTAGTTTGCTTGATTTGCAAACCAAGAAAGAACTTGAGTTCACTCATCATAGACATCTCAAACTTCTCCGACATTAGCCTTCCAAACTTTTCACTAAAATGAGGGTTAGTCGAACCAAATATGATATCATCAACATAAATTTGGCACACAAATAATTCACCATTAACCCTTTTAGTAAAAAGAGTAGAATCAATTTTTCCAATCTCAAAGCCTTTTTCAATAAGGAACTTGGTCAAGCATTTATACCACGCTCTAGGAGCTTGTTTAAGACCATAAAGAGCTTTGTGAAGTTTGTAAACATGGTCGGGTTTCTTAGGATTAACAAAGCTGGGAGGTTGTTTAACATAAACTTCCTCCTCAATTTCACCATTTAGAAAAGCACTTTTAATGTCCATTTGATATAATGTGATATCATGATGATTGGCATAAGCAAGTAAGATGCGTATGGACTCAAGTCTAGCAACGGGGGCATATGTCTCACCATAGTCCATACCTTCGACTTGAGTGTAGCCTTGAGCGATGAGACGGGCCTTGTTGCGTACAACTTGTCCATCTTCATCTTGCTTATTCCGAAACACCCATTTGGTACCAATAACATTTTGGTTGTTGTCCGGCTTTTCAACCAATGTCCAAACTTGGTTCCTCTCGAAATTGTGTAGCTCTTCGTGCATGGCATTTATCCAATCTGGATCTTCTAGAGCTTCTTCAACCTTCATAGGTTCAATGCTAGAGATAAATGAGTAATGTTCACAAAAGTTAGCTAAGCGTGTTTTAGAGCGTGTAATTCTCCCTGTTTGGATATCGTCAAAGATTTGTTCGACGGGATGATCTCTTGAGACTCTTGCTCTAACTCGTGAGAGCTTTTGCTTAGGTCGGGGTGGAACATCTTCTTCATCATCTTGTTCTTCCTCTCGGCCTTCTTCGTTGTTGGTGTTGTTGTTCTCTTGTGGGGGTGGAGAAGGAGGTTGATGAGGTTCATCTTGGTGTACTTCCTCGTTTTCATCATCTTGGCGTGTCCCACTTGTGGATGCCTCCGAGTCAACTCGTGGTTCACCTTGTCGTGAGGTAGAAGATTCCACTTGGACGGACAAGGTACTCTCCTTCACCTCCGTTGGGCAAATCTTGCCAATAGACAAGTCTTGGATTGCTTCCGAAGGGTCTTTGTCTCCTACATCAATTGGCAATTGCTCTACTTGCGAGCCGTTAGATTCATCAAACTTCACATCTACCGTCTCTTCAACCTTTCGGGTGAAATTGTTGTAGACACGGTAAGTGTGAGAGTTTGAGCCATAACCGAGTAGGAAACCTTCATGAGATTTAGGGGCAAATTTTGAACGACGATGCTTATCTAGAATATAGCACTTTGAGCCAAATACTCGAAAGTATACAACTTGGGGTTTGTTACCGGTGAGATGCTCGTATGTCGTCTTGCCGAGAAGCTTGTGAAGATACAATCGATTTGTGGCATGACAGGCTGTCTCAACCGCTTCCGTCCAAAAGTGTTTTGGCGTCTTGTACTCATCAAGCATCGTTTTTGCCATCTCAATAAGTGTTCGGTTCTTCCTCTCAACAACTCCATTTTGTTGAGGTGTGTACGTAGCCGAGAACTCATGTGAAATCCCTTCTTCGTCAAGAAAGGTATCCACATTGGCGTTCTTGAACTCCGTTCCGTTGTCGCTCCGAACTTTCTTGATCTTCACTTCAAATTGATTTTGGGCCTTCCTAGCAAAGTTCTTGAAGATCTTTTGGACCTGCGATTTATCATCAAGAAAGAACACCCACGTAAATCTTGAAAAATCATCGACAATGACTAAACCGAACGAGTTACCACCGATACTCTTGTAGGCATTGGGACCGAAAAGATCCATATGAAGTAGCTCGAGCGGTCTTCTCGTGGTCATGATGTTTTTCACGGGATGACTTCCTCCAACCTGTTTTCCTGCTTGACAAGCAGTACAAAGTCTATCCTTGTCAAATATAACATCTTTAACACCAAGGATATGATCACCTTTAATAAGCCTATCAAGATTTCGCATGCCCACATGACCTAACCTTCTATGCCACAACCAACCTTTACAAGATTTAGCAATTAAGCAAGTTCTAGGTTGAGCCTTTTTAGTGAAATCAACAATGTATAGATCACCTCTGCGTATACCGGTAAAGACCATTCTGATTATCTCTTCGAAACACTTGACAATCTACTTCAGTAAAAAGGACATTGAAACCGAAATCGGCTAGTCTAGATACAGAAAGTAAATTATAGCCAAGAGATTCAACGAGCATAACATTTTGAATGGAGCTATAATGTGAGATGGCCACCTTACCAAGGCCAACCACCTTACCCTTTGAGTTATCACCAAAAGTGACATATTTTCGAGGGCCGTTGTTTTCAGCAAGCTCACAAAACATATCCTTGTCTCCGATCATGTGATCGGTACATCCACTATCAAGAACCCATTCCTTTCCTCCAGCCATGTAGCCGCGAAGGTTAGCCATATGTGACGCCCCCGACTCAATCGTACACTAATCATACACGCAAACGTGTACGATCAAGCGCAGGGACTCACGGGAAGATATCACAACACAACTCTAACACAATTTAAACGGAGGTCCACAACATTACAGACCAGGGATCCAAAGATCCGAATATATAAGTCAGTCATACAAATATTATCTGAGTACAGACATAGTTAGACAAGTTTTGCCTTAAGAAGGCTAGCACAAACAGCGACACTAGATCGAAAGGCGTTGGCCTCCTGCCTGGGAGCCTCCGATCCTACTCCTGGTCGGCTGGCTCAATCCAGTAGTAAGTGCCCTCTGGACCCTCCTGGTAGTAAGCTCCGGTGGTGGCATCTGGCTCCTGGACTCCATCGTCTGATGTATCATCAAGGTGGGGTATATGGGGAAAAGAGAAAGTAAAGCAACCGTGAGTACTCATCCGAAGTACTCAGCAAGCAAGGATCTATACTACATATGCAACATTATCAATGGAGAAAGGCTGTATAAGTGGACTGGGCTGCAGAAATGCCAGAATAGAGAGAAGGCCTAGTCCTATCGAAGACTAGCATCTTCAAACATCTTCACGAGGCCATCATCTTGCAGCAGTAGAAGAGAGTAGAATAGCATTTTTTTTAGCAAACATGTTGAAGTACAGCTTAAAGATCCTTCCTCGACTCCCAAGCGAGAAAGCGATCCCGAAGCTTCAATTAAGTAACAAGTATCCAGTTCAAGTAGTAGATCGGAATACACAAACTGAGCGTCCTTTACCGTAGGACCGGCTATCGATAGATCATTCATCCCTGCAGGGGTGCACTACTGTTACCCAACACGCTCGTTCAACTCTGGTCGTACACACTTGCTGGGTAATGCCCGTCCTCGGAAGATCAACACGAAGCAGCGCTCTACCTAGGCTCGACAGAGAGGTCAGCACGCCGGACTAACCTATGCACCCAGGGGTCTCGGGCCATCGCCCTGGGCACCCTGCGCATTGCGAGACTGGCCGGGGTGCAGGCGCGACACTTGTAGGAGATATGCCCTAGAGGCAATAATAAATGTTATTATTTATCTCCGTGTTCATAATTAGGTTTATGTTCCATGCTATAACTGCTGTGGTTCCCGAGCCCGTATATCCATAAAGGCTCTGGGGAAAACCCATGTGCACGTGTGGAATAATAAACGGTAAAATGTATTCCTAGTCATGCCTCTAAGACTAGCTCAAGTGTTGCATGATGATTATGTTTTCCCAATCATAGGCATGTCTATGCCAGCAACTTTGAGGGCACAAATGTTAGAAGAACATTTGTGTTGAATCGACCCGATTGATGTTATGCTATGAGATACATTCGTCACAAGTTAATGGTTAATAACACAGAGATGGTTAATGTTTGCATAATTCCTTAGACCATGAGAGTATCGAGTTTCTTCATGCTTGCTTCATGAACTTTGGGGTTTGTTAAACGTCATCCGTAAATGGGTGGCTATTACGGCGGCTTACGGGTTCATGGAAAAGTATGTCAAGTAACTTGATATCTCAAGATTGGGATTTGCTCCTCCGGCGATGGAGAGATATCTCTGGGCCCTCTCGGTGTTACGGTATCCATCATCGTCTGGCCAGACACTTTGTGATTTGATCACGGGGATGCCGGAAGACGGTAACGAGAAAAGAGAACAATACCGGTAACGAGGTAACTAGCATAGTGGACAAGTTGTTGATCCACGGGAATGCCAACATGTCTCACCTTGGGTATTTGTAACATATCGCGAAGCAACAGGAATAGCACACGGCAACTGGAGGTTCACTCGAATATTCATTCGTGTGGGTATAGGGGTCAATATGGGTGTCCACGGCTCCGATGCTGATCATTGATCGGAAAGTGTTCCGGTCATGTCTATACTTCACCGAACCTATAGGGTCACACGCTTAAGGGTCATCTATCTGTTGAACGCTAGACAGGGAGTCTGAGAGAAAGTCACCGAAAATGTTTCGGAGACAACGGAAGAGTTCCGAGAGAGAGAACACCGAAAGAGTTTCGGTAAAACTGAAAAGTTGTTTCGGAATATATTATTTGGTCAAAAAGGGTTTCGGCACCGCCTGGAAATTTTCAGAGGATGCCAGAATTGGTCTGGGAACTTCTGGGAATTTTCGGAGAGAAAAACCGGAAATGTTCCGAAACTGCCGTAACCGCTGTTAATGCTTTCCCCTGATGAAAACCACCGCATCGAAAATGTTTCGGATCATGCCCAGAATAATTTTAGAGGGTGCCGGAAATGTTCTGGGACTTTTTGGAATTTTTCAGAAAAAGTTTCGCGGAAAACATCTTGTCTCAGCGCGAGGGGACAAGATCCCACGAATCGGGGGTTGCATGTTTGGTGGCTTTTTGTCTAGGGAGCATGCATGTTTCATGGAGACATGTTGGTGGCTTGTTGGGGGGGCCCTCCCCCATGGGGAGACAAGGTGTGGGCCGGCCCAAGGGCTGCCATGGTGGTGTCCCCTTGGTGCCCCCCTTGTGTTACCATTATGCCCTTTCATGTGTGACATAAAGCTTGGGTATTTTGGTATTTCAACATCCCACCCCACCCCTTGCCTTGGCCTATAAAAGGAGGAGAAGGGGCTGCCATTCTCCCCATCCCTTGCTCCCATACACATGCCAAGATGTTATCTGGCTTCTCTCTCCCTCCCACGAAAAGAGTTTCGTAGAGCCGAAAGGCTGTCTGGGTTCCGGCAGGAACTAGTTCTGGACGGCGAAGCCCTGCCGGATAGGTGACACCGTATGTGTGCAACTCTGTAGAGAGGTCGTAGTTTCGATCTTAGTGCCCGAGGGGCTGTTCGAGAGTGCCTCCCGAAGGGCTGTCCAAGTGACGGTCCGAGTTCTGTGAGTCCTCCCGAAGGGCTGTCCGAGTGACCATTCGAGTTTCGAAGGTCCTCCCGAAGGGCTGTCCGCGACATCGTCCGGGGGACTGTTCGACCGCCTCCCGGAGGGCTGTCCGAAGGGAAGACGAGGGTATACATCCTCGCGGTTGGGAGGTTGTAAATCCTAGCTGCGGGGATCTGCACCGCCGATCGTCATCGACTCTACTTCCGCTGCGCTACGAGTCGGTAACGAACATGATCAAACCTTGTATGCAGTCTCCATAGTGGTCCTGGGCTGGTGCGTAGGGCGGAAAATTTTTGTTTTCTGCTGCGTTACCCTACAGTGGCATCATGAGCCGTGTTATGCGTAGATGCAGGTTGCGATCTAGAATACATAGAGATGTATGGGTGTTGCACAATATAATTAGGTAGTAGATGAGTTCTATTACTGAAAATTATTTGTGTGGGTAGCAGATGAAATCTGTTACCCGATGTTCTTGTTGCTTCCCTGGAATTTGCATATTTCTGATCTTGATAACAGTATGGTGGAGTTTCAAAGTTCTGGCAATCCGCGATCCTGATTGATCAACGAAGTGCTAACAGTTCATTGAATTCCACCGTAGTTAAAAGGAAAGATGAAATTTCGCAGACAAAAGGGCAATGCAGATATGATCTGCACGGGGGTCATGCGTATGACGAAGTTTAGTATGGGGCTCGAGATTTTATTATCTCGGTTTTCATACACACTGGAAAGTTAATCTAGCGACTTGAATTATCATACTTGATGATGGACGTTGGTAGCTTCGGTTTGTTTCGAAACCTTAGAAGCCACGTAAAACAAGTTTTTGCATGAACCGATTAGAGGCGTCTAACTTGGTTTTGCAGGAGGGTTTGCATGTGCATATGATGTGGTATAGCAGTGCTCATAATAATTTGATTATGTATGAGATGACTATATAATGTAAATTTATTGACCTGCGTGTCATGATTCGGCATGATGGCTGGAGCCATATGATTGCACTTTAAATGACCTGCGTGTCAACCTTGTTGTAATGCATTATTTTATTAGCTATAGAGATAGCAATATTATCTGGTGCATCGACAAGGTGGTGGCAATCTTCGCAAAGGTGAACACCGACGCGAATGCCGAAGACGAAGAAATACAAGACTTCTCCGTCAGAAAGGGCTATACCATATCATGCTATTATGAATTGCCTGAGATGTTTATCCCTTATGTTGCACCCTTCTTGATTGCGCGGTAGTCGCTTTTATTAGGGTGATCTCTCAGAAAAATATCAAGTAGTTAGTGTTCTCCCAAGTGTAGCACCGTCACGGCACCTAACTTTTCGGGGCATCACATGGACACATGGGTGCGAACGATTAGGGAAGTGTGAGGCGGGTGAGTTGAGACCTCGCAGCAAGATCACTTGGTTGTCTTGACGTTCTGGAGGAGCGTCCTGAGCTCGGAACACGCCCATCGAAAGATGAACAAGAGTCACATAGAGATGTGATTGGCAAGTTGGCCTACCGATTGCAATTTTCGTCACTTGAGATGGACACATCCTTGGCGTTGAATTGTAATATGGATCTTGAATCGCTCACAATCAATTATGAGAGATATTGATTTGAGTGGGAGAGCACTGTTGAATTAACTTGTTTAATTCTCAGTGCAATTAATTTTGAACACTGTCTAAGTGTGATTTGCATAATAGTTGTAGAATAATGGCTCGCATTTCCACCTTCCCTATTAAAATTGAATAGCTGTTAAATATCTGGTTAAATCTTTACGGTTGGTAACGTAATGTGAGGATTGTCCTCCAGAGTGCCGAGAAGGACTTTGTCCTATCGCATACTTTCGGTATTCTCTCGCTTATGCTATGGATCATGTGACTCTCGTCCTTCGATCCAAAAGCTAGAATTCCGTTTCAGTCAAGTGCAATATGTTTGCTTCGATCAGACCTGAACTTCGAAAGTTTGGATAGTTATGTGATATTCATGGAATCTGAAAATCATTTTCAGAGACAGACAAAGGCTAAAAGATATGAGATATCCAAAGCAATGTTTGTTTGCAAACTATTAGTAAAGGAGTTTACTATGCATTAGACTGATAAGAGAGGGATCCAGTAGAACGCCTGTCATATGATGAAAAGTGAATAAAACAACAACTTAAAGAGAAAGGAAGTGTCCGAAGGGTGTTAGTGTGACTTACACACCTAGGAAGTCCGGGGCTAACGCCACTCTTAAGTTGGGTGCTTCTTCTGAGAGTAGAAGAAATACTGAAAGTTAAACTGTTAGAAGTATAAAGGCAATAAGATAGAAGACTGGAATATCCAGCTCATGTATGAATGTCATGCAAGTTTTTGATGTATAGAAGGCTGGTCAAAGATATAGTTCTTGGGAATTATGGTTAAACATGTTAATCACTAATTCTTGGGTATTGTGAGTTAATCACAAAGATACCCGCTCGATTGCATTCTGTTGCAACTCGATGTAAGAACTACTATGGCCTGAAAGACTAGCCAGGAATGAGGTTTAGGTATACACAGGGAACATAGTAAATGTTACTATACCTTCCATCGGTGTATTACCGTCTGTATTCATTTTCATAATTCATTTAGAGTTTCACGAACTCTAGCCCATTGCATAAGGTATCTTGCAAGAAGGTTGTTCATAAGAGAACTTTTGATGTTCAATGTTATGAATAACATAAGGGCCATACTTTCATTATGAATGAGATGTATGTTATGAATATTGATAATAATATATTACCTCTGGGTTTACTTTCATAATTCATTTTAGAGTTTCATACACTCTAGCCCATTGCACAATGTTTGTTGCAAAAGAGTTGTTCATAAAACAACAATTGTTGTTCAGTATTATGAATAACATGGAGGGCCATGCTTCCATCCAAAATTGGACGTATGTTATGAATATTGATGGTAATATGATACATCTATAACACTGACGCTAAATGTCGCAAGACTAAAAGAATACCACACAAGTGTGGCACTGCATTTGGTCACATTGGAGAAACCCGCATGGAAAACTCCATTATGATGGATTTTGAAGTCGTTTGATTTTGAATCATCTGACACTTGCAAATTTCCTCCGAAAAGTGAAGTGACTGAAATACCGTTCACATGCCATAAGGAATGAGCAACAAACTTATTGGTGATCATACATTTTGATGTGTGTAGTTCAATAAATGTTGTTGCAAGTAGTGGATTTATCTATCTTCAGAAATGACTCAAGTAGATATATGGATATTTACTTGATGAGACGTAAGTCTGGATCTTTTGAAATCATTCGAAAGGTTTTCAAATATGAAGTAGAAGTTATTATAACAAGAAAATTATGTTTCTACAATTCGATTGCAGAAAGAAATATTTGAGTTACAAGTTTAGCGAATGTCTGATGAGTTGTGAAAAGAGTTTCATAACTTACACCTCCCGGAACACCACTGTGAGTGGAAAGTCCGTGAAGATGTAATCGAACCATTTATGACATGGTAAGATCAAAGATGACATAAATAAATTTGCCATTATCCCTTTTAAAAGGTGATGCTTTAGAGACTGCGGCTTTTACACTGAAAAGAGCTCCATCGGGTCTGTTGAAATGACAGCATGGTATGGTACGCCCAACCATGTTATATCTTTTCTTAACATTTGGAATATGGAGCTTGTGTAAAAGGTTACAAACCTATTCCAAATCAGACAAGTGCTACTTTGTAGGTTATCCCAAAATGTTGGGTATTCCTCCCTCACTATACCGAGGCAAATAGGTTTGCCACAAAGAACGGTATGCTTTTTGAAGAAAATGGTTCTTTCAAAAAGGTGAGTGGGAGAATAATGCAACTCGACGAGATAACCAGTATCTCCGTCATCAGGTCAAAGGAAAGAGACCTTGGAAGTAATTCCAGAGTTTCCTACTGCGACTGATACGGAAGTCTCTACAATAAAATGTATGGACTTCGGTCGAACTTGCAGCTGAACCATGTAGGCAAGGCTCGTGCAAACCTCTCAGGTGCGCAAATGAGATATTGTTGTTAGACAACAGTATACCTACGATACACAAGGAAGCGTTGATGGGCCCTGACTCCGGAATTGGCTAAATGCCAATACAATCCGAGATAGTTTCCATATAAGTGATTCAAGATTAAAACCTTGATACACCTTTCGGAAGACTTAGAGTCTGACAAATATTTATGGAACTATAACTGATACGAATAATAATGTTTTATCCATAAAGCTCGACTTGTTGCAATATACAAGTTCAAGGAGTTGACTACGATGAGGTTGCTTCACCGTAGCGATGCTTAAAGTCGGTTCGGGTTGAACTAGCAATTAATACATATTTCATATCATGAGATATAAAACAATGGATGACAAAAGGATTTCCATCTGATGGAAATGAAACCAAGGACTTGCATGTGTTACAGTCCAAGGTATTTTGTCAATCCAGAGGATGCTAGTAAGGGTGCAAACTTCAGAGTTCCAGCGATGGACAGAAGAGAGCAAAGAGGAGTTGGAATCTTCGTGTTTTGATGAAATGGTCAAAAAGGGTTTTGACTTCATCAATGGGTAACGAAGATACTTGTAATTCAAGAAAGTAAGTGGGAGCATAATAACATTTCTAAAAACCTTGTGTGCTTGACACATTGTTAATTGGAATTAAAATTCTTGACACGAATTAGTACTTCATTTGAAAATAGTTTTTCAATGAAGTGCTTGGGCTAAATAGCCTTTATATTAGGCATGATGATCTATGGAGATAGATTTACCTAATAGGGCTAAGCAAAGATACATATTGACAAGATGCTAAAACCTTTTAGCATTAAAAACGTCAAGGAGTGATTCTTGCCGAAGTCACATGGAAAGAGTTTTTGCAAGACTCGGTGTCCCAAAACACTGATGAGCAAAATACATGATGGAGATTCCACACACTCTTGTGTTTGGATTAATCATGTATTCCATGGTATGTAAAAACAACCAGATATGTCCAATACTCCCAAAGTTGTTGCGAGTATAGATACCAAAGTGATCAAAAGTACTGATCATGGGACAACAGTGAAAAAGGGTCATTGAGTACTATAGTAGCACTGATGACATGTATTCTCGCAAGCAGAGATCATGAAGAGTTCGTTGTAAATGGTTACATCGATACAGTCTTCATCCATGCTCCAAGCGATTTTCGATTTAAGTTAAGGGTTTTGTGCAATACACAATATGGTGGCACGGTAGTTGGAAATTGTTCCAAACAAGTTACTGTGGCGAATTCTATAACAGAGGCGAAGTATGTTGCCGCTTTTAAAAGCGACAAAGAAGATGTTGAATCATATAGTTCATTCATGAACTTAGTATGGTTCCAAGATGGCTTTTGTCAATGGGACACTACTGCAGATAGTTGCTCCATAACTCAGTTTGAGAAATCCAGGTTCGACCTGTGATTCACATACATACAAAGCCAAGTCCACACAAAATATGAATTTTGTGAAAGCGTGAAAACGTGAGGATATGCAAAGATACACACGGAGCTGAAGTCGTCAGATCCGTTGGACATCAGGCTATACCACAAGCGAAGCATATTTACACCGGTGTGCCACAGGTGTGAAGTGCATTAGCATTAACTAGATTATTGACTCTAGTGCAAGTGGGAGTCTGTAGGAGATATGCCCTAGAGGCAATAATAAATGTTATTATTTATCTCCGTGTTCATAATTAGGTTTATGTTCCATGCTATAACTGCTGTGGTTCCCGAGCCCGTATATCCATAAAGGCTCTGGGGAAAACCCATGTGCACGTGTGGAATAATAAACGGTAAAATGTATTCCTAGTCATGCCTCTAAGACTAGCTCAAGTGTTGCATGATGATTATGTTTTCCAAATCATAGGCATGTCTATGCCAGCAACTTTGAGGGCACAAATGTTAGAAGAACATTTGTGTTGAATCGACCCGATTGATGTTATGCTATGAGATACATTCGTCACAAGTTAATGGTTAATAACGCAGAGATGGTTAATGTTTGCATAATTCCTTAGACCATGAGAGTATCGAGTTTCTTCATGCTTGCTTCATGAACTTTGGGGTTTGTTAAACGTCATCCGTAAATGGGTGGCTATTACGGCGGCTTACGGGTTCATGGAAAAGTATGTCAAGTAACTTGATAGCTCAAGATTGGGATTTGCTCCTCCGGCGATGGAGAGATATCTCTGGGCCCTCTCGGTGTTACGGTATCCATCATCGTCTGGCCAGACACTTTGTGATTTGATCACGGGGATGCCGGAAGACGGTAACGAGAAAAGAGAACAATACCGGTAACGAGGTAACTAGCATAGTGGACAAGTTGTTGATCCACGGGAATGCCAACATGTCTCACCTTGGGTATTTGTAACATATCGTGAAGCAACAGGAATAGCACACGGCAACTGGAGGTTCACTCGAATATTCATTCGTGTGGGTATAGGGGTCAATATGGGTGTCCACGGCTCCGATGCTGATCATTGATCGGAAAGTGTTCCGGTCATGTCTATACTTCACCGAACCTATAGGGTCACACGCTTAAGGGTCATCTATCTGTTGAACGCTAGACAGGGAGTCTGAGAGAAAGTCACCGAAAATGTTTCGGAGACAACGGAAGAGTTCCGAGAGAGAGAACACCGAAAGAGTTTCGGTAAAACTGAAAAGTTGTTTCGGAATATATTATTTGGTCAAAAAGGGTTTCGGCACCGCCTGGAAATTTTCAGAGGATGCCAGAATTGGTCTAGGAACTTCTGGGAATTTTCGGAGAGAAAAACCGGAAATGTTCCGAAACTGCCGTAACCGCTGTTAATGCTTTCCGCTGATGAAAACCACCGCATCGAAAATGTTTCGGATCATGCCCAGAATAATTTTAGAGGGTGCCGGAAATGTTCTGGGACTTTTTGGAATTTTTCAGAAAAAGTTTCGCGGAAAACATCTTGTCTCAGCGCGAGGGGACAAGATCCCACGAATCGGGGGTTGCATGTTTGGTAGCTTTTTGTCTAGGGAGCATGCATGTTTCATGGAGACATGTTGGTGGCTTGTTGGGGGGGCCCTCCCCCATGGGGAGACAAGGTGTGGGCCGGCCCAAGGGCTGCCATGGTGGTGTCCCCTTGGTGCCCCCCTTGTGTTACCATTATGCCCTTTCATGTGTGACATAAAGCTTGGGTATTTTGGTATTTCAACATCCCACCCCACCCCTTGCCTTGGCCTATAAAAGGAGGAGAAGGGGCTGCCATTCTCCCCATCCCTTTCTCTCATACACATGCCAAGATGTTATCTGGCTTCTCTCTCCCTCCCACGAAAAGAGTTTCGTAGAGCCGAAAGGCTGTCTGGGTTCCGGCAGGAACTAGTTCTGGACGGCGAAGCCCTGCCGGATAGGTGACACCGTATGTGTGCAAATCTGTAGAGAGGTCGTAGTTTCGATCTTAGTGCCCGAGGGGCTGTTCGAGAGTGCCTCCCGAAGGGCTGTCCAAGTGACGGTCCGAGTTATGTGAGTCCTCCCGAAGGGCTGTCCGAGTGACCATTCGAGTTTCGAAGGTCCGCCCGAAGGGCTGTCCGCGACATCATCCGGGGGACTGTTCGACCGCCTCCCGGAGGGCTGTCCGAAGGGAAGACGAGGGTATACATCCTCGCGGTTGGGAGGTTGTAAATCCTAGCTGCGGGGATCTGCACCGCCGATCGTCATCGACTCTACTTCCGCTGCGCTACGAGTCGGTAACGAACATGATCAAACCTTGTATGCAGTCTCCATAGTGGTCCTGGGCTGGTGCGTGGGGCGGAAATTTTTTGTTTTCTGCTGCATTACCCATTATCCCGCGTGGTGGTAGTGCGTATAGGGCACGTCGACCCACTCAGATCACACACCCAAATCCAATAGGCTCAATTAGTATCACGCGGAGACAATCAGAGTCTCTGATGCTCCGTCACAATGTCACACTCGAGTGCCCTTCCGGCACACCCGACATCATAGATCCCCAGCGGGTACCCACCAGGGTGGACCCGCCTGTAACAAAGGTCAAGTAATCGTGTGGTCATAACATCAAGGGGGAAACCCGAGGAATCACCCTCGGTAGATTCCACTCGACGAAATCATCAGGGTGAACGTATGAGGTATCACCCTCGAGGTTCACACTGAGGGGTCGCACGACAGAGTCGTATCGGAAGTGGAGAAGGAGGAATCACCCTCGATGACCACGACCGAACAGCTACACTGCAGAGTATTCATCAGGAGTGCGTTACGAGGTATCACCCTCGACACTCGATAGCTACTACGCAGAATCGTACAACTAAGGGGGGTGTGAAGTGAGGTGTCGGTCTCTGGTCGACGATCACGTTGATCGAGTCGTCGATGATCAAGCAGGGGCAACAAGGATAAGGTGGTGGGGTCACTGATGGTTCACTACCAACCTATACTAAACAGTTTATCATAGGCAGGTAAGGTAGCAATGAACAGGTTACAACAGCAGGCTATGCATCAGAATAGGAGCCTACATTAACAGTAGCAAAATCTAATGCAAGCAGGAGAATAGAATGGGTGATATCTGGATGCTCAAGGGGGGGGCTTGCCTGGTTGCTCTAGCAAGAGAGAGAGAGATCGCCAACGGGCTGCTCGTCGGTAGTGTAGTCGTACCCAGGTGCAGCGTCGTCGGTCTCAGCGTCTATCGAGAGAGAAGGGGGGAGAGAAACAATAAATTCACGGCAATAATGCAAACAATATGCATGACATGCCTAAATGATATGCCGGGGTGTTCTACTGCCTAACTCAATGATTTAGTTAATTTAGGAATTTATTCGGATTTATTTAATCAATGTGGGGCACTATTCATTTACTGAAATCGGTCTAAAAGTTCAACGTTTATATAGCTACGGGCGTCTGATAGGAATACGGAGGACGTATTCGGGTTCGTATCGAAATTCTGAGCAAGTTTCATGTACAAAGTATTTTCATCGGAGTTGCGGATTATTTAATATGATTTTCTAAAGTTTTTATTAATTTCTGGAATTTAATTAATTATTTAAATCAACATTATCCGAAACAGTGTTGATGACATCAGCATGACCTCATGCTGACGTCAGCAGTCATCTGACATGTGGGTCCCACCTGTCATAGACTGTTAGGCTAATCAGGGTTTAACTAATTAATTAATATTTAATTAAACTAATTAACTAAATTGGATTAACCTAATCAGGATTAATTAACTTAATTAATTAACTAATTAATTAATTATTTTAATTATTTTTATTTTGTTTTCATTTCTATTTTTATTTTCGTTTTTCTGGGCAGCAGGCCCCATGTGTCATTGGGCCAGGGGGGGACTGGCCCACTGGTCAGTGGCACAGGGCCACAGACGCGGGCGACGGGCGCGGCGGCAGGGGCGGGGCAGGCGCACGGCAGGCCGGAGCGGGGC
Organism: Thinopyrum elongatum; assembly: GCA_011799875.1. Taxonomy (NCBI): domain Eukaryota; kingdom Viridiplantae; phylum Streptophyta; class Magnoliopsida; order Poales; family Poaceae; genus Thinopyrum; species Thinopyrum elongatum. The sequence continues at coordinate 15,960,892 of CM022300.1, read as the reverse complement.
AGCGCGCAGGCGGTCGGCAGCAGCGGCAGGGGCGGTGGCGCGAGCGGCGGGCGGGCGCGAGCAGGCGGACGGCGGCGAGGCCGCAGCGGGGCAGCAGCTGCGCGGCGGAGGCGGGCGAGCGCAGGTAGCGGGCGAGCGTGCAGCAGGAGCGAGCGAGCGGGCGCGCGCGCGGGAGGCCAGGTGCGGCGGGGGCACGGCTGGGCGCGTGGGAGCGCGAGCGGGGCGACGGGAGGCGGTGGCGACAGAGAGAGGGCAGAGGCGGGCGAGCTCACATTCGAGGATAGGAGGGGGGCGGCGAGGCTCGGGGAGGCCGGCGAGGGAGAGTTGGGGGCGAGCAGTCCGGCGGGGAGGTCCGGTGGCGGCGACGGGGCGCGGTGTTGTGACGCCCCCGGCTTAATCATGCACTAATCATACACACAAATGCACACGATCAAGCCTAAGGACTCACGGGAAGATATCACAACACAACTCTAAAATATAAATAAAGTCATACAAGCTTTATATTACAAGCCAGGGGCCTCGAGGGCTCGAATACAAAAGCTCGCATACAAGCGTCAGCGGAAGCATCAGATATCTGGGTACAGATATAAAAGAAAGCACAGAAAGGCCTTTAGAAAGGCGGGGCAAAATAAAACACTATGATCGAAAGGCGTAGGCCTCCTGCCTGGGACCCTCCAATCCTACTCCTGGTCGTCAGTCAACTCGTAGTAGTATCCATCCTCTGGGTAGTAGTAGTAGTCGATCGGCGGGGCATCGGTCTCAGGGGCTCCGTCATCTTGGCCACGTCAAACTAATATGGGGAGAAAAGGAAAACAAAGCAACCGTGAGTACTCAGAAGTACTCAGCAAGCAAGGATCTACACTACATATGCAACATTTTCAAAAGGAAGGCTGTATAAGTGGACTGGGCTGCAGAAATGCCAGAATAGAGAGAAGGCCTAGTCCTATCGAAGACTAGCATCTTCAGAGGTCTTGCAGAAATAGAAGAGAGTAGAACAGTACAATATAATGTAGCAGTATCATTATGTCTCAACCTCACCCAGAGATCCTTTCTCGACTCCCTGCGAGAAAGCAATCCCAGAGCCATACAGTCATCAACCTCGTCCTAAGATCCCTTCTCGACTCCCTGCGAGAAGCAATCCCAGAGCCATACAGTCATCAACCTCGTCCTGAGATCCCTTCTCGACTCCCTGCGAGAAGCAATCCCAGAGCCTCATATCCAAGTATCCAGTTCTAAAATTGTATCAATCAGGATACAACTCCGAGTGTCCGTTACCGTAGGACAGGCTATCGATAGAAGTTTTCTTCCCTGCAGGGGTGCACCAACTTACCCAACACGCTCGATTAACTCCGGCCGGACACACTTTCCTGGGTCATGCCCGGCCTCGGCCAAACGACACATCGCAACCCTACCTACAGCTCAGCAGAGAGGTCCCCGCCGGTCTACATCCTAAGCGCAAGGGGGTCTTGGCCATCGCCCCTCACCCTCCGGGTCGTTGCGCACATGGCTCAGATCCAAGCACCACCGAAATGGCGCCAATCACTCCATGCCGCACTGCTGAACTGGACGTCTGACAGAGCTTTCGGCTGATGCATACGATGCAGAACGCCCATACTATGCCCACGTGATGGTTAGTGCTATCAGGCTAGAGACCTGCTCGGATCAAATATCCAAATCGTTAATGGACTAGGGCTTGCGGTAACGAGCAGAGACTCACGAAAGATGTGATCCCGTCGCCCCGTCTCGAGGACTTGCTGCAAGGGTTAAGAATGCCCGGCCGCGCCTCGTATTCAGCACTCGGGCACCATACAGGCACCCGTCTTCACAACACTCGCCTCTCAGGCGCACGCGGGTACCCCTCAGGGTCGACCCGCCTATCCAAGTAACAATGTAAAGTCCAAGTATCCGTGTGTCCATAACATCAGGGGAATCCGAGGTATCACCCTCGTTGGATTCCTACTTGATGTATCCGTCAAGGTGAACTCGGAGGAATCACCCTCACTGGGACCACACTTGAGGTGTTGTACGACAGCGTCGTTATCGGAAGCGGTGAAGGAGGAATCACCCTCGATGACCACGACCGAATAGCTACTCTACAGAGTTAACATCAGAAGTGCTACAAGAGGTTTCACCCTCGGCACTCGATAGTAACGCTGCAGTGTCGTTACAACTAAGGGGGGTGATGTGCGGTGTCGGGGCCTGGTCTTCAATCCCGTTGATCGGGTCTTCTGACGATCCAGCGCGGCAGTCGGGATAAGTGGGGTCACTGATAGGTCTCTACCTAGCCTAAACTAAGCAGTTTAGGATATGCAGGTAATTATCAACAGCAGGATACAATAAACAGGCTATGCATCAGAATAGGTAAAGCAGCAGCAGCAGCAATTCTAATGCAAGCATGAGAAATAGAATGGGCGATATCGGGATGATCAAAAGGGGGGGCTTGCCTGGTCGCTCGGCGGCAAGGGCAAGGTTGTCAATGGTGTCTTCGGGCTCCGGAGCGGCGTCGGTCTCGGGGAACTGCGTCGGGGTCTAACGAGAGAGAAGAGGGGGAGTAAACAGTATAAATATAGAGCAAACATGAGCAACGCAAAGTACGGCATGACAATATGCAGTGCCGGGTGTGTCCTAACGTATGGTTGCACGTCACCGAGGAAGGGGGAATCCATCCGGGAATGTTTTCCCGGTTCCGGACATTTGTCAGACAAATGACCGGAGGGGAAGGGTTCCATGTTTAGGTAGTTAGGGACGCGTGATGGACAAACGGAGCGCGTATTCGAATTCGTCTCGTCGTTCTGAGCAACTTTCATGTACAAAGTTTTTCGATCTGAGTTACGGATTATTTAATATGATTTTCTAAAGTTTTTATTAATTTCTGGAATTATTTTATTTATTTAATTTCAACATTATCCAGAACAGTGTTTTGCTGACGTCAGCATGACGTCAGGACCAGTGGGTCCCACATGTCATAGACTGTTAGGTTAATTAGTGATTAACAAATTAATTAATATTTAATTAAACTAATTAATTAAATCGGATTAATCTAAACAGGGTTAATTAACCTAATTAATTAACTAATTAACTATTAAATATTATTATTTTTATTTTTATTTTTATTTTTTATTTTTTTTAAACAGTTCTGGGCCGTGGGCCCCTGCTGTCATTGGCCAGAGGGGGGCCAGGCCCACTGGTCAGTGGCCCGGGAGGCCACTGCGGGCACGCGGGCGAACGGGCGCAGCCACGGGCGCCCGACGGGGCGAGCCCGGGCGGCGACTGCGGCGGTCGGCGACGGCGCGCAGCGAGCGAGGAGGCGGCGGCACGGGTGCCTGCGGGGCGGAGCGAGGCGAGGCGGAGGCGAGGCAGAAGCGAGGCGCGGCCGGAGCGAGCGAGCGGGCTGGAGGCCACGGGCGGGCGCGGTCGTGCGGTGGACGGCGATGCGAGGAGGGCGCGCGGCCGGGGCGCGCGCGAGGGACGACGCGGGCAGTGACCGCGGCGAGGGGGGAAGGAGGGCAGACGGGGCTCACAGGGCGGGATGCGTGCGGGCCCGAGGTGGCCGACGGGGAGGAGGACGAGGACGGGCGAGGTCGAGGCGGCGGTGCTGGCGCGAGGCGACGGCGGGGTGGCGACGGAAGCGCGCACCGGGGCGCGGCGGCGTCGCGGCGGTTGGCGAGGGGCGCCGGGATCGACCCCTCCCCGATCCAGGAGTGGGTGGGGTCCGGGGAGGAGAGGCGTCCGGCGAGGGGGCTGCGGGGGCGGTCCGGCGATGGCGTGGCGATGGTGGTGCTGGGGAGGGGCGCCGGTGTCGCGGGCGAAGGGATCGAGCCCGATCCCTCCTGGATCGGGGGGGGGGAGTGGGGAACAGGGGTGGAGTGGGGGTGGACTAGGGTTCGGGGGGATATGGGGGAGTAGGTGGGCCGGCTGGCTGGGCCGGCCTAGTGGCCTGGTGGCCTGCTGGCCGAGGCCCAGTCGGGGGGGGGGGGTCCCTTTCTTTTTGTTTTCTTTTGTTTTTCTTTTCTTTTCTGTTTTGCAAATGTGTGGCCCCCATTAGAGTTATAAATATATAGCTGGCCCACAATCACAGCACAATATATCCTACCACCAAAAACTAGTTTGGGGTAAATATCTTTTCATATTTATTTTAGATTAATAAAAGGTAATTAAATATTGTCTTTAGTCACTGTTTGGGGATGTTTGAGTCACTTACCCAACTCCAAGATGTTGGTTTCAATTTTAGAATTGTCTCTGATTTATTTGCTATTTAATGAACAATTTAGTTTCTATGTTGGACAACTTTTTATTTCCACTTTCATTTAAATTTCCATTTGAATCAGGAGTTGAAATGCAATATGATGCTAATGATGATCATGCACTGTTAAACATGATGTCATGGCATAATCAAAAGGGTGGTTACTGTAGTTAACCACTCGGGTTGTTACAGGTGTCGAGCGGCGGGCGCGGTCGCGCGAGCAGCTCCCGATCCAGAATGGATCGGGAGGGGGGGGGGGGAGAAGGGGGGGAAGCGAGGGGGTGGAGTTCGTGGGGGTGGTTAGGGTTCGGGGAGATATAGAAGGAAGTGGAAAAGAGAGGGGAAGAAGTGGAATCCTTAGATGAAATAGGAGTGGAGCGGAGGGCGAGCCAAGTGGGCGGGAGGGTTTCGGGGTGGCTAGAAGTGAGGCGAAAAGGAGTGAGTAGGGGGGTGAGTAAAAAAAGTGAGGGTGGGAAAAGGGGGAGGATAGTAATAGAGTAGAGTGGGGAGTGGGGTAGCGAGGGGGAGAAAGAGAAGGGCAGAAACTCAGGGGATGTGGATATTTACGGGGGGGAGTAACTGAGTAAATAAGGGGAAAGTGGTTGGAGGGATAGAGGGGGGGAGTTAGTTGGTGGTTGGATGAAGTAGGTTTTGGTGAGAGTGCAGGGGGATAGTATGGGGGGGATGCTGGTTTAAGAGGGGGTGGGTTGATGAAATGGTAGTGGATGGAAAGGGAGAATGGCCGGGGAAATATTTGTGGGGGGTGGCGGGAATGGGGCAGGATGGAAGAAAAGATTTCCTTTTTTGCTTCGCTCTCCGGGAGGGGGGAGCGGGGGCCGCCCTGGTGTCGTGGCCCAGTGGGTCCGGGGGGGGGGGGGGGATTTTCATCTTTTTATTTTTTTCTGTTTTGTTTTCTTCTGTCTTTTTCTTTTTATTTATCCACATCTCCTGTTTAGTAAATTGTTAGGCCTCAAAATGATTTTTGTAAAACATGGGAATTGTTCCAATAAATACTAGGCATCCTCTACCACTGTCAAAAATTGGTTTGGAGTCAAATGGATCTCACACCACTTTTATAATAATTAAAATGCATTAATCCTAGCTGTTTTGGTAATGTTTGAGCCACCTAATTATTTTATTAATTGTTGGTTACAATTCTAGAATAGTCTCTGCAATATTTGTTATTTACTGAACATTTTAGTTTCTATGTTGAACAACTTTTATTTTCCACTTTCATTTAAATTTGAATTTGACTTAGGAGTTGAAATGCAATATGATGCTAATGATGACTATGCACTGTTAAACATGCTGACTTGTCATTATCAAAAGTGATTACTGTGGCTAATGACATGGGGTGTTACAATTCTCCTCATCTATCAAGAATTCTCGTCCCGAGAATTAAGAGGAAGACTGAAAGAAAGTGGGGTATTCTTCGCGAAGACGATCCTCGCGTTCCCAAGTGGCCTCATCTTCAGAATGATTTGACCACTGAACCTTGAGGAATTTGATTGACTTTTGACGAGTCCGACGTTCAGCTTCATCAAGAACACGGATGGGATATTCTGGATAAGACAGATCTTCCCGTAATTCAAGCACTTCGTGATCCACAGCTCGAATAGGATCCTTGAAGCAGCGACGGAGTTGGGATACATGAAAAACATCATGTACTTGAGAAAGATTTGGCGGCAACTGCAATTGATATGCCACTTCTCCTCGACGGGCAAGAATACGGAACGGGCCAATGTAGCGAGGAGCTAACTTGCCTTTGATTCCGAACCTATGAGTGCCTTTCAACGGAGTGACGCGGAGGTAAGCTTGCTCGCCAGGTTGATAGACCATTTCCTGGTGTTTTCGGTCATAGTTGCTCTTCTGACGAGACTGAGCAGTTTTCAAATGTTCACGGACAATGCGGACTTGTTCTTCCGCTTGCTGAATAATGTCCGGTCCGACGAGTGAGCATTCCCCAGTTTCTGACCAATTCAGGGGGGTTCGACACTTACGTCCGTATAGAACTTCAAACAGTGCCATCTTCAGACTAGCCTGATAGCTATTGTTGTAAGAGAATTCGGCATACGGGAGAGATTCCTCCCATTTCTTACCGAAGGAGATGACGCAAGCTCGAAGCATATCTTCGAGCACTTGATTAACTCGTTCAACTTGACCCTGAGACTGAGGGTGAAAAGCGGTACTGAACGACAGATGTGTTCCCATAGCTTCTTGGAAACTATTCCAGAATCTGGAGGTGAAGAGGCTGCCACGATCAGAACTGATCTCCAACGGAACACCATGGAGTGACACAATTCGGGAAACATACAAGTCTGCTAACTGGCTAGCAGTGATTGTCTCTTTAACTAGCAGAAAGTGAGCAACCTTAGAGAATCGGTCAATGACGACAAAAATAGCATCATGACCCTTCTGGGATTTGGGAAAACCAGTAATGAAATCCATTTGGACCTTGTCCCATTTCCATTCAGGAATTGCAAGGGGTTGCAGAGTTCCAGCGGGCCTTTGATGTTGTGCTTTAATGCGGCGGCAAACGTCACACTCAAAAACATAACGAGCAATATCTCGCTTCATATTAGGCCACCAGTATCTCTGACAAATGTCACGGTACATCTTTGTGCTACCAGGATGAATTGACAGAGGAGTGTCATGAGCTTCCATCATAACGTGTTCTCTCTCATCCTTGAACTTAGGTACGAAGAGACGGTGTTGGAAAAATAGGATCCCATCATTATCAAGATGGAACTCCGACGGTTTTCCTTTTTCAAGGTATTGCTTGATCCTTTCAACTTCAGAGTCATACCGTTGCATAGTCTTGATGCTGTGTTCTAAATCTGGTTCGACAACGAGGGTATTGAGATAACCCTGTGGAACAATATGGAGATTCAATTTACGAAACTCTTCATAAAGCATAGGTTGTGATTCCTGAACCACATGGTTGCTGCAATAAGCCTTACAGCTCAAAGCATCGGCCATTACATTTGCCTTCCAGGGGTATATGAGATATTCATATCATAATCGGCTATTGTCTCGAGCCATCTTTGTTAACGAAGGTTCAGATCTGGTTGAGTATATAGATACTTCAAACTTTGGTGATCCGTGTATATCTCGCAACGATTACCGAGAAGGTAATGTCGCCATAGCTTCAGGGCATAAATAACCGCAGAAAGTTCGAGATCGTGCACTGGGTAATTTTCTTCGTGAGGACGCAATTGTCGGGAGGCATAAGCAATCACCTTGCGTTCTTGCATTAGGACACAGCCTAATCCTTGACGGGAGGCATCACAGTATATCACGAAATCCTTTTGGGAATCCGAGGGTGCTAATACTGGGGCAGATGTCAATTTATCTTTTAGTGTCTGAAAGCTTTCTTGACATTTTTCTGTCCACTCAAATTTAACACCTTTGTGAAGCAGATTTGTCAATGGTTTTGCAATCTTGGAAAAGTTCTCAACGAATCGACGGCAATAACTTGCAAGTCCGAGAAAACTTCTGACTTGCTTAACATTCTTCGGGGGAGTCCAGTCAATAATAGCCTGAACTCGTTCGGGGTTAACAGCAATTCCATCCTTGGAAATCACATGACCAAGGTAAGTTACTTCAGAAAGCCAAAATTCACATTTGGAATACTTGGCATACAACTGGTGTTCTCGGAGCCTTTCTAGTACCAAACGGAGGTGTTCAGCATGTTCTTTTCTATTCTTAGAATATATCAGGCTATCATCCAAATAAACCACGACGAATTTGTCGAGGTAATCCATGAATATATAATTCATCAGACGGGAGAAAATTGCTGGAGCATTCGTTAGGCCAAATGACATGACGGTGTATTCATAGGAGCCATAACGAGTGACGAATGCAGTCTTGGGAATATCCTCTTCACGGACACGGATCTGGTGATAACCCAACCTCAAGTCGAGTTTAGAGAACACCGATGATCCAGCAAGTTGATCATAAAGATCATTGATCCGGGGCAGTGGGTATTTATTCTGGATTGTGGCTTGGTTAATGGGCCGATAATCCTGAACCAAACGGTTAGTTCCATCCTTCTTCTTAACGAAGAGTGAAGGTGCTCCCCAAGCAGAGGAACTGGGCCGGATGAAACCACTCTTAAGCGACTTGTCGATTTCTTCCTTAAGCTCGAGTAGGTGATGCGGAGGCATCTTATAAGGTCGCTTGGCAATAGGGACGGTGCCAGGCTTCAAGTCAATGATAAACTCGACAGCTCTAGCCGGGGGTATTCCTGGAAGTTCTTCTGGAAAGACGTCTGGAAAATCTCGAACGACAGGAATGTTCTCGATCCCTTCCAGAGGTGAGGCGTTCAAAGCATTTTGAACATATATCTGAGCTTCAGTGTCCCGTGTAATGCGGGCGGTATAGTTCACTATCTCGTCGGAGGGGTGAAGAAGTTGGACGACTTTAGTGGCACAATTGATCGAAGCAATGTGAGCTTTCAACCAATCCATTCCAAGAATGAGGTCTATGGTGGAAGACTTCAGGACGATGGGCGATGCAAGGAATTCCAACCCTTTAATTTCGACGGTAACGTTAGGTGCTATCATGTCAGCATGACAGTGACCTCCGGTAGTTTTAATAACTAACGGAGTATGCATTTTCTCATATCGAATGCCATGCATAAATGCAAATTTTCCAGAGATGAATGAATGTGATGCTCCTGAATCAAATAAAACAGAAGCAGGTACTGAGTTAACAAGAAGGGTACCCATCACAGTAGCAGGTTGATCCTGGACTTCTTCAATGTCAATGTTGTAAGCATGTCCACGACCATGTGCAGCAGACCCGGTATTATAGTTGCGGGTCTGATTGTTGCCACGACCATTGCCACGGCCAGCACGAGGAAAGGCTAACTGATTCTGATTCTGGCAGCAGTCTTTAGCCTGGTGACCTGGTTTGCGGCACTTGAAGCATAGACCATCTTCAGGACGAAGAGGAGCATTGTTTTGAATAGCTTGAGCTTTTGGCTGCCTCGGTGGTGGAGGAGGCAGACGTGGTGCAGCATAGTTGTTCTTTGGCGCAGAGGCATTGGAACGGATCGCATTGTTGGGAATCCAAACTTGACGCTTCGATGCTGAGCCCGAAGATGAGCCAGCATCATGATAGCGCTTCTGCGAGTCCTTGTATTCCATCTGAGCGGTCTCAACAAGAATAGCCTTGTTCATCAGAGTTGAAAAGTCATTGAAGTCTTGAGCAGCTAGTGCAAGCTTGAGGTCGGGGTGTAGTCCACTATGGAACTTCTCTTGCCTGCGTGCATCTGTGGCGATGTCTTCTTCAGCATAGCGGGAGAGGTCTAGAAATTCCCGCTGATAAGCTTCGACAGTCTTGTTGCCCTGAGTGAGGTTACGGAACTGGGTCTTCATGCGCTCCATAATTGCCTGAGGGATGTAACATGTACGGAAAGCAGCCTGGAACTCATACCAGGTGATGACTGTTCCAATAGGCAGAGTACGCTTGTGTGTGTCCCACCATTGTGCTACGGGTCCCTTTAAGAAAAAGGCCACGAAGTTGACGAAGTTGGCAGGGGCGACATTAGCTGACTCCATCTCGTGAGTGATGTCGCGGAGCCAGTCATCAGCATCCAGTGGCTTGTCAGAGTTGCGGAACTGAGTTGGGTTGAGTCGCATAAACTCTGTCAAAGTTATTGAAGCTGGGTTCTGGTTCTGGTTGTTCTGATGCGGAAACTGAGCCATGATTGCAGTCATGAACTGGCGGTTGAGCTCAAATTGTTGCATCATGGCTGCCATATAGTCTGGCGGTGGTGGGTGTTCAGGGGTACCACGACCACGACTACCTGGTCTAACCAACCTGCTAAGCATTAACAGGGGGTAGTTTAGTAAAAGCAATTACGAGCGTTTAGTGACAAACATGATGTAACTCGACAACAATTTAAGTAGTGTAACAGATACATAACAGTAGTCAATTAAGACATATAGATCCATACACAGAGTCGGGTACATGCGGACAGCATAACAACGCAAATTCAAAAGCTAGACATACTAGGCGGCGCGCAGGCACGCGGTAAGGAAGTACACAACGAGACATAGCAAAGGCTACATCAACGTCGGAGAAAACCACCGAAACGGGGTAACTGCAAGTGCGGACGACGAATGTTCGTCGCGGAAGGATCCTGCGCTCCATGTGCACTCTGATGCAGAATCCGGTCTCGAGCTGTAAGAAGAGGTCCACGTGCGGGTATATGACTTCCAACAGCAGGCCAATCAATACCAGCATACATCTGAGTCCTGCGCGGATAAAGGATGTGCTCAGGATGTATCCCTGCACGAACAGCGGGTAGCAACTGCGTCATAGCATCGTAGAGACGTGCTCGAGTGGCAACCAACTCGACGGCAAGAGCCCGAACAGTGCGATCCAGAGCCTGAGTGCACTGGATCAAAACGCGCGGGTCATAGCGACGAGGCTCGTACGGGGCACAGATAGCTGTGTAATATCCAGTAGCATCTCCAGCAGGGGCATACGAAATGTATCGGAACTTAGAGTCATCCAAGATATCGCTGAACTGTCCTCGGAGACGTGCGACGGCAGAGTAGGTGGCATCATGGACTGCCATCCCAATCGTCATGCTGATACCGTGGAAAAGGTGTAGCTCGGTGTCTGAGTCATTTTGCTGATCATAGATACGAACATCAGCATGGTACTGCCCCTGATTGAACTTGCGGTAATCCTCGTAAACCAAGTACTCAGGATACCAACGGTAGCCAAGTCTGGTCATGAGAGCGATCAGGACAGCTGGAAACCCAGGGGCATCACGAGCCCAAGTGCGAAGCACAAGCTGTGTCGTAGGACGTGGTGGAAACAAACGGTCCATCTGAAACAGAGGAAATTCAGATTTGTCAAATGACAATGAGAAGTTTAACACAACTCGGAGAGAAAGGTTAAACAAAACAATGGAAAGGAAAATGATTATCAGACTAATCAGATCAATGACAGGGAAATCGCACAGATATCCAGCTCTCCGGGTAGACAAAATTTACGAGATCCTAAGTGTCGGCGTTAGTAAAATTTATTTAACCCGAGTAGAAGAGAGATCAGAGTCCCAGAGTATGGACGAGGAATAAAAGATCCTAACACCACCCAGTTGGCGACGTGGGCCCGTAAGCCACACAGCCAAGTTAGTAAATTAGTTTCTCGATGTCTAGACTCAACTTCGGCCAAGGAATTTGGAAGGGGGCTTCCTACAGGCAGTCGGCTCTGATACCAACTTGTGACGCCCCCGACTCAATCGTACACTAATCATACACGCAAACGTGTACGATCAAGCGCAGGGACTCACGGGAAGATATCACAACACAACTCTAACACAATTTAAACGGAGGTCCACAACATTACAGACCAGGGATTCGAAGATCCGAATACATAATTCAGTCATACAAATATTATCTGAGTACAGACATAGTTAGACAAGTTTTGCCTTAAGAAGGCTAGCACAAACAGCGACACTAGATCGAAAGGCGTTGGCCTCCTGCCTGGGAGCCTCCGATCCTACTCCTGGTCGGCTGGCTCAATCCAGTAGTAAGTGCCCTCTGGACCCTCCTGGTAGTAAGCTCCGGTGGTGGCATCTGGCTCCTGGACTCCATCGTCTGATGTATCATCAAGGTGGGGTATATGGGGAAAAGAGAAAGTAAAGCAACCGTGAGTACTCATCCGAAGTACTCAGCAAGCAAGGATCTATACTACATATGCAACATTATCAATGGAGAAAGGCTGTATAAGTGGACTGGGCTGCAGAAATGCCAGAATAGAGAGAAGGCCTAGTCCTATCAAAGACTAGCATCTTCAAACATCTTCACGAGGCCATCATCTTGCAGCAGTAGAAGAGAGTAGAATAGCATTTTTTTATCAAACATGTTGAAGTACAGCTTAAAGATCCTTCCTCGACTCCCAAGCGAGAAAGCGATCCCGAAGCTTCAATTAAGTAACAAGTATCCAGTTCAAGTAGTAGATCGGAATACACAAACTGAGCGTCCTTTACCGTAGGACCGGCTATCGATAGATCATTCATCCCTGCAGGGGTGCACTACTGTTACCCAACACGCTCGATCAACTCTGGTCGGACACACTTGCTGGGTAATGCCCGTCCTCGGAAGATCAACACGAAGCAGCGCTCTACCTAGGCTCGACAGAGAGGTCAGCACGCCGGACTAACCTATGCACCCAGGGGTCTCGGGCCATCGCCCTGGGCACCCTGCGCATTGCGAGACTGGCCGGGGTGCAGGCGCGACACTGAGCTCGTCAGTGAAGTATCCAGCCCAATCCCGACAATCAGCCCGCACGGTGAATCGTGACATCAGACGAGCTTTCGGGAGAAACGTACATCGCAGAGGGTCCCATAACCATTATCCCGCGTGGTGGTAGTGTGTATAGGGCACGTCGACCCACTCAGATCACACACCCAAATCCAATAGTCTCAATTAGTATCACGCGGAGACAATCAGAGTCTTTGATGCTCCGCCACAATGTCACACTCGAGTGCCCTTCCGGCAAACCCGACATCATAGATCCCCAGCGGGTACCCACCAGGGTGGACCCGCCTGTAACAAAGGTCAAGTAATCGTGTGGTCATAACATCAAGGGGGAAACCCGAGGAATCACCCTCGGCGGATTCCACTCGACGAAATCATCAGGGTGAACGTATGAGGTATCACCCTCGAGGTTCACACTGACGGGTCGCACGACAGAGTCCTATCGGAAGTGGAGAAGGAGGAATCACCCTCGATGACCACGACCGAACAGCTACACTGCAGAGTATTCATCAAGAGTGCGTTACGAGGTATCACCCTCGGCACTCAATAGCTACTATGCAGAATCGTACAACTAAGGGGGGTGTGAAGTGAGGTGTCGATCTCTGGTCGACGATCACGTTTATCGAGTCGTCGATGATCAAGCAGGGGCAACAAGGATAAGGTGGTGGGGTCACTGATGGTTCACTACCAACCTATACTAAACAATTTATCATAGGCAGGTAAGGTAGCAATGAACAGGTTACAACAGCAGGCTATGCATCAGAATAGGAGCATACATTAACAGTAGCAAAATCTAATGCAAGCAGGAGAATAGAATGGGCGACATCTGGATGCTCAAGGGGGGGCTTGCCTGGTTGCTCTAGCAAGAGAGAGAGATCGCCAACGGGCTGCTCGTCGGTAGTGTAGTCGTACCCAGGTGCAGCGTCGTCGGTCTCAGCGTCTATCGAGAGAGAAGGGGGGGGAGAAACAATAAATTCACGGCAATAATGCAAACAATATGCATGACATGCCTAAATGATATGCCGGGGTGTTCTACTACCTAACTAAATGATTTAGTTAATTTAGGAATTTATTCGGATTTATTTAATCAATGTGGGGCACTATTCATTTACTGAAATCGGTCTAAAAGTTCAACGTTTATATAGCTACGGGCGTCTGACAGGAATACGGAGGACGTATTCGGGTTCGTATCGAAATTCTGAGCAAGTTTCATGTATAAAGTATTTTCATCGGAGTTACGGATTATTTAATATGATTTTCTAAAGTTTTTATTAATTTCTGGAATTTAATTAATTATTTAAATCAACATTATCCGAAACAGTGTTGATGACATCAGCATGACCTCATGCTGACGTCAGCAGTCATCTAACACGTGGGTCCCACCTGTCATAGACTGTTAGGCTAATCAGGGTTTAACTAATTAATTAATATTTAATTAGACTAATTAACTAAATTGGATTAACCTAATCAGGATTAATTAACTTAATTAATTTATTAATTATTTATTTTAATCATTTTTATTTTATTTTCATTTCTATTTTTATTTTTGTTTTTCTGGGCAGCGGGCCCCATGTGTCATTGGGCCGGGGGGGACTGGCCCACTGGTCAGTGGCACAGGGCCACGGACGCGGGCGACGGGCGCGGGGCGCGTGCGCATGTGCGTGCGCGGCGGCAGGGGCGGGGCAGGCGCACGGCAGGCCGGAGCGGGGCGGCGCGCGGGCGGTCGGCAGCAGCGGCAGCGGCGGTGGCGCGAGCGACGGGCGGGCACGAGCAGGCGGACGGCGGCGAGGCCGCAGCGGGGCAGCAGCTGCGCGGCGGAGGCGGGCGAGCGCGGGCAGTGGGCAGCGGGGCGAGCGTGCAGCATGAGCGAGCGAGCGGGCGCGCGCGTGCGAGGCCAGGTGCGCGGAGGCGCGGCTGGGCGCGCCGGAGCGCGAGCGGGGCGGCGGGAGGCGGTGGCGACAGAGAGAGGGCAGAGGCGGGCGAGCTCACATTCGAGGAGTGGAGGGGGGCGGCGAGGCTCGGGGAGGCGGATGAGGAGAGTTGGGGCAAGCAGTCCGCGGGGAGGTCCGGTGGCGGCGACAGGGCGCGCTCAGCGGCGGGGCGTGGTCGGCGCAAGCAGCGCCCGATCCAAAATGGATCGGGGGGGGGAAGCCAGGGGGGTGGATCGTCGTGGGGGTGGGTTAGGGTTCGCCTGGGGGAGCCATATAGGGAGGGGGAGCTGGGCCGGCCTGGTGGCCGTGGCCCAGTTGGGCGGGGGGGGGGGATTTTCTCTTTTTATTTTTTTCTGTTTTGTTTTCTTCTGTCTTTTTCTTTTTATTTATCCACATCTCCTGTTTAGTAAATTGTTAGGCCTCAAAATGATTTTTGTAAAACATGGGAATTGTTCCAATAAATACTAGGCATCCTCTACCACTGTCAAAAATTGGTTTGGAGTCAAATGGATCTCACACCACTTTTATAATAATTAAAATGCATTAATCCTAGCTGTTTTGGTAATGTTTGAGCCACCTAATTATTTTATTAATTGTTGGTTACAATTCTAGAATAGTCTCTGCAATATTTGTTATTTACTGAACATTTTAGTTTCTATGTTGAACAACTTTTATTTTCCACTTTCATTTAAATTTGAATTTGACTTAGGAGTTGAAATGCAATATGATGCTAATGATGATTATGCACTGTTAAACATGCTGACTTGTCATTATCAAAAGTGATTACTGTGGCTAATGACATGGGGTGTTACACCATAAGACCAAAGTGTCTCATAGACTCATCGAGATCAAGATCACTATCATCATCCTCATCATAGTAACCATGTTCAACATCGTCTTGTGATTGATCATTACCTAGAGAGAGTGATTCATTAGTTTTATGACCATGACAATGTGCATCTTTATGAATTCTAATGACTTCGGAAATGATATTGCTAATGATTCCAACAACTCATTTGGCACGCATAAGGTCACGAAGCTCAACTAGACTACCACCAAACTTAGGATCATTAGGGCTCATCTTATTTAAAGCAATGGACTTATGAAGAATCTCATCTAAAGTTTTCAAGGAGTAGTTTGGAAATCATTCCTCAAGAAATCTCCATATAGTGTAGACACAATCAAGAGTAGGCAAGCGAGCTATCTAGTTTCTTGGCAATCCTCTAATGATAAGATTGACAGTTCTAAGATTATGAATCATGTCGAGAGACTCATCGGGGGTAGGATGCAAAGGATCAACAAGAGGCGCACAAAGGCTAGTAATATACTTGTTCAAGTGATATTCATTGAAAATCTCAAGCATCTCATTTTTCCAAGCAATAAAGAACTCTCCATCAAGTATGGGCACTCTATGTCTAAAACACCCCATCGTAGACTCATCCATCTTCCTCCAATGGTGATTAAACCAAAGCAATGGAGACCAATGCTCTGATACCAATTGAAAGGATCGAGAAGAGGTGTCTAGAGGGGGGGTGATTAGACCCTCAACAAAGAAAAGTAGCAGTTTTTTTGGTTCTTCAAGTTAAGGTGGAGTTTTAGCACAAGTTTAAGCATTCACAATACACTTCAAGCAAGCATGGCAAGAGTATATGAGCAACGAAAAGTAAAGCATGCAAGTTGCAAGAATGTAAAGGGATGGGATTGGAGTGTGCAAACGCAATTGGAGACACGGACATTTTTGGCGTGGTTTCGATAGGTGGTGCTATCGTACATCCACGTTGGTGGAGACTTCAACCCACGAAGGGTAACGGTTGCGCGAGTCCACGGAGGGCTCCACCCACGAAGGGTCCACGAAGAAGCAACCTTGTCTATCCCACCATGGCCATCGCCCACGAAGGACTTGCCTCACTTGGGTAGATCTTCACGAAGTAGGCGATCTCCTTGCCCTTACAAACTCCTTGGTTCAACTCCACAATCTTGACGGAGGCTCCCAAGTAACACCTAATCAATCTAGGAGACACCAATCCCCAAAAGGTAATAGATGGTGTGTTGATGATGAACTCCTTGCTCTTGTGCTTCAAATGATAGTCTCCCCAACACTCAACTCTCTCACACAGATTTGGATATGGTGGAAAGATGATTTGAGTGAAAAGCAACTTGGGGAAGGCTAGAGATCTAGATTCTTGTGATTGGATTGGAATGTCTTGGTCTTAACACATGAGTAGGTGGTTCTCTCTTAGAAAAACAGAACAACATACTCAAAGAAACATCTACTAACATGTCTTTCCCCTCTTAAAAACATGTGGCTTCTCTCCTCTTTGAATTACCAGGCATCTGGGATGGCTAAGAAGTCTCCCTTAGATATGGTTGAGATTTGATGTTCTCTCTCTCCCCCTTTGACATCAATTTCCAAGAATGATGCTTTGTAATGTCCTCTACCAGCATCCGAAATTACATAATGCTTTGTAATGTGACTCTAGGACCAAACCTACTTGACTCAGGCTCCAGAAGATTCCTTCTTGGAAATTGATGTCAAAGGGGGAGAGAGAGAACATTAAAGCTCAACCATATCTAAGGGAGACTTCTTAGCCATCCCAGATGCCTGGTAATTCAAAGAGGAGAGAAGCCACATGTCTTTAAGAGGGGAAAGACATGTTAGTAGATGTTTCTTTGAGTATGTTGTTCTGTCTTTCTTTGCTCTGATTTTCTGTTACCCTGCCTTCTCCCATTATCCAGTATCAGATTCAGGGGGAGTAAGATATCTAAGGGAAGAAAATCTTTGGAATTCATTGCACATCTTTATCTCTTGGGGACATGTCAATATCCAAATAGAGTACTAAGTACTTACTCACTACATGTCATCCCAGTCTTGGTACTCTTGTGGTTTCCTGTTCTTGCTCTGCTTAGTAGATGTTCCTATGTTATCTAACCCTGTTTTCTCAGGTTCATCTCTTCCAAAGTCAGCTCAAGACCACAAGGTAAGTATATGCATCACACCCATGTGCATGAGGATCTCTTGCTGATGTACATATTGTTTGCAAGAAGGACTCATGAACTTGTAGGTACATTTTCTACACTTTACATCATTTGCTCTGATGCATATAGCCAAGATACATGTAACTCATTACTTGCTCTAACATGCTTATGCACTCACATGATATTATATTCTATCTTCACATGATTGCATACATGTAGGGGGAGCCAACGCATGTCGCATGTTCTTCCAAAGCTTTACTTGTTACACTTCATATCTTTATCTAAAAGCTTTGATGTATGTTGTCATCAATTACCAAAAAGGGGGAGATTGAAAGCACAAGTGCTCCCTGGGTGATTTTGGTAATTAATGTCAACATATCTCTTTTTGGACTAATACTTTCATCTAGTATATTTCAGATGAGTTCAACAGTGGAGTGGCAGGACAAGAGGATGTGGAACCCCTTCAAGATGCTAAGGTCACATATTGGCAAAGGCTCAAGACTCTACATTTTCATTTTTAGTGATCCAAGATCACATTGAGTCCATAGGAAAGCCAATACTATTAAAAGGGGATGAGGTGCTGCTTAATGGCTTGCTTGCTCAAAATGCTTAGTGATATGCTCCAAAAGCCCTCAACCACTTTCTCATTTCCACATATGTCCTAAACCTAAAGTCAAACTCGGCCCCACCGATTTGATCTATCCGGCGCCACCGAGTTCACTTGACATAGCCACTGCCAGAAACCCTAATCAGTTCGGTCTCACCGATAGGGATCTCGGTCTCACCGAGATGGGATTGCAAACTCTCTGTTTCCCTTCGTAACGTTTCGGTCTAACCGAAATGAGCGATCGGTCCCACCGAGTTCGCAATGCAAACTCTCTGTTTCCTTTTCGTAATGTTTCGGTCTAACCGAAATGAGCGATCGGTCCCACCGAGTTTGCCTGACCAACTCTCGGTTTGCCTATTACTGAAATCGGACCCACCGAGTTCATGTGATCGGTCTCACCGAGATCAAGTTATGCCCTAACCCTAGCACATCGGTCCCACCGAGTTGATCACGTCGGTCCCACCGAAAATCCTAACGTTCACATTTTGAACTGAATCGGTCTGACCGAGTTTTACTATCCGGTCCCACCGAGTTTGGTAAATTGTGTGTAACGGTTAGATTTTGTATGGAGGCTATAAATACCCCTCCACCCCCTTCTCCATTCGTGAGAAAGCCATCAGAACGTGCCCACACTTCCACTACTCATTTTCTGAGAGAGAACCACCTACTCATGTGTTGAGACAAAGACATTCCAATCCAATCACAAGAATCTTGATCTCCAGCCTTCCCCAAGTTGCTTTCCACTCAAATCATCTTTCCACCATATTCAAATCTGTGAGAGAGAGTTGAGTGTTGGGGAGACTATCATTTGAAGCACAAGAGCAAGGAGTTCATCATCAACATACCATCTATTACCTTTTGGAGAGTGGTGTCTCCTAGATTGGTTAGGTGTTACTTGGGAGCCTCCGTCAAGATTGTGGAGTTGAACCAAGGAGTTTGTAAGGGCAAGGAGATCGCCTACTTCGTGAAGATCTACCCAAGTGAGGCAAGTCCTTCGTGGGCGATGGCCATGGTGGGATAGACAAGGTTGCTTCTTCGTGGACCCTTCGTGAGTGGAGCCCTCCGTGGACTTGCGCAACTGTTACCCTTCGTGAGTTGAAGTCTCCACCAACGTGGATGTACGATAGCACCACCTATCGGAACCACGCCAAAAATCTCCTTGTCTCCAATTGCGTTTGCACACTCCAATCCCATCCCTTTACATTCTTGCAAGTTGCATGCTTTACTTTCCGATGCTCATATACTCTTGCCATGCTTGCCTGAAGTGTATTGTGAATGTTTAAACTTGTGCTAAAACTCCATCTTAACTTGAAGAACCAAAAAAAACTGCTACTTTTCTTTGTTGAGGGTCTAATCACCCCCCCTCTAGACACCTCTTTTCGATCCTTTCACACTCTTACAATTTCGTATACGTTAAAAATATTTTTAAATAAGTGATCAGCATTTTTTAGACACGTTCAACATTGATCTAGTGCTTATTCAATTTTTAAAAAAACACTTGTTCAATATTTTAATACTTATTCAACATTTTTCAATTACTCATTCAATATTTTTTAGTACTTATTCAATATTTTTCAAATACCTGTTCCACATTTTTAATACTTATTCAAAATTTTCAAAAACTTCATCAATATTTTTCATAAACTCGTTCAACATTGTTTAAATGGATGTTCAATATTTTTAATACATGTTTAACATTTTCAAATACTTATTCAAAATTTTCAAATTCTTCTTCAACATTTTTTAATATTTATTCAACATTTTTTAATTGTTCAACATTTTTGCAAATATATATAGCAAAATGGGTTCGTAAATATTTTAAAATCTAAAGAAAAGTATAAAAATAAAGCAAAAAATGAAACACAGAAAACAGAAAGAAAAAAAACCTGGGTGTGGCCTCCCGCGCGGCTGGGCTGGCCCATCTGGTGCTCACCCCGATGTGAGGCTTCCCCACTGTCTCGCTTAATGCGAAACATAGTGGCGCCCAGAAATAGGGGTCCTCCACCCGAGGTACTAGTTGGGACTAGTCGAAGGCACGTGCTTTGCACGTGGGCATTATTAATTAAATATCTTCAGATGAACAGGAAACAATTCAATACAAACTGAGCACTTTCTACATCAATTGTTTTATCTTTGCAACCTCGTGCCGAGTTACAACGTCCTAACAAATTCCCACTTTCTTAAATTACCAAAAATATGTCATATAATTTGGGTTGTTAGTTACTTTTCTTTAGGAGCATGTACAATATCGAGATGTACGCGTCAAGTTTTTGTTTGGAATTTTTTGACATTTCAAAACATGTTTAAAACACATTTTAAAAACCAGGAGCGCGCGCTCCCATGTGCCAAAACGCCACTCTCGTCTACAAAAGAGTTCTAGAAATATTGACGAATCGGCTTGTTGTGGGTGCATGACTTCCATGGCAACATGATTGCACCCGATGACTTGACCTTGTATATGGAGGCGTGAAGAGGACGTTAAAGGTTCATTAGAGTGATGTTACGTTTATAGCCTCAATTCCCGCCTAACATATTCGGGAAAAAATACCACTCCCTCCGATCCATCATAAACTAAAACCACGACACTTATTATGGCACGACACTTATTATGGGTCGGAGGGAGTACTGCTCTTGTGGAATTTGTAACCAACCTGTGTTCCCGAATTTGCTCTCCTCTAGAAAGCTCCAAACCTCCCTCATTTTCTATTTTTCAAGTTCTTCTTTTATTGTATTTTTATTTCTTTTTTAATTTTGAAATATCTTTCAAGTTCGCAACATTTTTTAGAAATCTTTAACAATTTCTGCAATTATGAACATTTATAAAATCATGATCATCTTATTAATTTTGAACATTTATAAAATTCATGAACATTTTTATGGAACTCTTGAACATTTTTTAAAATTTGGGACAATGTTTGAAATTCACAATCATTTTGTTTTTGTTTTGACGATCATTTTTTGAAATGCATGACATTTTTTGAATTAATGCCACTCCACACATTTTTTGAATAGATTAATTTTTCTGAAATTTTGGAAACAACTTTTGACATTTACAAACAGTTTTGAATTTTATGAACATTTAAAATTTTTCATTAACAATTTCTGAATTTGCAACCATTGGTCCAAATTCACTTTTTGTAATATGCTAATATTTATTTTCAATATCATTATCATTTTGTATTTTCTGAACCTTTTTAAGAATTTGAGAACATTTTTGTTAAAATCACAAACATTTTTTGAATGTGCAAATATTTTATGATTTCCTGAATTTGTTTTTTAAATCATGAATATTTTTTGAATTTAAGAACATTTTAAAATTTCTCAATTATTTAAAAAATTCACAATCATTTAAATTTCGAATTATTTTACGGAAGAAAAATAGAAGAGGAAAAAACCAAAGGAAATAAAAAACGAAATGAAAAAAAAAACTAGGGGTTTCCCGCCCCACACATGGATCGGCCATGAAGGGCGCATGGGTGAGCGGGGTGTGTGTGTGTGTGTGTGTGTTGGCTGGTTTCCCAGGGCGCACCACGCCAAATAGGAGCTCACCAACATTTGGGCGGTGTACAAGAAAATTTCACGCATAAGCTCAACAAGTCCACACACGCCGAAGTAGGCCAGTTCGTCGGATTCTTTTGTTCCAAAAGCGAGTAAATCCTATTTGACGCCTACTGTAATAAATGGTGCGGAACTCTTATTATTTGCTCTGCGTAAACAGAGAGTTGTCGTAGAACAGCCACATGGGCCGGCCCAAATAGAACTTCCAGGCTCGACGGAGAAAACTAGTCCCTAGTAAACCTGCCAAAATAATCAACACCGAGGATATTAATTTGCGCCCACTCCTGAGGAAAAACTAGCTCTAAAATACCTAAGATTTTGGGAACGTATTACCATAAAAAAGAAAGGTTTATGACTTTTATAAATGGTCATTGATTTCAAAAAATATTAATTTGCGCCCGCTCCTGAGGAAAAACTAGCTCTAAAATAGGGCGTCGTTTGGCATGGCGATTGGTGGCCACACTTGGCTCATGGAGCTGTCAGGCTTGACTTGTATTTCACGTAGTATAATTAACCAATAAAGCATGTAACTTATCTAGAAAACATATCTAAAATAGACTCTCAAAATACAATCAGGCTCCATATTTTGCGGGTAGAAATAGTAATGCTAATGTTGTAAATCAGCTCGTAAAAATCAAGTGTTTTTCATATTTAGTGGTGGTTTAGTGTTTGAATAGTATTGAATTCATGCACCACTCAGTTGCTTCAAAAGTCCGAACTATGAGAGTATGCTCTTCTAGAGTTTATGACATGGGCAGCGGTAGTGGTGGCAGGCCGTAATTATTTATTGCGTTTACTGGATTTTGAATCATGAACCTCTTGGTTGTAAGTTGTACACATCGAACTTTTGAACCGAACTGATCAAAAGAGCAGGACAATATATTTCAACACCCCCCGTCATCTATAGACTATTTAGTCCTTAGATATGGGATTGATGTAGGCCACTTTTTTTTAATAATGCGTTTGTAAGATGTTGAACTGAAGACTTCTTGGCTCGCATACCTTATTTAATTCATGTACTAGTTAGTTACTCAAAAGTCCGAACAACCGAAGAGAAATCCAACTCGGTGCCCAGGCTCATCTGCTCCCGGTCAGAAAAATCTAATTTTTTTTTTTGGTAGATAATTTGATGCGTGAGATCCGCTTCAAATTTCAACTCATTTGAACATCTGAGAAGCTCTTCTCAAAAAAGACAAAACCGAGGTCTGTAAAAAAGTTTAATGTCCATTGCCGAGAGTTGCTCAAATGTTCAAATAAGTTGAAAACGAGTTTGTAGAAAACTACCTTTGGCGATGAGTTAGTAGAAAACGAGTTTTTAGCCGGTCTACCAGCTGCCGACGGCTGGAATCAAACCAGCACAAAAAACAGGCAAGACTTTGACCAGAGAATCCCCCACAGAAACTGCTCAAAGTTCCGGAACAAAACAAGCCTCGCCACTTACTGCTTGACTTACATGAGTCTTGGCATTCGCCGGAGTGGTTCTGCAACGTGACAACGACGGACGGACGCTGAATTCCAACCCATAAACAACGCCGTGGAGAACGCGCCCGCGATGATCTCATCTGACAGCCACCTCCCCTATCGTGGACTGGCCGGCGGCGAGCAGGAACGAATCGGAGCTGCCAGTTCCCTGCTGGACTGCACCGGACCGTCCAAATGGAAGCTGCTGACCGATTCAATTTCAATCCGCACCGCGAAACAACAAGAGGGGAATCGCATCGACCGCGTTCCCGGGAACCCGCTCCTCGCTTTTGTCGCCGGAGCGAACGATTCGAGACGCGATCCGCCACCGGCGCTGCGCCATGGACGGACGGACGGAGCTCGGCCACGGGAGAGGGAGAAGGAGAACGGGGCACGCACGTCACGAAAAGCGAGGGATGCCGTTGGTGGCCTCGTTTCGTTTCGTTCGGCGCGGATCAACGAAGCCATATGGATGGAGCTTGCGCTTTGGGGTCCTCTCTGTCCCAACACATTGTGGCCATGGCGCAGACCAGCCCGGCCGGCCATTGGCGGCATGAACGGCTGAAATGACAACTCGACGCAAGAACTGGATGATGAATGCTACGTTGCCAGAGGAGACACCATCAGGGATCATGGAATGCACTCAAGCTTTTTAATAATAACTTAAGAACCGAAAAAGTATGTAAGGATTATAGTACCACCACTCACTCACTCCTGCTGTTTAATGGCCACTCACAACTAATTTACATCAGCCTTGGGATCGGGAGGCTCCTCCTACGCCATGGAAAGCTCTAACCGCCTCCCCTCCTCCCGAGCTGGCACCACCGTCCCACCGCAATCTCTGGAGCGAGCAGACCAGCACAGTGAACGCCACGGCCGGGACCCTCCCGGCGACCAAGCCTACGAGGACGACCACGGTTACAGCTACCAAAGGGAACCGGCCTCCTCCTCCTCCCCCTACGCCGTCCGCCCCTGCGACACCGGCCGGCGCGCCGCGCACCACGGCGTCCATGCCGCGGAGAGGGCCCGATGAGTCCGGCGATCTGATGGCAGCGCCGTCGCCGTCACCCATGCCGCGGAGAGGGCCCGATGAATCGCGCGATTTGATGGCAGCGCCGTCGCCGTCAACCATGCCGCGGAGAGGGCCCGATGAGTCCCGCGATCTGGCAGCGGCCTCCGCCTTGGCATTCGCTTGGTTGCGTCTGCCGCGGCGAGAATCCGGGGGATCCGTCGCCCCGGCATTGCCGCCGGCCGTCGAATCCGCTAGGCTGACCTCGCTGCGGAAAGAGCTTGATCGGAAAGAACTTGACAGGGAGCCCGACTCCTTGCCAATCTTCCGTCCTCTCTGCAATTTCCGGGGGATGAGCTTCCTCCATGGGGACCTCTTCCGCGGCTTCGCCTCCCAAACGCACGAATCCTCGCCCGCCTCGCTCCTCTCGTCAATGCCGAGGATGGAGGCGCTGATTCCCCTGCCGGAGTCGGAGAAGCTCGATCCCAGCGGCTCCGGCTCCCCCTCCAGCTCCCGGATCGGCGAGACGTAGCCGCGGCCGTCGATGTCCATCTCCGCGGCCGCCGGGGGCCGGGGCCTCCGGCGAAGCGAGGGCGCCCTGACGGATTCCAGCAGGAAGAGCGACAAGGCGACGACGGTGACGGCCGCAACCACCTTCCTGCTCCAGATCACGAGGAGGGCGAGGGACGCCACGCCGACGAGCGCGAGGAACCCCAAGACGAGGCCGGCGGCCCCGCCTCCGGGGCGGCAGACGGGCTCCGCCCGCGGAAGGTCGGGCCCTGGCTGGGTCGACGGCGCGCAGACGGCGACCGGCGGGGGCGACGGAGGTGGAGGAGAGGGGGGCGGGGGAGAGGGCTCGGGGGAAGGCAAAGGGGGGGCGCCGCGCCTCTTGCGCCTGCCGGAAGAGGAGCCCTGCTTCTTGAGGCGGCCATGGTTCTTGACGAAGAGGTCGGCGAGGGAGGTGGGGAAGCCGGTCTGGACGGGGAGCGGGCCGGCGCGCGCGGGGCGGAGCGCGGAGATGAGGCGGCCGAGGCGGCCGGCGGGGCGGTCCTTGGGCGGGCTGGGCATCAGCGGCGGCTGGCGCCGGCGAGCATGGAAGGGGGCCGACCGGCGCGCCGGGCCTCTGCTTGCCGCTGCGTCCGGCGTTTGGTGGTGCTCTGGGTTGGTGACCTTTTTTTGGGGGGTGTGGGAATGGGAAGAAGAAGTGGGAGGGAGCGAGTGGGCTCCCAAACATTTTTGTTTTGTTTTCCGTGCGTTTCTTGTTGGCTTGCGGTCTAAGAATGGGAGGTGTGTTTAGCTGTTTTTGAAACGGAAGCGTGTTTAGCTGTTTGGCATTGTATTTTGGGTGGTTGGCTCGTCTAGATACACTCCTATACACTCGTTTCAGCGACAGTTAATTCGGGACGGAGGTCGTGCTTATCTTGTTCTCCTAGATAATTGCCGTAATGGGTATAATTGTTCTAGCACGTTAGCGCGTGATTACCTGTCCATATTAATGTGATTGTGTAAATTGGTGTTTATGTAATAAAATTATGCCCGGGATTTACCTGTCGAAATAAATTCTAGGATTTTATTTGATACACACGCTTATTTGGTAAGCACTTATTGGTTTGTCAAAGAAAACATATTTATTTGGCAAGTCAATAAAAATGGGGCAGTTAAGACGGTTTTTAAGAAAACCGGTTAAAAACCCAGAGATATAATTAGAAAATAAAGGGGGAACTCAAATGCTATAAATCTGACGTCAGGTTTATAGCAATCCGGAGTGAACGTATTAGCTACCGTCGAATGCTCTGCACGAATCTGAGCGCAAGTGCAAATGCAACCTCATAAAAAAAATGTTTGTGTTGCGCATCGGCCTGAGAGAACGAGCTCGAATGTCCTTTTTCCTCTATCCTTATCCCTTCACTCTCAAACTCACTCACTTTTCTCTCATTTCTTGAGAGAGGGGGGGGGGGGGGGGGGGGAGGGAGGGAGAGATGTTGGTGGCCGATCAACACTTGCTCGCCCGCGTCATGCGAGGTCCTAGCCAGGATCGATGTAGCAGCGGTGGAGCTCAGGAAGGCGAGGAATCGTAGGATCTGGCGAGGCCGTCCTCAAACTTGCCGGCGACGCACTGCAAATGGGTTCTGGCAACAAAAGCGACAAGGCGGTGTGGCAGGTTACATGCAGTCAATCCTCGGTCCTTGCGGCGGAAGAACTTTTCTGTAATGGCGGTCAGGAGGTTGCAGTGTTGCGGGAAAGGAAGGGGAGGTTGGATGAAATGGCAAGGGGGGGTACCTCGGCTGGCGGGGTGCTCGAGATCTAGTGACGGCAATGAGGAAAGCGGCTCGGGCGTGTTGGGGGAGCGTGCAAATTGTATAACCTTTATTTGATTTTTGCTGTCACACACACATTGCGAATTTTATTAAAAAAAATCTACTTGTCATATGGCAAATTCATGGCGATTTTTTCAATCATCACAAATTTATATATATTTTTGCATATAATGTGCACATTGTATAACATTTATTTGGTTTTTGATGTATAATGTTTTTGTCATGTTATTCTAGAAAAATGGTGGTTTTCTTAACTTTGTTATTACTTGTTCATGGAAAAATACAGAAAAAATGTTTTCATAAAAACAAGGCATTTTTTGTAAAGAGACATGACATTTTTTTTTCAAAACCGCATGGTAAATTTAAGAAAAAGTTTAAACGTAAAATCACATGACAACATCTTTTTTGTAACATGGCAAATTACTTTTTTTCTTAATTTCATGATAGCAAATTTGTCTTTAGTACCATGGCAATTTTATTTTTTGTAACATGGAAAAATTATATTTTGGATCATGGCAAATTCTTTTTTTCTTACTTTCATGATGGCAAATTTATCTTTAGTACCTTGGCATGTTTTTTATGACATGGCAAATTATATTTTTGGACCATGGCAAATTTATTTTCGAACCATGGAAATTTTATTTTTCGTAACATGGCAATTATTATTTTTGGACCATAGCCAATTTATTCTTTTACATACTTCATCATTTTCATTTTCAAGCAATTTATCGGAAAAACTATGGTCCATTTATATTGATACGACTGCAAATTATTTAAATGCAGCACGAAAACTTTACCTTAGCAAGTTAGCATACACGATGGAAAACCTTTTTGTGTTTTTTTTTACTATAGCATACCTAGTATTTTTTTTAGGCTATATCACACGGCATCTTTTGATTGTGTTTTAAATTGATTTTTTTAAATACAATAATCTTACAAATGGCCAAACATTTATTTTCAATTTGTTATGAACATAGCAACCTTTGGGCGTTGCTTTTTTTACTACCTATGGGTAAATTAAAGAAATTTTCCTATGTGTTTTTCGTAGCAATCGTTTTCACAATTTACTTGGTTCCATGATGGTGATTTTGAGTGTTTTACTCTTCTTTCAGACATTTTTTTGGTGATTCTTTTTCCCACAACATGGCAATTTTTTTACATTGTTTTCTTAAAGGGTAAAAGGTAATGGCAATTGGGCTGGACCACAAAACCTTACGGTTGTTTTTTCTTTTGAAGAACAAAAAAGACATTACATGCTTTCACGTGTAAGCAAAACATTGGTTCTTGTTTACATGACGGCAGTGGCGCTGCGTGCGGGGGTCGGATGGAGGGGGAGGGGGGGGGGGGGGGTGCTGTGGTAGAGAGAAGGAGGGGGAGGGGCGTTGTGAAGAGGAAGCGGGGAGAGGGGGGGGGGGGGGGGGGGGATCAACGGCCAGACGCAACTGTATCAAACGGCTCATGTGGCGATCAATCTCGCGTATGGTCCGGTCGACCGACACAAAGCAGCGTACATAAATAAAATAATATCACGTACAAAATAAGCTCTACTCATGATCTCGAAGCAACGTTAACATTGATTTTCTTGAAGGAACATGCAAAGAAAAAGACAGGGGCAATCACATGGTTGCACGTGGAAGTAAAATACTACTGCTCCGTTCTTGTTTTCCAAAAGGATCTTGTTGACATATATGCCTCGCGATCTCCTTAATTATTCGATGTGGATTTGTGCAGTTAGCATAGTGCCTACTGTATGGTTATCGACAACGGAACATCGTCTATTATATTATATATCATCTCCAATTTTTTAAGCTCATAGTGCTTTGTACTTGTGTACGGCGAATCATTCGTTGCTTAACGACATGATCCTGTCGCGGCCGTGTTGGATCTCCCTAACATGGTGCGTGGCTCGTTGGCTAGAAAAATACAGTATCGGTGTCCAAATCCCGGCACGACACCCCTGAATTAATCGGTGTAATTTTTCATTTTCGGGGTGTGCGATCTTGGACACCATCCCTTGCGTCGTCCTTGGTTAGGGCGACTTCGGGTTCCACCTCAAACCCTAAGCGCCGCCATGGCAGGAAGTCGCAGGGCGAAGCTCGTGCGGCCGACAACGGTAGTAGGGACCTTTCTCGCAGTACCTTGGGACCAACGGGTGGTGGATCTCGGTGGCAGTCGGCGGTGCTCCGATGCACGCGGTGGCGGGCTTGGCAAGTGGCGTCTGACGCGTGGCCGCTTGGCTCGATGGGTGGCGAAGCGGCTTGTGGCTCGGCCACTGCATGCGATGGTGGCATGGTTCTGTCTCGGCCGGTGTGTCACGGAACGGATTGTTCGGCTGTGGTGAGATGGATGGCAAAAGTCATGCTTAGATTTTCCGGCCCGACGGTGGCGACTCCTTTGGGCGTTGTCATCTTGTTGAAGGAGTTGTCTGTATCATTGTCGCCTGCCTGTTTGCTGCTCCGCGGAAACCCTAAGCTCTGGTGATCGAACGATGACGTCAATGGTGTCATTTCTCTCTCCTGGCAGTATTATTTTGGATCTGCATTACTTAGGAGGACCAGTGGATGATGGCAGGTTCGTGCTGTGGCTGATGCCCTATTTTGGGTGGATGAGGCATTGAGGCGAAGCGTGGCGGCGGGCGGAGGTGATCCTTCATCGAGACGTCATGTTACGAATGAGGGGAAATTTGCTGGTGATAATCGCGGCCTTCGCGGGACAGTGACAACTCATGATGTATTGCCTAGGGTGCCTAGATATACTACGGATGGACACTTGTGATGAAAGCATGGGATTGTCGGATCATCTCTAAGGTGGGATTTTGGCGGCGCGTCTTCTCCTGCCCTGCGATCGATGCCTCCGCTCAACATTGGGTGACTCCCTGTTTGCTTGACGTGCACATGGTTTTCAACCTACATGGATATCATGTCTAAACCATATGGGTTTACATCATTTTTTGTGGCTGCAACAGCTCTACGACGATCAAATTGCTCGTGTTTCCTTTCGTTCTTGTTTTTCCTCCACTTAGGCACAACGCTGGTCTTCTTTTGACTTTGCATTTTGCCGATGTAATCCTTTGTGCAGGTCGCGTTGGTGTTGGTTGTGTGCGTTGATGTTGATTATGTACGCAGAAGCCAGATATATGCTTATTGTATTTGTATCGCCTTAATGCTTCATCATGAGTTAATAAAAGCACCCTTTATAGATAGAAAAAAAAGAGCTAGGAGGTGTAGCTCCTGCCACAGACAAATTAAGCTCTAGTTTGTGACATTACAAAGCGACCGGTTTAATAGAAAAAACGGCAGCTCGGCTTACATCATTCTACTCCCACGACATTAAAGAACCCAAGTGCTTCGCATCCGCCATGCTCAAAGAACGGCCTCGGCCTTAACCTTGACAACAATGGAGCCCGGCGGAAGCCGTCCTGATTAAACATGCCTGTTGACGGAAAACACAAATTCCTCACTAGTAATTTGGCAGAATACCGTACTTTTATTAATCGCGGAGATCCAGGAGGCCCCCGCGTTGCCCCCCGCTAGGGCGACTCGGGCGGCGCCGAAAACCTAGCCGCCGCCGCCGCACACTCCCTCCTCACCTCCCTCCGCCGCCGCCGGGCTAAGCCCGGGGGCCGACGGCGGTGGCGGAGGATTTCCTCTCTCTCGCGTCTCCGGGGTGGTGCGGGGCCCCTAGACGTGTGGTGGCGCGGCCGATCTGATTTCTGCGGCGCGGCGGATGGCTGCGGCAGCCGGCGGGAGGTCGGCCCGTCCTCGGACGGCGACGGCTTGGCGCGGCAGGCGGCCCAGTCACGGGCGGCGCTCGGGGCTGCGGGCGCAGCGGCTGGCCCTTCGGGCGGCGGCGGCGGCTGCGGTCGGCGGCGGCCTGCTTGGCTGCGGTGGCGTGCATGCTGCCATTCAGATCGGCGGCGGCGGCGGCGTGGAGGGCCTGGTGGTCTCGTCGGCGGCACCTTCGGTCAGATCTGTTTCGGCCAGTGCAGCCGGCGGTGGTAGTCATCTCTTCCGTCTGAGGTGGTCGGCCTGAGGCTGGATGTTCGGATCTCGAGATCCGTCATCTAGTACCGGCTGCGAGTCGGGGAGACGTAGTTGCCGGTGAAAACCAGCCGACGGCGGGCGATGGCGGCGTTCCGCGTCATTACCTTGACGAAGGCATCGTCATGTGACTACGGTCGACCCACTCGTACTGCTCCGGGGGAAACCCTAGGATCTGGTCTTCCAGATCGGACGATGGCGGCATTGCAGTGTCGTTTCTCTCTTGGGAGCATCGTTTGTGGAGTAGCGCTGGAAGATAGAGGCAGGAGGTGGAGCGGCTTCGTCTTGCACGGAGCTTCGGTGGAAATGTAAAGTCATGCCTGACCGACAGGTGCTACGCTTTGTCATGCCTGTTCGGCAGGTGCTACGTACGACATATCTTGCAAAGACTTCAAGCTATGTCGGTTGGTGGTACTTGGCAGCATGGTGCTGAGGTGTACCGGCGGCGACGTGCTCAGCAGTTCGCGCGCAGGGAGGTGGTGCCGTTGGGCGCCGTGGTGGCGTCGACGGCAGCTAGACCGGGCAAGGTTGATGCGTCAGTACAGCTCTGAAGATGGAGTGGTGGCAGTTGGCGGCGGCGGCCTCTGAGAGCGCGCCGGACCAGTGTGTGCCCCATACCCGGCAAGTGGCTTGGTTGGGGCCTCAGGCCTTAGATGTTAGGTTTGGTTGCGAGGTCTGTTTGGTATTAGGCCCAGACTATCAGCATCCCTGCATCAACTTCAGACTTACTGTTGTATTTTTTTTGTAAAGTTTTTTGTGAATAATTAATAAAGTGGCTGCATGCATCGCTCAGATGCAGAGGCCGGGGGTCCTCCTCCTTTTCTAAAAAAAAAGTAATTTGGCAGAAGCTTATACTACGTGCGCATGATCTTGTGCTTCACCAGTAATTTGCAAGATCTTCATGGCTGTTAGCGGCCGGAAAGCATTTATGCTGCATTTGTGCATGACCTTCACTAGTAATTTGCATGATCTTTGATCTTGTGCTGTTGTCGAAAAGCATATACCACGTGTAGATGGCTGTTGGCAGAAAGCACAAATGCCAGTAATTTGCTTCACTTGTAACTTGACGCGAACATTTGAGGTATATAATTGGATGGCCGGCTTCTGTGTCATATCTGTGACACATCCGAATGTGATCCACGGATGGATAGTGCATCCGTTTTAAGGGATAGCGTTGGAGACGCCCTTATTAGTCTCCGCCATAGCAACCACGCGGGTCTCGTGACGTGACGGATTGCGATGAGTGATAGCGATTTAACCAAACCGTCATGCCGTGCAGGTGAGGCGAGACCCAGCTACAGCCTACAGCGTCCTAGTTAAGTACCTTTCGTTTTCGTACGTCCCTGGCACTTTCACGGGAGTAATGCCTTGCCGCTCCATCCGTCCATCCATCCATGGAGATGCATGGAGGCGATGCCTGTCCACATGAACACGCGACCAGTTGCATTTCCTAGTCCAGCCTGCCTGCCGGTGACGCCCAATAAGTGCGCGCGGACCAGTTGATCTTTTGGGTGACTGACCGACTGTCTTAACCCGTGATGCAAGGCAAAATATCTTTAGCTCGTGTTTGGGTGAGAAACCAAATTAAAATGAAATGGAATCGTTTCATTTCGGCCTCCATCCTCATCAATGGTGACTTACAACAGTTCCAAGCGAGACTTACAACGTGGGAATTGAAAAGTTATGAATGAAAATCCTAGGGTAAGTTTGATAGCCGTTCTACCATTTGAAACGATAATTGTAATAGTACCAAAAAAAAAATCTTCAAAAAAGGGGAGTACCCCGGCCTCTGCATCACAAGATGCACACAAAGATTTTATTAAACATGAAATAAGTTCAAGTCATTGAGTGCCAGAAAATAAGACAAATAAAAAGAAAACACGACCACAACCGGTCAGACTCGAGATTACATAGCTCATCCATGTAATAGCACAATGAACACGACATTGTCGAGGTAGGTTGCCTCGACGGTCCTTCAAGGCATGAGCATGCACCATGATCTACTTGTCACTAATTTTGGTTAATATTTCACGCTTTACAAAGTAGAATATCAGATTATTTAGTCAATCATCAACCACCTTATTTCGTATATTTGTCTTTATACCATTCATGGCCTAATTGATGGTGTTGCCACCGGTAGTGTCAGTGAAAGTCTAATGAGGCGGTAAACCGATAAAAATATCAAATTTAGTCTAGTTTGAACCTACCTGAGAGCAAGACAACTCAAATTATTATAAGCTAGAAATTCATAATTTGTAGTTGTATCAATTTCATATAACGTTTGAATGAAATGCCCTTTATTCAGAAGAAAAAAGTCCATTTTACTACCCTGAAAAAAGTGTGTGGTTCACATTACCCCCTGATCTATTTTTCTGCTCCCTCTTCCCCCTGAACAAACCCATACCGGTTAAAAAAGACCCCTGGGTGGTTTGACTGGACTTGATGCTGACGTGGCACTAGTCAAAGGTGGTTTTGACCTGCGGGTGACCAACGCGGGCGAGCCGGTCAGTGGCCCAGGCGCGGCTGGGGCAGGCCGGGCCACGTGGCGCTGTCGTCCTCTTTGCTCGAACTCGAGCAGAGTGGGGCAGGAACCTCCAGCGGCGCCATGGCCGTGGAGAGGTGGCTGGAGGCGGCGGGGTCGCAGGGGAGTAGCCGGATCAGGAAGGGGAAGGCGAGATCCGGGCGAGGGGGTCTCGTTCCCGGCGCTGGAGGCCTCGGGCAGAGCTCCGGGCGGCGACGAGCTCGGGCGCCATGGCGGCAACCTGCGGATGTGAGAGAGAGAGAGAGAGAGATTTGAGACGAGAAAAGTGAAGAAGAAAAGGAGCAGGGGAAGGAGAGGAGGGAGAGGGAGCAGGCAGGGGGCGGCCTGGTCGCCGGGGATGGTCCTGAGGATGGCCGGTGCAGCGGCTGGGGCCTTCGGGCACGGGACAGAGGAACTCGATCTAGAAGAGATGCTCGGGAGGCTGGCTGCAGCGGGGTCGCTCGGGCGCTGGGGATGCTCAGGCACGAGGGGAGGAAATTGTCAAAACCACCGTTGACTAGTGCCACGTCAGCAGCAAGTCCAGACAAACCATCCAGGGGTCTTTTTTAACCGGTATGGGTTTGTTCAGGGGGTGGAGGGAGCAGAAAAATAGATCAGGGGGTAATGTGAACCACACACTTTTTTCAGGGTAGTAAAATGGACTTTTTTCTATTCAGAAAAAGGACTTCATTTCATCATATCAATAATATGGTGTGAGCGCTATTTGGTCCACCTGCATGAGCGTTAAATTATTTCATTGTTTTCATCGAATTTTCAAACTCTGTGTTCATGGGACATCATGCACAAACTTTTCACCAATGCTTAAAGGCTTCAAAATTAAACAACACAAACAAATATGCACCATCTTTCTCTGTACTATAAGGCTGGTCATAGTGGGAGTAACATAAGTAGTAACATAGATGCCACATAAGCAAAAGTAATGAGGTGGCAAGTAGTTAATGAGAGAGGCAAATAGAGTAACATAATATGTTACCATCACATAGTGCTTTCCGATGCAAAATGAGTCTACAAAGTAATAAACGAACACATCTATGTTACCACCCATATGACACTACCCACTATAAAGACACTACCCACTATAAAGGTAGTAACATAGACTAATAACATATGCATGTTACTAGTCTATGTTACTCTCCACTATGACCAGCCTAAGAGCAAGTATAATAGAGGGACGTAGACGGGCTATAAGAGATGTGTGACGCCCCCGATTTGACCGTACACTAATCATACACGTAAACGAGTACGATCAAGATCAAGGACTCACGGAAAGATATCACAACACAACTCTAGACACAAATAAAAGTCATCCAAGCTTCATATTACAAGTCAGGGGCTTTGAAGGCTCGAATACACGAGCTCGATACACAAGCGAGTCAGCAGAAGCAACAATATCTGAGTACAAACATAAGTTAAACAATACTGCCTTAAGAAGGCTAGCACAAAAGGAGCATCGATCGAAAAGGCAAGGCCTCCTGCCTGGGACCTCCTAACTACTCCTGGTTGTCGGCGGTCTCCACGTAGTAGTAGGCTCCCTCCGGGTAGTAGTAGTAGTCGACGGGGGTGGCATCTGGCTCCTGGGATCCACCATCTGGTCGCAACAACCGGAAAGAAGGATGAAGAAGGGGGGAAAATGGGTTGCAAAGCAACCGTGAGTACTCATCCAAAGTACTCACAAGCATCAGATCTATACTAAGTATGCATTGGTATCAAATGGAAGGGTTGTATCTGTGGACTGAACTACAGAAATGCCGGAATAGAGGGAAAGGCCTAGCCTATCGAAGACTAGCATCTTCAAGCAGCTCCAAGCATCTTGCAGCATTCAGAAGAGTACAGAATAGCAGTTTATATTTAACAAACATGTTGTAGTATTAACGCCCAGAGATCCTTCCCCGACTCCCTGCGGGAAAGGAATCTCGGAGCCACATATCTATCACATATCTCAAGTATCCATTTCTAGTTGTAATAGATCAGGATACAAGTCTGAACGTCCGTTACCGTGGACACGGCTATTCAAATAGATAATCTTCCCTACAGGGGTGCACCACATTACCCAACACGCTTGATTACTTTGGCTGGGCACACTTTACTGAGTCAATGCCCGGCCTCGGAAGATCAACACGTCGCAGCCCTACCTAGGCTCAGCAGAGAGGTCCCCGCCGGTCTACATCCTAAGCGCTCTGGGGTCTTGGGCCCATCGCCCGTTGCACTCCGGGTCATTGTGCGCAAGGGGATACTAGCACCACCTCTGCCTGGATGGCGCGATCCGGCCCGGCCACAATGCTGAACTGGACGTCTGACAAAGCTTCGGCTGATACTGCGACGCCGAGTGCCCATAACTGTTCCCGCATGGTGGTTAGTGCGTAAAGGTCAGAGGCCAACTCAGATCAAATACCCAAACCTGTTAGTGCATTAACAATTAGAAGTAGTGACAGCTGTCGGGACAAGTCCGGAGCTACCACACCCCCTCCTGGGTGATACCGCTAAACAGCCAGCCGCCACCGTAACATCTCGCGGGTGCTCTCCGGGCTCGCCCGACTTTCACAGGTATCTCTCGCGGGTGCTCACTGGGCCCGCCCGACTTTAACAAAGGTCTGAAGTAAAGTCAGGGTAACTGTGTGTCCGAAATATCAAGGGGAAAATCCGAGGAATCACCCTCGATGGATTCCACTCGATGTAATCATCAAGGTGAACGTAGGAGGAATTACCCTCGAGGTTCACACTTGAGGGGTTGCACGACAGAGTCGTCATCGGGAGTGGTGAAGGAGGAATCACCCTCGACAGACCACGACCGATTAGCTACACTACAGAGTTATCATCAGGAGTGCGTTATGATGTATCACCCTCGGCACTCGTTAGTAGCTCTGCAGAGTCGTACAACTAAGGGGGGTGAGGTGATGTGTCGGTCTCTGCACATTGATCACGTTGATCGAGTCATCGGTCATCAAGCCGAGGCAATAGGGACAAGGTGAGGGGTCACTGATGGATCACTAACCAACCTATACTAAGCAGTTTAGGATAAGCAAGTAAGGTACAACAGCAGGTTACAAAAGCAGGCTATGCATCCGAATAGGAGCAATCAATAACAGTAGCAAAATCTAATGTAAGCATGAGAGATAATGGAATGGGCGATATCGGAATGATCAACGGGGGTTTGCTTGCCTGGAAGCTCTGCTGAAAAGGAAGAAGGGTCGTCGTCGACGTAGACGATCACAGGGGCATCGGCATCGGTCTCGGGGTCTACCGGAGAGAAGAGGGGGAAGAAACAATAAATACAGAGCAAACAAGGGCAATACTAAGCATGACAAGACCAAAGCAGCGCTAGCAGTGTTCTAACGCAGTGCCACACGATACCGACGAAGGGGGATAACATCCGGGAATGTTTTCCCGAAGTTTGCAGTTTTCGGACAGATGAAACAGAGGGGGACGGTTGCATGTTCGCTATGCTAGGGGCACGTGACAGATGAACGGAGAGCGTATTCAGATTCGTCATATTTTTCTGAGCAACTTTCATGTATAAAACTTTTTTATCCGAGTTACGGATTATTTTATATGATTTTTCAAAGTTTTAGCAATTTTCTGAAATTATTAATAATTCGAAAATAATGCTAAAAAAATGCTAGGTGCACCCAGCACAGGGTACACCAAAGTGTACCAGTGGTTGACAGGTGGGCCAGGGGGTCCCAGTTGACCAGTCAACGTTTGACTGGTCAATAGGGGTGGGCCCCCCTGTCATAGGCTGATCTAACTAATTATAGATTAAAAAGCTAGTTAATTAACTTTTGAATTAATTAAATAATAAATTAACTAATTAATTATTTAATTATTATTTTTTATTTATTTAAACTCTTTTTTTAGGGGAGGGCCCAGTGGTCACTGGCCCACTGGGGCCTTAGCGGGGCGGGGCTATTGGGCGCGCGGGTGCTGGCGCCCGCACCCGAGGCCACCAGAGGCGAGGGCGGGCGCGGCCGGGGCCTCGGCGGCCGGCGAGGGCGTCCGGCGCAGTGGCGGGGCAGCAGCGGTGGAGCGGCTGGGGGTGGGCGCGGGAAGGCGCTGGCGGGGGGCACGACGCGGTCGGGGCTCGCGCGGCTGGGCGCGCGTGAGGCGTAGCCAGGGCGGCGAGTGCGCGCAGGCGGGCGGCCATGGCGCGAGGCGGGCGGCGTGGGGAGGAGCTGGGTGCGGCAAGCGGCAGCGATGCGAGCAGCAGTGGCAGCATTGAAGGGCCGCGGTAGAGCAGCCAAGCAGCAGCGTAGCTGCGGCAGTGGCGCAACAGCAGGGAAAGAGCTTCAGCAGAAGCAGCGCGGGCAGGCACGGGGCGGCGAGCGCACGTGGGCCGCGGCGAGCGGACGCGGGGCACGGTCAGGGAGTGCTCTCAGGGCGGCCAGGACGCGGCGGGATCGCGGCAAGCGCGCACGCACAGAAAACTCCGGGCGCGGCAGTGACGACGGCACACGGCGACGGGACAGGAGGAAAAAACAGAGGGGATTCGCGGCGTTGCTCACCTAGAGGCACACGAAAGGCCGGCGACGGATTAGGAGCAGCAGGACGGTCGCAGCGGACGGAGCGGATCGGGGCGGCGGAGGTCGGCGCTGGGGATGAAGGACGAGGGCGACGCCGGGGAGGCCGTAGGACGGCTCGACGAGGCCCAGGGAGGGCGTTGGCCACGGCCGCGATGAAGCGACGGCGGCGGCAGCGCTCAATGGAGGGGGGAGAAAGGGATCTGGGGAGGTGGGAGTGAGGGGGAGAGGAACGAGTGGGCGTAATGGGAGGGGAGGCGTCCCCGAGGCGCCGGGGTGGCGCCCTTATCCTTCCCGCGGCGACGCCGGCGAGGTGGTCCGGCGGGGACTGCTCAGGCGCGCGCCTCGGTCGTAGGAGCAGTAGAGGAAAACGACCGAGGCGGGTGGGATTGGGCGGGTTGGGCTGGCTGGGTGTGGGCCAAGGCCCAGGGCGGCCAGGGGGGTTGTTTTCTTTTTATTTGTTTTGTTATTTTTCTTTTTACAGTTTTAGTTTACTTTTATTTTTGAATAGCAATTAGCTTTATAAAATATAGGAACAACACCTAAATTGGTTTTACTAATTATACCACTGCCACATTTAGTTTGAGGTTCAAATAAAACAGTTTAGTATTTTTATAATTTAAAAAACATTTAGTAATTATTTTTAGCCATTGTTATATTCACAAAAGAGCATTAAAATACTTTACAAAAGTGTTGGTCACCACCATAATTAGTTATGGAATATTTGCCACACTTTGAACATTTTATTTTGCGTGTTTGAGAAATTTGAATTTGAGTTTGAATTAAGATTTGGATCAAGCGAGGATTAGCAACAGTAACGTGATGACCTGGCATCATTAGCAGGTGATTACTGTAGCTTAATTATCCGAGCGTCACAAGATGTCACATCATATTTGTGGCTAGTTGGAGGAGAGAGGATAGGAGAGGGAAGAGAAGAGGCTACAAGCTTACAACTGGATGTAGCAAGAGCCCCAACAACCTTTGTGAAAGAAAGATGTGGGCCATATATTAATGGTATGGCATACTAGACTACTAGCACAACTAACCAAATTTGTGGTAGATTTTCAAGAAATTTAAGAAAGTGGTAGTTTTATGTAACCCTAGCTGTAATGTGGTAATTTTTTGCTATTTACTCAAAACCCGCAGAAGGAAAAGAAACACCCGAAGACCAGATCGGAGACACACAATCCACCACACGCCTCCGACGATACGAAGAAGCACCACCAGAAAGAGGGCGAGGCAGGGAGCCGTTTTCCATGCTGACGCCGATGCATTGTCTTGCCACCGCCAATCGGACACGAATCTAAACGTACTCCTAACCTTACCACTATTGGACCGAAGCTATTGTGTCCCCATCCACTCGGGTCGCCGTAGCAATAAATGGAGGGAGATGGGGTGTAACGCCCAGGCCAAACCCAGCGTTTCCTAGCTGTTGCGTATGTGATCTAGACTGGCCCCGCATAGCAACATTATACTTTCTAGCGTACTGGATGGGCTCCTGGAAAAGAAGGTGCGCCTTATTGATATGAATAGTGTATCATTCCTGTTAAGTCGGGATGTCACATATACCCCCTCAAAGGAACCGACGTCCTCGTCGGCCCAACATAAATGTTCCCTCTTGGCACACGTCTGTGTGCGTCAGTACCAACATCGACATGTGCCACATGTCACGCCCCGTGTAACAACGAAGGTTGACTATGATATCAACTGTAACGCCCCGGCCAAACACGTTCTTGGCCGTTGCGCCTGGGATCTAGACTGACCTCAGTGACCAACACTAGTCTTTCCTGAGCACTTTGTGTTCACTCGTGAGCATCCGGGATCAACTTCCCACTCAGTCACTCATCCTTAAATTGTTATTGCTAACTGAGGTAGCTCAGATGATGGTTAGCTTCCTTGTGTTTGAATCAGCCCACCAGGGTTTAAGTCCTAGACTTGGCACCAGTGTTCGTATTTTCTTGGTTTTCTCTCAGGCTTTCTGGCGATGTTCGTTCAGTGGGAGGAGACGTTATCATCGACTACGAGGCGCCTGCGATTTCGTAACTCAAGATGTTGAGTCGGCTCAGTATCTCGGAGGTGCTCACAGGGTATGGTTTGTGTGCATGCGTTCATACGCGTGAGTGTATGTGCGTGTATGTGAGCATCTACGATTGTAGTCTGTTAAAGAAAATCATATTGTTACTCTGAAAAAAAATCATATTGTTGTTTTTTTTAAGGGAAAATCATATTGTTGTTACATTCTTTCAGATACATTTAAGTGAGAATATCTATCTAACCGAGTATTAAGAGGACACATGAAACTGATGATGGTAGATGGCCAATATCCACTAAACCGAGGGCGAGGCGACCAGAACGAGGGCGAGGCAGGGAGCTAGCCGTTTTCCACGTCGACAGCATCGTCCTGCCATCGCCGATCGGACACAAATTTTATTCCTGACCTTACCACTACCGGACCGAAGCTGTTGTGTCCCCCCATCCACTTGCATCGACGTAGCCAGAAATGGGGGTGTAACGCCCCGGCCAAACCCACCGGTTCCTAAATGTTACGTATGGGAGGCTCCGCAACGCAACACTAGTACGTGCGTGCATGTGAGCATCTACAAATGTAGGGTGTTAAAAAAATCATATTGCTGTTACATTCTCATGGAAGTAATGATGGTAGATGGCCAACATCCACTAAACCGAGCAATTGATTTTAGCTGTTTCGCATGATCTGATTGTTGATTGACCGACTTGGCATGCTACATGTCTTCCCTATCATTGTCCTGCAAGCTTCGGCAGCAGTTTCACAACCACGCATCATTGCACAGAGGAATGTAATGCAAGTGCAATGAGCATAACTTCTTCATATAGCATCAAATCGGACTCTTTTCTTTCTTACCCTTTTGCCTCTCCTGTGTTTGTTGCATATATCCACTGGAGTTCATGTCGTCCACATACTGACCGTGCGAATATTCTCCTGGCCATTTAATCCACATCTCCATTCTTCTTTCCCGTGTTCCCATCACTGAAAACACCCTCTGTTGCTGCTTTTGTCAAGCGGCAACATATGAACCGAATCGTCGTGGTGCCTACTCGAGGAACATATTTGTAAAGCAGATGCGAATTCTTCACAAGTAGCTTCAACTTTAGAAAATCGCCCGTAATGATCTTCTGCTTCGCGAGGGCTCTCCAGTGTGACGATCATGTCGATCCACGTCACCACCAACCTCTGGAATCGATGCATTTGTTGGGGAATCATGAATCATCGATCTTTCTTCCAAAGCAGCTTTAATTATGTCGATCATGATTTTTTGCTGAACTTTCTCTGGCTTAAACCAGCGATATGTACTGTACCATAACCTTACAGCATGGAAAGTAGAAATTCAATTCAGTCATACTTGAAGCTGGGACCAGACATGACAGAGCTTCAAGTTTCGTCATCTTGGTTGAGCAGACGAAATTGAGACGAAATTTCAGTCCTCTCGGTGGACACCTTCAGAGACCGGAAGACCTGTCGCTTCAGGGTCAAGTCTACTCTTTATAGTGAGCTGGTTTTAATCATGCGCGGCGACCTCAGCAGCAGAAACGATGACTTTGCTTTTCGGAATGGAAAACGGTAAGAATGATGGCCGCATAGCGTACAAATTATATACCATCCATCCATCTATCAGATTGATGGCATAATCACCAGGGCACTAAAAAGCTAATGTCATGACGTGGGTTTCAGTGGATCTTACTGGTTTGAGACCATCAAATCAGCAGCCAGTAGTGCCGGTGCCACGACCACTAAGAGCAACTCCAACGCGCCGACCCAAATGGACGGCGCATTTGTCCGTTTTTTGTTCGTTTGGGTCGGCCGCCCGCTTGGTATCTGCCCTCTTTTTGATATGGGTCGGCAGTGCGCCCAACGCGCCGACCCATATTTGTCGGCGTGGTCGGCTGGCTTTCATTTTAAATAAACACTTTGCATATTTCACAAGCAAATATATAATTTCACAAGGAAGCATAGTTTTCACAACCAAATATAAAAAACATAGTTTTACAAGCCCGAATATAAATTAAATTATTCTCACATAGTTTTACAAGCCAAATAAAAATGATACATCTATTGGTTGCCAACATGAGTCCACATATGCTGGACCAAATCATTCTGCAGCTGCATATGAGTTCTCAATCACGCATTTCATGATACGGTTGAAAAGATGTCTACTCATACGGAAACGGCGGCGAAATTTCTGATGTTTGAACAGCGGGTTCGTTGTGTCAAAGTAGTCCTTCCAAAGAAGGAAATGTCCGCTCTCTCGGTTGCGATTCAACGCCGGAAGGTGCTCCAGAATGGAGCCACGGAACAACGGCTGCTGGCTATTGAGGTGGTGATGGACCAACACGGCAACCAAGATCTCCTCCTCATCATCGGACGAGGAATCGTCGGAGTCACAAAGGAAATTGTGGAAAAAGAACTCGTCGGCGGTGTCCATTTTGTGCCTTGGTAAATTGTCGAACAGCTTGCGGGCGTCGACGAAGGAGCCGACCGGCGAATGGAGTCGCGTCGCCCTCGGACCAGCTGGCTGCCCTGGCGGCGTCCGACGAGCGTGCCGGTGTCAGGACGAAGGAGCTGGCGGGGCGGCGAGGCGGGCTTCTTGGTCGCGGCTGTGTCGGGGAGTGGGGGTGGGAAGCTTTCGGATCCTCGGCGGCGAGACGGCGGTGGCGGCGACGTGGGAGGTGGCGGTGTTGTAGGGGGGGATGTTGCGGCACCGGCAACTGGCAGAGGCATCGGAAAATGGGCGGCGGCAGCGACGACGAAGGAGGCGGGCGATGGTTTGCTGTTGGAATGGGAGAGGATGGCCAATGTGCCACCGACTAGCGGGCCAGGCGGAGGAGTAGGCGAGCGCCGCGCGAGTCCGTTTTGTGTTCGCGCCGACGCAAATGAGACTCAAAATTGGACCGGGAATTGGTCGGCAGGCGGACCAAAAACGGACGCGCGTCCGTTTGGATCGGCACATTGGACCGATTTTTCTGTTCGCGTCGACCCAAACAAACACGCGTGGATGAAATGGATCACCACGTTGGAGTTGCTCTAACTCACCAACACCGTGACTTTAGCTTGCGGTGTGACACGGCAATAAGCTGGCGAGTTGGAAGGCACCTTTGGTTGCGCATCTACTCAGACAGGCTTAAGCGATACCTTTTTTTTCTTTGCGAATGGAGAGCTTGTTTGGTTGATTGTCCTTTTGGCATCCTCCATCTGTTTCAAATCAAAATATTTAAAGTTCTGAGTTTTTCCTAAGCCAACCAAATTAAAAACTTATCCGCCAAAAAAACACATATTTGAAACCACAAATATTTTGGGATGAAGGTGTAGATAACAGAGAGCACATACAGACTGGCCCCACATCCCGCATCCAGGGCTGGTTCTGAGATTTCAGGGGCCCGGGGCAAGATAACATAAAGGGGCCCTAAAACATTTGAGTATTTTGTTTTCATATTTCAACTGCAAATATATACTCAATACACAATAACTTGGCTGCATTGTCATCTCAACTATAAAAAAAAGGGGTCATAAATATTCATAGTAAAAGTTGTCGATCTTGTCAATTGACACCTATTTTTTTTATTATTATTAGCTCATCCTATAATTTTTTGCTAGGTTGTTCTTCAACAGTATCGAAAGCTAATTCGTTTGAATTCCCAGTAGTAGAACTACTTATGCCTGTTTTTAAAATTATGTCAATACAGTAGCTACTTTCGGGGAATCAATCAACACAATGCATGGTTTTTGTCCTTACCTGGTAAGTAGCAATCTTGCTAATTAGCACACAAATGTATGAAGCAAAAGACTACAGATTGCTAATCAAATAAAAAAAAGCTAGAACTAATGAATATCTGAGTTCCTCTTTTCTAACAAACATCTGAGTTCCTCTTTTCTAACAAATATCCGTAAGAAATTGCAAAATTTTGCGGCTGCTTACGAATCATGACCAAACATCTGAGTTCCTCTTTTCTAATCCCAACAAATCAATAAATCGGACTGTGAGAAAAAGATAGGTAAGAGGGAATAAAGGATGATCTTCACCAACTAATGAATGATCTGACAAGAACAAGAATAAAAAAAGAGGAGATTTGCGTTGAAGAAGAGGTTAATGGGAATCTGGAAAATCGCAGTACCTTCTTCCACTAATCGCATCCAGCAGCAGAAAATCACAATTAGATGACGCGGGCGGGGGCGCCGCCGACCTGGGCAATGACTGATTTGCTGCCTATTGGGGAAGAGAAGGAATACAAGCCTAGAAGACTGAGTGAGGCGTATTTGATGGAGCGGTGCTTCACCTACACATTAATGGTGGCGTATCTCGGCGGTGTGGCGCAGTAGAGACTCGGCGTCCGATGTGTGGCGAGGAACTCGCGCAGGAGGGTGACGCTGTCTGGCGTCGTGGTGGCGTCGATGGCAGAGAGGCCTTGTAAGGTCGATGCATCAGTTCTGCTCTGAGGATGGATCGATGGAAGATAGAGGTGACGGCCCTTTCAGTGTGCGGTGCTCACTGGAAGTGTGCCGGACCGGTGTGTGACCTAGTCTAGGTAGTGGCTTGGATGTGGCATCCGGCTTTAGATGTTAGGCTTTGGTGCGATGTCTGTTTACTATTAGG
Organism: Thinopyrum elongatum; assembly: GCA_011799875.1. Lineage (NCBI taxonomy): Eukaryota > Viridiplantae > Streptophyta > Magnoliopsida > Poales > Poaceae > Thinopyrum > Thinopyrum elongatum. The sequence goes on along the minus strand of CM022300.1, from coordinate 15,916,785 downwards.
CTCGGACATTCAGCATCCCTTCATCAAGGGATAGGATTAGCAACAGGCGTTGCCAAGATGGTGGCTTCAGGCTTATTGATGTATTACCTTATAAGGTCTTTGGGAATAATTAATAGTATGGCTGCATGCATCGTCCAGATGCAGAGGCCGGGGTACATCCTCCTTTTCAAAAAAAAAAAACCAAGAAGACTGAGCGAGCGTCAAGCCGGGAAGTAATCAATATCTCTACTCCTAATGAAGGAGTTGGTAGTCTCGCCTCACTTTCACCAACCCCTCGGCAAACCCTATGTTACGCCCACGAGCGTCTGACAGACGACTTTTTGCTCAAGCGCAACCAATTAAGACTGGCCCATTTGACGCATGCATTAACTCAATCAAATCGGCCCTTTCCTAAAACAATTTCATGCATTAACTCATTCAAATCAAATCTTAAGAAAATATCAACTAAATCCAAACTTTCCTTGCCTACCACTACTCATACCCAAATCAAATTAAATCTTACCAAAATATCAATTATAGTCAAAGTTGGCCAGCCCATTTGACGCGTGCGCATTTTTATTTTTCGTTTTTTCTGTGTTTCATTTTTTTGTTTCATTTTTTCTATGGCCAATAGATTGGTTTTTGCTCAGCATAGTCTCTACTCCAAATTGCGGAGTTGGTAGGGCGTAGCGTCCACAACCCCCCCCCCCCACCCCCCAACCACGCCCCCCAGCCCCCCCCCCCCAACACCCCCCCCCCCACCACCCCCCCCACCCCCACCCCCCCCCCCCCACAGATTTTTCCAGCGCTAGGGCATCTGATTTTTCCATCCATCCCCTCGATCCCACCCTCCCACAGATTTTATTCCAATTGAACTCCACGTTGTTTCTTTTTCTTCTCTATATTTTCACTCTGTCCCAGATCTCCTTCCTTTAATCGCTCCTGCTCCATTCTCGATCTCCTTCCCTCAATCGCTGTCGCTGATTTATTCTTTCCAAACCTGACCCCCCTACCTGATCTAGATAAAGAGGTTGTCTCCTGCCCGTCCCGTCCCTTGTGTCAACCATGGAGGAGAAGAGGGAGAGCAGAGAGGAGTGCACTGGCGATGCGTCGATGCTGGCTGGTAGAGGCATGGTCGGCGTGTGAGTAAAGGGGATCCCTGCATCTGTGGTGGTAGGCGATCCAAGGAAGAGTAGTCGGACATGAAAGTGATGCGAAGGACAGAACCTGGGCTCGTCCGCCTCGCCGTGGCCGGTGATCGCGCTGGATTTGGCCGCATCCTCTCTAGACGCCGATGATGATGGAGGGAGCCACTGGTGCTGTCCAGGCTCCCGATTGATGGATGTGCCGGGTCATAGCTCCTCGGTGCCGGCCCTTCCCATCGCGCCGGATTGCTCGTCGGCTTGGGGACCCCCTCAGGGATGCTGCCAGTGCGGGAGGCGCCCACGACAGTGCAGGTTGGGGACCGAGCGGCGGGGGACTTTATGGGTTCCGTTCTAGGGCTTGGTCGGGCTAGCGCGAGCCGCCGTCAATGTATTTTTGGCAGCTTTGTTGCATGTTGCTTCGGATTTGGTACTATTCCCATCTCTTTCTCTCCCAGAGACATATATACACACCACTCTCTCTGTCTCACATTGTGTTGTGTACGTGCGCGTGCGCGCAAGCAGTTAACACCAATAAGCCCCAACAGTAAATGAAATCAGTCCATGGGTAGACCAAGAGTATGGGGACAAAACTCATGTAATTTGTGTAATATGTTTGTTCTGGTCTCAACATATCAGTGAGGCATGCACTAAAGGAAAGAAGTTAAGGACTACAAGATTACTTTCTAGCAAGTCTTTTCAGACTCTACTAATTTTCTCAAGTCTTTCTATCAATTTAAATGACAGATTAGGATTTTGTTCCTTCATCATAATATTTTCTGTATAATATATATTTGTTTATTTTAACTGCAGAAGTCTTGCTATGATCTGCATCTGTCGATACTGTTAAAGAGAATTGAGTTAGTGTTGGAGTGCCAAAGAATGGTGTCATCGTCAAGTCACTGGAGAATTGTTGTCGCGGTGCCATCGACCCTCCTGTGTCAGCTGTGGGCAGGAGGGTGGCGAGGCCAAGGTAATTCCCCTATCGCCATACTTCAGTCGCATCCTCTTGGACCCGAGCAGCAGCTCTATTAGCCCCGCGCCTTCCCCGCTGTGAAAATGTATTCCTCATGGGTGCACCAGCGTAGTCAAGGTCTCCTTGATGTGCTTGGGTGTTTTTTTTTTCAATTTGTTATATAATTCTGGTTGACAAACTTTGTTTGCTGCCATGGTGAATGTATTTCTAATGATTACAGAGATTCGAAGCAACGTAGCAAAGTTAGTTCCTAGCTTTGTTGTGGGGATTTCAGTTCGTACTCTAATATGAAGTAGGTTTGAGGGTTGACTAACAATTTGATCAGTTTTTCATATTGATTAGGGCTAACAAATAGTAGTACTAATTTGCTTGTTCTTTTTAAGTTGTTTCGGCTAAAAAAACTATTTCTGAATTTTCAGTCTGTTGGATTAGAAATATTGGTTTGTTTGTGTAAGGTTTTAAAGAATCAAAGAGATGGTGTAGCTAGGGAGACTAGGCAGGTACCTGCCCCGCCCCCCAACTTTGTTGATTTACTACTAACACTCTTGTCAACAGCAAGGTTTTGGAAAAAGTTGCATCAGGCAAAAATGTGAGTAAATTTTATGAGTCAGGCCTCCAAGTACTTCACCCTCTTGTTAATTGTAAGGATTCGATGCAGCCGCCTGGAGCCACTTCGCCCTCAACATCAAGGACTGTGTGGGCCAGAGCTCCTGGCCTCCCAGAAAACCAGAGTACTATTTTTCTTTCTGGTGTCGCATTTGTTCACAATCGTGCACATGAACATTACAGATTCATGTACACCTGAATTTGTGTTTGACCAATTGTTATTTTTATTGTTTTGTCCTGGTATACCACTTCAACATTTATGAAACTATTTGAAAAGTCTAAGCTATTCCTTGTTATTTCTCCAGTAACATTAATTTAATCCACTATATCTAACCATATGAAATGTGAAAATTGATTATGACTATTTGCCCAGAGGAGATGAGGCGACAATTTGCTCGTGGAAACCACATGCCTGCAACTATTGTTTCTTTGGCCATGAATGATTTTTTCTTTGCACAAGTTTTGGTGTTACTTGGTATGCTGATTTGGGGTTGTATGTAACATGTCAGTAACCCCTCAAAAAAAATGTAACATATCAGTAGACGTCACTCCAGCACCTCTTGTTAGAAATAGATGGTTCAAAAGTTTCCTTTTTTTTGTGCATGCCTTGTGTCTAAGCATGATTCTTCAGGGTTGCTTCGAGTGTACATTGGTTAGGGAATTGACATTTTTTTTCCTTTCACTCTTGATTATGTTCTTAAGATCTATCAAGTAACTTCAATTTTTTTCGTTTTTATCTCGACCATTTAAAAGTGTTAGCGCAAGCTTTAAGTATGTACAGTGCTCACATGTTTGTTTTATGAGACCGTGCAACATTATCACTGCAGCTGATACTTATTTATTTCCAGCTAGTACAAATTCATATATTTTCCAAGAAATGGTCTTATAGAAAAAGAAACTTAGAAAGAGAATTCGTTGGAAGTCTGTTATTTTCCTTTCTTTAACTTGTACCTTCATGTATTATGATGCTAATTTCAAATGACATTATAGGGGCCTAAATGATAAGGAGTGGAATTAGATCATGGCCTTTCAGGTTTGAAGGTATTGTTCATCTTAATTTATTATTCCTACTAAAATTTACATACTAGTCATATGTGCACCTAATTAATTTTGCAGAGATGTATTATGATAACTATATCAAAACTCAATATTGTTGTTCTTTCAGATAGAAGTTGAAAATCTGAATCTACATGAGGAAGCCTTAGATGAGCATATAAGCTACAGGTTGGTAGCTACTGTGAACAACAATCTTCAAATTTTTGGATGCTCTACAAAACATACAAACTACTTTGTTGCAGCGACACATGTGGAAAGCGAAGGGGCTTAACTGAAGATGAGAACTGTCAAAGGTTAGCTATAAGATACTCTTTGGGTGTCTTTTCTCAAAAAACAGGTTTAATGATGTATAAAATTCTGAATTTCGTTTGTCTATTTGATGCTCTATCTGACAGAAGACCCCCTTTGTTCTTAATTCCTACCCAAATTGTCAATCTATGTGCTTTATGATAATTTTGTTTGTTTGTTACTGTGAGGAAGAGTGTCACATTTCTAGGATATATAGGATATTTGTTGAGTCAATGGCTGGTACATATAATCTGATGATTACCACATGATAGCCTTACTTGTGATGGTATTGTGTTGTGAGTTTTTTCCATTTGGTTTGGCACTCCACTGCTTATGTTATTGTACCAACAGTGTGTCCTATTTTGCCATGAAGATACTTATTTTATAATATGCCAAGGTTCCTGCGGCTGACAAGCATGTGACACCTATTTCAGTGATGTGGAATCAGCCATAATACTACCGATCATCGCTTTGTGCCACCATCACCGCCCGCTGACATCTCCACGCCGAGGCCACTACAGCCAGCAACGACTGCCAAACGTGCGGTGCTTGCACCTTTTAGCATTTCACTGGTCTCGTGCAACAGGGGACACTGGATCAACATGTCTTGTGACGCCGTCCCGTTCATAGCATTACCATCTCCCTCCTGTGTGAGTTTGTTACTAATTTGATTCTTTCATTTTCTGGCTGCTGCACTGTACAATATTCTTTATGAATTATGAATTGTCTCACAAGGTGGAGCATGATCTACTCCCCGCACTGGTCATCAACCAGTATGTAGTTTCAATGTGTTTATTTTGCTGAATTATGAGGTTTTTAAATATATGGGAACCATTCATTAAATGGGAGACGCAGTACAACAATATAGAGTCAAAAGCCCTAAAAATAGTATTCAGATTCAGACGTAAAGGAGGATAAAAACCAATGATGAAGATGCAATTTCCAGCAGGATATCTTCCTGAGGGAGTGCTGCTATGAGGGGATGGTGGTACTCTTTACAAATTTGTACGTAGTGAAATAACTACCTCATAGAAGAGATAATTGGACTTATTAATAGTTCATAAGCATTGTGTCAAGTTTGCATTAAGTTAAGTTTCATATAACTTAACATTTTGTATATTTTTGCAATGTACACCCAACTAGGAGTAAAGAATATATTGTTGTCACATTTCACAAAAGCATTGTATATTCGAAGGTTTGATTTAATTCTTTTCCTACATATACTGTTGTTGAAGTTCAACTCATGAGTCCTAAGTTAAATTGGGCAAGCTGCTGACCTCTATATATCATCAACTATTTGGATCTTGTGTATAACTATGAATTCAATCTTTTTATCAAAAGATATATATTCAATGTTTGAGATTAATATCAATTGCATACAGTGCTTGGTAGTACTAATATCGAACATGTCCGTCAAATAAATCTTAAATCCTGTGTTTTTTTTACCCATAATTTTTCTAACGTCACAAACATGTATGTTGTTCACCAATATATAGTAGCCAGTTACATGGTAGATATGTATGCAATTGCTTAAATGTTTAATGTATATCATATAATGTGGGCAGCCCTATCAAGCATCGCAAATAAGAGCTACCAGTGTATTCTTATATCTGAGAAATATCATGCAAAACTCAGCCTTCCATGATGGTGCAAGTGTCGCTTTTTTGGGGAAACTTACTAAGGACATAGAGTTCCGGCTGTTTGTAAGGAATGGATTTGGCCCTTCTTAGAAGGGAAACTAGACTAGAAACTTTATGCTCCAACTATCATTGAAATACCAACGGATATGTTATGAAATCTTCAACTTATATTCTTTAGGAACTTCATATAAGTTGTACTGACCTCATGAGATTCCAATCTATGTTTCGTAGTTTATACTCCTCACTATCATAAACTTTTAAACCCAATAATTTGTTGTATATGTTTATTACTCCAGCATTGCAATACACTGCACTCAGATGATTTTATCGACAGAAAAATTGAAGCTCCATGATTCGCAAGAGGATTTGTGCAAGAATTATGTACGTCTTAAAGTTTTGCATCTCAAATTTGGTACATGTGTTGAATAGGAGGAAGCCTAGAATTCGCTTCACAGACGGGTGTTCTTTCACGGTAACACTTGGGCACTCGACTAGATTTAACTTCCTTGGATTAGGAATAGATTTGGAAGATGACATGCTCGGGTTGTTTTTCTACCGTCCAAGACAACAAAACAATGACATGGAAGCTATGTGAAAATTCAAGGGGCAATAGATTGATAGGGTGAATGATGCATGTACAGAGAAGGTAATGATTTCAACAAGAGAGAGCGGCAAGACAGGTGTGTGGTATTTGTAAGAATAGATAGAAGAATATGATTGCATTTGTGTTGTGGTTGAGCATTGCGTGCAATGTGCTCATTTCTGGGGAGAAAACTAAGCATTGTCCACAAATTCATTTGTTGGCCCGTGGCAACGCACCGGCATTCTACTAGTTTTCTATACTTCTCCACTAATTCGTCGCAGAAAATCAATATTTTCCATACGATCCCACAAATGATGAGGAGTAATCGATCTGTAACATCTTTTTCCTATTATATGAGAATCTATCGATTGGTTATATGGGCTACGCACGTATGGGGAACCAGGCCATCGGGGGCCCCTTCGTGCTGGGGGCCCGGGGCAGCCGCCCCCTCTGCCCCCCTACGGCCGGCCCTGCCAGCATCTGCCAGCCTGATCCAGGAAAAAACAAAAACATTTGGGGCGTTGCTATTTCGCGCGGGCATGAGAAAGCTTTTTCCCAAAATTTGAATTCATTTTTTTGCTTCCAGAGATAACTAGAATCTGAACCAAGTTATATTGCAAAGTGCATTGGAAGTGTCATTTGCTCCCAATCTAAGTGGGTGCTCTCAGCTCGGTCTCAAAAGAAGGATATCAGGCCCACTTAGGGAAGAACTGTGAGATTAGAAGAGACTGGACGACAGGACGCGATATTGGACGGCCAAACATGTCGAGGACGTGAGAAGGTAGAGTAGATATGACAACTCATAAATTGCGCGTGCTACGGTGCTGCCTCTCCCAAACTAGGGACCTCCTATTCCCTTTTTTTAGGGTTGTCACTAGATTTATTCAACTGAAAAAAAAGTCTGGGTACAGGGAAAATCCGGGGGAATTAACAGCCAGACATGGCGCCCCAAGTCTAGTGACAGACTAGATTTAGTTAAATTATGTGCATCAAGATTGCTTTCTCTTCCTTCATGCTTCCTCTCCCGAACTATGGACCGGGAGCTCCAACTCGGCGCTCTAAGCGCCGATTGGCGCTCACTAGGGACGCTTAGGGGATCGTTGGGATTTGAACTCGAGATCGCAATGTTGCGCGCCCACAACACTAACCACTAGACCAAACTAACTTTGTTGCATACTACAAGAAAACAGTGCTAGTTAACCTTTTTGTTCAGTAAAACGTTAACAGATACCCAATATAAATTATCTCAAAAAAGAAATGGTAAATTCGAAAACAAGTTCATCAAATTTTAAGAAAAGTTTAATTTTTTTTAAATTCATCGATTTTGAAAAAAATCTCATTGCATTTGAAAAAAAGTTCATAGAATTTGACAAAGAGCTCATCGGTTTTGAAAAAGTTCATCAAATTTGAAAAAAAAAATCATCAAATTAGAAAAATTTCATCGATTTTGAAAAAAATTCATCGAATTCGAAAAAAAAATTCATCGGTTTTGAAAAAAGTTCATCAAATCTGAAAAAAAGTTCATCAAATTAGAAAAAATTCATTGATTTTGAAAAAAGTTCATCGAATTCGAAAAACAAATTCATCGGTATTGAAAAAAGTTCATTCAATTTAGCAAAAAGAATAAAAAAACCAAAAAATCGTTCAAAATAAAAAGAAAAACAAAAAAAGAAAAATACGTAGAAAAAAAGAGTGAAGAAGGGGGAACTGAGCACGTGAGATTACCGCTGTCTGGTGGTTAGTGCAGCGTCCTGTCGACTAGGAGGTCGCTGCTTCGAATCCATCCGAGTGTGCACCTCATTTCTTTTGTTTCAGAAAACAGAAAAATGGCAAGATGGGCCGAGCCCGATTAGAAGCACCTTCAGGCGCCCTAGGGACCTCACTACAAGAAATATGTCAACTTGTGACCTTCTGTCAGTGACCCTGAAAGAATTGGTCATAAATCTACGACCATTTGAGGCCAATTGGTCAAAAGCTGTTCGGGGGGCTCCAAACCCTAAACCATAACGACCATTTTGGTCAGAAAGGTCGTAATTTCCTCACACGAAAAGGTCGTAAGGCAAACAGCACTAGTCCGTTGCCTTATTTCTAGCTGATAACGACCAATATAGATGGTCATAGCCTTGTAAATTCTGGTGCATTGCTATGACTAGGCGTCACCTCATCAGTTTTGCCTATGTGTCATGTCTATGTGTCAATTTTTGCCCTAAGTTGTGAAGCAGCCTATATTTCTATCATTCCCGAAATTCCCAAAAAAATTGGTCATTCTTTAGTATCCAAATCATTACCTTGTGACAATATTCAGCTCCATTTGCCTGGTAAATCATTCTCGGCAAATTCCCAAAGTTTCTGTTCAGCTAGAACCGTTGTGAAGGAAGTACTAACTAGGCATATCCTAATGAGCTGAATTTTTGCCACATCTTCTATATTCCCAAATCATAGCTCTCCACAAAATTTGAGCCCCATCTAACAATCCATGTGAGCTCACCATCCAATCTTTTTTTCTGGTAATATTTACAGTATATGAAGTAACTATATTTTATGTTAATTTATAATTGCTGAAAATTTACGAGGACATGACCCTTTCCATAGAACCTCCCTCCACTAAATTTTAGCTCATTTAATGTAGCAAATTTCCCTGAGCATTTTTCCCAACTTTCTGTTCGGTGGAGAGCACCGTGAAGGAAGTACCATTTTTATTTATCCAAATAGTATGAAATTTTTACAGTTCCTTCATATACCCAAATTATCATTCTCCTCCAAATTTCAGATCAATCCATCCATTCATCTGAGTCCAGCTTCAACATTCATATTTCTGTCTAGTGTGGTACTTTACAAAGCAAGTGACACCTAGGCTCCTCCATTTGAGCTGCAAATTTTCCAAGACAGTGTCCTTAGTAGATGATCATCCTCGGCCAAAACTCAGGCGAATTGGCCATGTGCATTTTCCACACCACTAATCAAACACTTGGCTGCTAATTCATGTTTGAGCTCAGTTCAGTCTACTCGTGAGATTCTTCTATTGCCTTCTTCTTCCTGACACCTACCGGGGGAGTGAACAACCCACTAGACATGCCTAGGCCGCCCAGAACGCGTGGCAACGCCACAGTGACGCGGTGACCACGCGGCGGGCATGCGAGTTTACGCGCTCTGGAGTTGGGGCCCTCGTCCACCGTCCAAACCTCGACGTATCGCCACTAAACCATGTATTTATGATTAAATAAATACTTATATACCTAAAAATGATTTTTGGAAAAAATAAAGAGCAAACAAATGCAGTTCAAATTTGACCCGCTTCCTACTGAATCAGTAGAAATTTGTCTTTTTCACAAGAGGTGGATCAAAACTTTTGACACCCAACCATTTTGTCAATTGTACATTAAATATGGCCTAATATTTTATAAAAATGATTTGGTCCAATTTTGCAACAAATATATGGTAGCTCCTTCACAAAAAAAAACTCATTTTGGGCATTCAAAAAATGGAAAATGAATTTTTCGTCCAAAGAAAATGAAAACTTCCTTAGCCAACATTGTTTGTCATTCCAAGATGCAACTTTGTACACAATATGAGATCATTTAAAAAAACTATGCCATGAATGTGGCCACAAGATTAACCATTTAGCTTGAAAGCCATGAATCTTCATACATGATAGCTAATTTCTAAGAACACTTTTTTAAAATAATTACCGTATTACAAGTTTATTTTTTTTGATAACTTGGTCACATGTAATGACACAATGCGAAGGTTTTCCAATTTTTTATTTTTTTTTGAATTTTTATGCCCGTTTCAAAATGCGGTCAAAATGGCGGGCATGACCGTTCCTAGCTAGTGCTTGAATCTTGGAATTTTTTTGGTGTTTCTATGATTAAATAGATACTTATGTAATTAGAAATTATTTTTGGAAAAAATAAATAACAAACTATGAGGCAGCTGCAGTTCAAATTTGACCCGCTTCCTCCAGAATGGGCGAAAATTTGTCTTTTCACGAGAGGTGTATCAAAACTTTTGAAACCCAATCATTTGGTCAATTGTGCATTAAATATGTCCTAGTATTTTAGAAAATTGATTTGATCCAATTTTGCAACAAATATATTGTAGGTCCTTCACAAAAAAACTCATTTTGGGCACTCAAAAAATGGAAAATGAATTTTTCGTCCAAAGAAAATGAAAACTTTCTTAGCCAACATTGTTTGTCATTCCAAGATGCACCTTTGTAAACAATATGAGATCATTTGGACAAACTATGCCATGAATATGGCCATAAGATTAAGCATTTGGGTTGAAAGCCATGAATCTTCACACATGATAACTTATTTCTGAGAACACTTTTTTAAAATAATTGCCATATTACAAGTTTATTATTTTTCCTGATAACTTGGTCACATATAATGACACAATGCGAATGTTTTCCAATTTTTTAATTTTTTTTGAATTTTTCATGCCAGTTTCAAAATGCGGTCAAAACGGTGGGCATGACCGTTCCTAGCTAGTGGTTGGATATTGGAAATTTTTTGGTGTTTCTCTGTTTAAATAGATACTTATGTACCTAGAAATAATTTTTGGAAAAAATAATGAGCAAACTATAAGGCAGCTGCAGTTCAAATTTGACCCGCTTCTTACTAAATCGGTGAAAATTTGTCTTTTTCACGAGAGGTGGATCAAAACTTTTGTCACCCAACCATTTGGTCAATTGTGCATTAAATATGGCCTAGTATTTTATAAAAATGGTGTGGTACAATTTTGCAACAAATATATGGTAGGTCCTTCACAAAAAAACTCATTTTGGGCACTCGAAAAATAAAAAATGAATTTTTCGTCCAAAGAAAATGAAAACTTACTTAGGCAACATTTTTTGCCATTCCAATATGCACCCTTGTGCATGATATGAGATCATTTGAACAAACTATGCCATGAATGCTACCATAAGATTGATCATTTGGCTTGAAAGCTATGAATCTCCACACATGATACCTCATTTCTGAGAACACTTTTTTAAAATAAACCTGGTAACTTGGCCACATATAATGACACAATGCGAATGTTTTCCAATTTTTTGATTTTTTTTGAATTTTTAATGCCAGTTTCAAAATGCGGCCAAAACGGCGGGCATGATCGTTCCTAGCAAGTGGTTGGATCTTGGAAAACTTTTGGTGTTTCTCTGATTAAATAGATACTTATGTACCTAGAAATTATTTTTGGATAAAATAAATAGCAAACTATGGGGTAGCTGCAGTTCAAATTTGACACGCTTCCTCCTGAATCGGCAGAAATTTGTCTTTTTCACGAGAGGTGGATCAAAACTTTTGACACTCAACCATTTGGTCAATTGTGCATTAAATATGGCCTAGTATTTTAGAAAATTGATTTGGTCCAATTTTGCAACAACTATATGGTAGGTCTTTCACAAAAAACTCATTTTGAGCACTGAAAAATGGAAAATAAAATTTTCGTGCAAAGAAAATGAAATTTTTGTAGGCAACATTGTTTGTCATTTCAAGATGCAACCTTGTGCAAAATATGATATCATTTGAACAAAACTATGCCAAGAATGTTGTCATAACATTGGCCATTTGCATGCTCTTCTCCAGATTCAATGTCTTCCCCCCTTGTGGGAGTGGGGGGGGGGGGGGGGGGGCTCGTGAGCATCCGATCCTTTCGTCGTCGTCAGCGGCGGGGGCATAATAAATGGCTGTGATTTTGTAATCCAACAAATAAACGGTTAGATGCTTCTTATTTTTCTGAGATTTTCTAGCTTAATTGTAAACGGGTGTGATCTTGACATTTTAGTTAATTGTAAATAAGTTGTGGACCAATATTTTTGAAAAATGATGTGGTCCTTTTTACAAGGCAGATTTGTAGTTTTTTTAAGTACAAGATTTAGCTCTAAATTTTGAAGATTCCAGTGCGAGACAACCGGCCAATGAGAAGCGAGGAACCACAATCACGCGGATCATGCAGTCCGAAGCGATCTGAGCCATCCATCACACACCCATCAACGGTGGAGCTTCTCCCGAGAAATCCAAACCCTAACCCACCCACCCTCATCCTCTCCCATTCCCCAGATGCGATCCAGGCACCCCGCTGCCCCCACCTTCCTCTCCCTCGTCTCATCTCCCTCCCGCGATTCCCACCGCCGCCACCCCCACCCACCACCGCTGACCTCATCTCCGCCATGCACCCTCTCCCCTCGCCTTCCACCGCGGCTCCCCATCAGCTCCACCGACGGGCCCCTCTGCCACCAGCCGGCGCACAACCTCCGACCCATGCTGCTCTTCCCGCCGGCCCTCCTTCGATGGCCCAAGCTCGCGCCGCCGGCCCCGTCCGTGCCCGTGACCTCCTCCTTGTTCCCGGAGACGCCACATGGACGGATCTGCGGCGTGGCAGCGAGGGCCTCCCCTCGCTCCGCTGCTTCCACTCCACCGGCCAGATTTGCCATGCCCGCGCACCATCGCTCACCCGCAACCCTCCTCCGAGGCTAGGGTTGCTGGCGGGGCGTCACCGGTGGCTACTGGTTGGTCCCTCCTCTCTTCTTCCCTTCTTCCATTTTTGCATTTCTCCTTCTCGAGCCGAGGTTCTGACACTGTCATGCGCTCCTTTGGTGTTCGATTTTTGTGCCGTCGGTGAAGATGAGGGATCGCAGTCCACGAGCTCGGGGTCGGACCGGGACGCCGGGAGCAAGAGGGAGGATCCGGAGCTCATGCATGAGGATGTATGGCGATCTGGAAGGGAGCAACGCCGGCCAGTTGTGGTGGTCCGAAGGCCTCCGGGCGCCGCAACACCACGCCATCCCGACGCCGACCCAGTCGCAAACGACGGCCATCTCTGGTATGTAATATATACCTTCAACCTGTAACAGAATTGGATCTTGTTATCAGTATGTGCGGAATGCTGTGGGTCAAGTCAATACTTAGCATTGGTTGACTGTGAGCAACTCAGATGTTTGGTGTTATGCCTATGTGGCTATGCAGGGCTTAGGCAGGAACTTTCATACAATAATCACTAATCAATGGACTCTATTTGAGTTTATACGTCCAGTTTTAGCACAGCTTTAGAGTTTAGGGAGATGATGTGTATCATGCGCTGTTGATATTTGGCCACGAGGTGCAAAGATTGAACCTCTCATGGCAGATCAGTGACCGGCCTAAATGCTTATATACCTGCTGATGATCTATGTTGCCTTTGTAGGCGATATGCCCTAGAGGCAATAATAAATGTTATTGATTATCTCCCTGTTCATAATTAGGTTTATGTTCCATGCTATAACTGCTATGGTTCTCGAGCCTACAATAACCACGAGGCTCGGAGGAAGACTCATATGCACGTGTGGAATAATAAACGGTAAAAAGTATTCCTAGTCTGGCCTCTGAGACTAGCTCAAGTGTTGCATGATGGTTCTGTTTTCCTGATCATGGGCATGACTATGCCGGCAACTTTGAGGGCACAATGTTAGAAGAACATTTGTGTTGAATCGACCCGAATTGATGTTATGCTATGGGATACTTTCGTCACAAGTTAATGGTTAATAACACAGAGATGGTTAACGTTTGCATGATTCCTCAGACCATGAGAGTATCGAGTTTCTTCATGCTTGATTCATGAACTTTGGGGTTTGTTAAACGTCATCCGTAAATGGGTGGCTATTACGGCGGCTTACGGGTTCATGGAAAAGTGTGTCAAGTAACTTGATAGCTCGAGATTGGGATTTGCTCCTCCGACGATGGAGAGATATCTCTGGGCCCTCTCGGTGTTACGGTATCCATCATTGTCTGGCCAGACACTTTGTGATTTGATCACGGGGATGCCGGAACACGGGAACGAGAAAAGAGAACAAATACCGGTAACGAGGTAACTGGCATTGTGGACAAGTTGTTGACCCACGGGGATGCCATCATGTCTCACCTCGGGTATTTGTAACATATCGCGAAGCAACAGGAATAGCACACGGCAACTGGAGGTTCACTCGAATATTCATTCGTGTGGGTATAGGGGTCAATATGGGTGTCCACGGCTCCGATGTTGATCATTGATCGGAAAGAGTTCCGGTCATGTCTATACTTCACCGAACCTATAGGGTCACACGCTTAAGGGTCATCTATCTGTTGAACGCTAGACAGGGAGTCTGAGAGAAAGTCACCGAAAATGTTTCGGAGACAACGGAAGAGTTCCGAGAGAGAGAACACCGAAAGAGTTTCGGTAAAACCGAAAAGTTGTTTCGGAATATATTATTTGGTCAAAAAGGGTTTCGGCACTGCCTGGAAATTTTCAGAGGATGCCAGAATTGGTCTGGGAACTTCTGGGAATTTTCAGAGAGAAAAACCGGAAATGTTCCAAAACTGCCGTAACCGCTGTTGATGCTTTCCGCTGATAAAAACCACCGCACCGAAAATGTTTCGGATCGTGCCCAGAATAATTTTAGAGGGTGCTAGAAATGTTCTGGGACCTTCTGGAATTTTTCAGAAAAAGTTTCGCGGAAAACATCTTGTCTCAGCGCGAGGGGATAAGATCCCACGAATCGGGGGTTGCATGTTTGGTGGCTTTTTGTCTAGGAAGCATGCATGTTTCATGGAGACATGTTGGTGGCTTGTTGGGGGGGCCCCCCCATGGGGGGGACAAGATGTGGGCCGGCCCAAGGGCTGCCATGGTGGTGTCCCCTTGGTGCCCCCCTTGTGTTACCATTATGCCCTTTCATGTGTGACATGAAGCTTGGGTATTTTGGTATTTCAACATCCCACCCCACCCCTTGCCTTGGCCTATAAAAGGAGGAGTTGGGGCTGCCATCTCCTTCATCCCCTTGCTCTCATACTCATGCCATGCAATTATCTGGCTTCTCTCTCCCTCCCACGAAAAGAGTTTCGTAGAGCCGAAAGGCTGTCTGGGTTCCGGTGGGAACTAGTTCTGGACGGCGAAGCCCTGCCGGATAGATGACACCGTATGTGTGCAACTCTGTAGAGAGGTCGTAGTTTCGATCTTAGTGCCCGTGGGGCTGTTCGTGAGTGCCTCCCGAAGGGCTGTCCAAGTGACGGTCCGAGTTCTGTGAGTCCTCCCGAAGGGCTGTCCGCGACACCATCCGGGGGACTATCCGACCGCCTCCCGGAGGGCTGTCCGGGTGGCGGATGAGGGTATACATCCTCGCGGTTGGGAGGTTGTAAATCCTAGCTGCGGGGATCTGCACCAACGATCGTCATCGACTCTACTTCCGCTGCGCTATGAGTCGGTAACGAAAATGATCAAACCTTGTATGCAGTCTCCATAGTGGTCCTGGGCTGGTGCGTAGGGCGGAAAATTTTTGTTTTCTGCTGCGTTCCCCTACAGTGGCATCATGAGCCGTGCTATGCGTAGATGCAGGTTGCGATCTAGAATACATGAGATGTATGGGTGTTGCACAATATAATTAGGTAGTAGATGAGTTCTATTACTGAAAATTATTTGTGCGGGTAGCAGATGAAATCTGTTACCCGATGTTCTTGTTGCTTCCCTGGAATTTGCATATTTCTGATCTTGATAACAGTATGGTGGAGTTTCAATGTTCTGGCAATCCGCGATCCTGATTGATCAACGAAGTGCTAACAGTTCATTGAATTCCACCGTAGTTAAAAAGAAAGATGAAATTTCGCAAACGAAAGGGCAATGCAGATATGATCTGCACGGGGGTCATGCGTATGACGAAGTTTAGTATGGGGCTCGAGATTTTATTATCTCGGTTTTCATACACCCTGGAAAGTTAATCTAGCGACTTGGATTATCATACTTGATGATGGACGTTGGTAGCTTCGGTTTGTTTCGAAACCTTAGAAGCCACGTAAAACAAGTTTTTGCATGAACCAATTAGAGGCGTCTAACTTGGTTTTGCAGGAGGGTTTGCATGTGCATGTGATGTGGTATAGCAGTGCTCATAATAATTTGATTATGTATGAGATGACTATATGATGTAAATTGATTAACATGACCTGCGTGACATGATTCGGCATGATGGCTGGAGCCATATGATTGCACTTTAAATGACCTGTGTGTCAACCTTGTGTAATGCATTATTTTATTAGCTATAGAGATAGCAATATTATCTGCTGCATCGACAAGGTGGTGGCAATCTTCGTGAAGGTGAACACCGACGCGAATGCCGGAGACGAAGAAATACAAGACTTCTCCGTCAGAAAGGGCTATACCATATCATGCTAATTATGAATTGCCTGAGATGTTTATCCCTTATGATGCACCCTTCTTGATTGCGCGGTAGTCGCTTTTATTAGGGTGATCTCTCACAAAATATCAAGTAGTTAGTGTTCTCCCAAGTGTAGCACCGTCTACAACACGTATCTTTTCGGGGTGCGCCATGTACACATGAGCACGAACGATTAGAGAGGTGTAAGGCGGGTGAAGGTCAGACCTCACTGCGTGATCACTTGGTTGTCTTGACGTTCAGGCAGGACAGTCCTGAGCTCGGAACACACGCATCGAAAGATGGACAAGAGTCACATAGAGATGTGATTGGCAAGTTGGCCTACCGATTGAAATTCACGTCATCAGTGATGAACCCGTCAATGGCGTTGAATTGATATGCGGATCTTGAATCACTCACAATCAATTATGAGAGATATTGATTTGAGTGGGAGCGCACTGTTGAATTAACTTGTTTTAATTCTCAGTGCAATTAATTATGAACACTGTCTAAGTGTGGTTTGCATAATAGTTGTAGAATAATGGCTCGCGTTTCCACCTTCCCTATTAAAATTGAATAGCTATTTAATATCTGGTTATAACTTTACGGTTGGTAACGTAATGTGAGGATTGTCCTCTAGAGTGCCGAGAAGGACTTTGTCCTATCGCATACTTTCGGTGTTCTCTCGCTTATGCTATGGATCATGTGACTCTCGTCCTTCGATCCAAAAGCTAGAATTCCATTTCAGTCAAGTGCAATATGTTTGCTTCCATGAGACCCGAACTTCGAAAGTTTGGATAGTTATGTGATATTCATGGAATCTGAAAATCATTTTCAGGGACAAACAAAGGCTAAAAGATATGAGATATCCAAAGCAGTGTTTGTTTGCAAACTATTAGTAAAGGAGTTTACTATGCATTAGACTGATAAGAGAGGGATCCAGGAGAACGCCTGTCATATGATGAAAGGTGAATAAAACAACAACTTAAAGAGAAAGGAAGTGTCCGAAGGGTGTTAGTGAAACTTTCACGCCTAGGAAGTCCGGGGCTAACGCCACTCTTAAGTTGGGTGCTTCTTCTGGAAGTAGGAGAAATACTAAAAGTTAAACTGTTAGAAGTATAAAGGCAATAAGAAAGAAGACTGGAATATCCAGCTCATGTATGAATGTCATACAAGTTTTTGATGTATAGAAGGCTGGTCAAAGATATAGTTCTTGGGAATTATGATTAAACATGTTAATCACTAATTCTTGGGTATTGTGAGACAATCACAAAGATACCCGCTCGATTGCATTCTGTTGCAACTCGATGTAAGAACTACTATGGCCTGAAAGACTAGCCAGGGATGAGGTTTAGGTATACACAGGGAACATAGTAAATGTTACTATACCTTCCATCGGTGTATTACTGTCTATATTTATTTTCATAATTCATTTAGAGTTTTAAACTCTAGCCCATTGCATAAGGTATCTTGCAAGAAGGTTGTTCATAAGAGAACTTTTTATGTTCGAAGTTATGAATAACATAAGGGCCATACTTTCATTGAGAATGAGATGTATGTTATGAATAATGATATTAATATATTACCTCTGGATTTACTTTCATAATTCATTTTAGAGTTTTACACTCTAGCCCCTTGCACAATGTTGTTGCAAAAGGGTTGTTCATAAAAGAACGATTGTTGTTCAGTGTTATGAATAACATTTAGAGCCATGCTTCCATCCAGATGGGATGTATGTTATGAATATTGATAGTAATATGATACATCCATAACACTGACGCTAAATGTCGCAAGACTAAAAGAATACCACACAAGTGTGGCGCTGCATTTGGTCACATTGGAGAAACCCGCATGGAAAATTCCATTATGATGGATTTTGAAGTCGTTTGATTTTGAATCATCTGACACTTGCAACTTTTCTCCGAAAAGTGAAGTGACTAAAATACCATTCACAGGCCATAAGGAATGGACAACAAACTTATTGGTGGTCATACATTTGATGTGTGTAGTCCGATAAATGTTGTTAGTAGTGGATTTATCTATCTTCAGAAATGACTCGAGTAGATATATGGATATTTACTTGATGAGACGTAAGTCTAGATCTTTTGAATTCATTCAAAAGGTTTTTAAGAATGAAGTAGAAGTTATTGTAACAAGAAAATTATGTTTCTACAATTCGATTGCAGAAAGGAATATTTGAGTTACAAGTTTAGCGAATGTCTGATGAGTTGTGAAAGGGGTTTCATAACTTGCATCTCCCGGAACACCACTGCAAGTGGAAAGTCTGTGAAGATGTAATCGAACCATTTATGACATGGTAAGATCAAAGATGACATAAATAAATTTGCCATTATCCCTTTTAAAGAGTGATGCTTTAGAGACTGCGGCTTTTACACTGAAAAGAGCTCCATCGGGTCTGTTGAAATGACACCATGGTATGGTACGCCCAACCATGTTATATCTTTTCTTAACATTTGGAATATGGGGCTTGTGTAAAAGGTTACAAACCTATTCCAAATCAGACAAGTGCTACTTTGTAGGTTATCCCAAGTAATTGGGTATTCCTCCCTCACTATACCGAGGCAAATAGGTTTGCCACAAAGAACGGTATGCTTTTTGAAGAAAATGGTTCTTTCAAAAAGGTGAGTGGGAGAATAGTGCAACTCGACGAGATAAACAGTATCTTCGTCATCAGATCAAAGGAAAGAGACCTTGGAAGTAATTCCAAGTTTCCTACTGCGACTGATATGGAAGTCTCTACAATAAAATGTATGGACTTCGGTCGAACTTGCAGCTGAACCACGTAGGCAAGGCTCGTGCAAACCTCTCAGGTGTGCAGACGAGATATTGTTGTTAGACAACAGTATACCTACGATACACAAGGAAGCATTGATGGGCCCTGACTCCGGAATTGGCTAAATGCCAATACAATCCAAGATAGTTTCCATATAAATGTTTCAAGATTAAAATCTTGATACACCTTTCGGAAGACTTAGAGTCTAACGAATATTTATGGAACTTAAAACTGATACGGATAAAAAAATGTTTTATCCATGAAGCTCGACTTGTTGCAATAACAAGTTCAAGGAGTTGACTACGATGAGGTTGTTTCATCATAGCGATGCTTAAAGTCGGTTCGGGTTGAACTAGCAATTGATACATATTTCAATCATGAGATATGAAACATGGATGACAATAGGATTTCCATCTGATGGAAATGAAACCAAGGACTTGCATGTGTTACAGTCCAAGGTATTTTGTCAGTCTAGAGGATGCTAGTAAGTATGCAAACTTCAGAGTTCCAGCAATGGACAGAAGAGAGCAAAATGGAGTTGGAATCTTCGTGTTTTGATGAAATAGTCAAAGGGGTTTGACTTCATCAACGGGTAACAAAGATGCTTATGATTCAAGAAAGTAAGTGGGAGCATAATAAAATTTCTAAAAAACGTTGTGTGCTTGACACATTGTTAATTGGAAATAAATTTCTTGACACGAATTAGGACTTCATTTGAAAATAGTTTTTCGATGAAGTGCTTGGGCTAAATAGCCTTTATATTAGGCATGATGATCTATGAAGATAGATTTACCTAATGGGGCTGAGCAAAGATGCATATTGACAAGATGCTAAAACCTTTTAGCATTAAAAACATCAAGGAGTGATTCTTGCCGAAGTCACATGGAAAGAGTTTTTGGAAGACTCGGTGTCCCAAAACACTGATGAGCAAAATACATGATGGAGATTCCACACACTCTTGTGTTTGGATTAATCATGTATTCCATGGTATGTAAAAACAACCAGATATGTCCAATACTCCCAAAGTTATTGCGAGTATAGATACCAAAGTGATCAAAAGTTCTGATCATGGGACAACAGTGAAAAAGGGTCATTGAGTACTATAGTAGCACCGATGACATGTTTTCTCGCAAGCGGAGATCATGAAGAGTTCGTTGTAAAAGGTTACATCGATACAGTCTTCATCCATGCTCCAAGCGATTTTCGATTTAAATTGAGGGTTTTGTGTAACACACAATATGGTGGCACGGTAGTTGGAAATTGTTCCAAACAAGTTACTGTGGCGAATTCTATAACAGAGGCGAAGTATGTTGCCGCTTTTAAAAGCGACAAACAAGATGTTGAATCATATAGTTCTTTCATGAACTTAGTATGGTTCCAAGAAGGCTTTGGTCAATGGGACACTACTGTAGGTAGTTGCTCCATAACTCAGTCTGAGGAATCCAGGTTCGACCTGTGATTCACATACATACGAGGCCAAGTCCACACAAAATATGAATTTTGTGAAAGCGTGAAAACGCGAGGATACGCAAAGATACACACGGAGCTGAAGTCGTCAGATCCGTTGGACATCAGGCTATACCACATGCGAAGCATATTTACACCGGTGTGCCACAGGTGTAAAGTGCATTAGCATTAACTAGGTTATTGACTCTAGTGCAAGTGGGAGTCTGTAGGAGATATGCCCTAGAGGCAATAATAAATGTTATTGATTATCTCCCTGTTCATAATTAGGTTTATGTTCCATGCTATAACTGCTATGGTTCTCGAGTCTACAATAACCACGAGGCTCGGAGGAAGACTCATATGCACGTGTGGAATAATAAACGGTAAAAAGTATTCCTAGTCTGGCCTCTGAGACTAGCTCAAGTGTTGCATGATGGTTCTGTTTTCCTGATCATGGGCATGACTATGCCGGCAACTTTGAGGGCACAATGTTAGAAGAACATTTGTGTTGAATCGACCCGAATTGATGTTATGCTATGGGATACTTTCGTCACAAGTTAATGGTTAATAACACAGAGATGGTTAACGTTTGCATGATTCCTCAGACCATGAGAGTATCGAGTTTCTTCATGCTTGATTCATGAACTTTGGGGTTTGTTAAACGTGATCCGTAAATGGGTGGCTATTACGGCGGCTTACGGGTTCATGGAAAAGTGTGTCAAGTAACTTGATAGCTCGAGATTGGGATTTGCTCCTCCGACGATGGAGAGATATCTCTGGGCCCTCTCGGTGTTACGGTATCCATCATCGTCTGGCCAGACACTTTGTGATTTGATCACGGGGATGCCGGAACACGGGAACGAGAAAAGAGAACAAATACCGGTAACGAGGTAACTGGCATTGTGGACAAGTTGTTGACCCACGGGGATGCCATCATGTCTCACCTCGGGTATTTGTAACATATCGCGAAGCAACAGGAATAGCACACGGCAACTGGAGGTTCACTCGAATATTCATTCGTGTGGGTATAGGGGTCAATATGGGTGTCCACGGCTCCGATGTTGATCATTGATCGGAAAGAGTTCCGGTCATGTCTATACTTCACCGAACCTATAGGGTCACACGCTTAAGGGTCATCTATCTGTTGAACGCTAGACAGGGAGTCTGAGAGAAAGTCACCGAAAATGTTTCGGAGACAACGGAAGAGTTCCGAGAGAGAGAACACCGAAAGAGTTTCGGTAAAACCGAAAAGTTGTTTCGGAATATATTATTTGGTCAAAAAGGGTTTCGGCACTGCCTGGAAATTTTCAGAGGATGCCAGAATTGGTCTGGGAACTTCTGGGAATTTTCAGAGAGAAAAACCGGAAATGTTCCAAAACTGCCGTAACCGCTGTTGATGCTTTCCGCTGATAAAAACCACCGCACCAAAAATGTTTCGGATCGTGCCCAGAATAATTTTAGAGGGTGCTAGAAATGTTCTGGGACCTTCTGGAATTTTTCAGAAAAAGTTTCGCGGAAAACATCTTGTCTCAGCGCGAGGGGACAAGATCCCACGAATCGGGGGTTGCATGTTTGGTGGCTTTTTGTCTAGGGAGCATGCATGTTTCATGGAGACATGTTGGTGGCTTGTTGGGGGGGGCCCCCCATGGGGGGGACAAGATGTGGGCCGGCCCAAGGGCTGCCATGGTGTTGTCCCCTTGGTGCCCCCCTTGTGTTACCATTATGCCCTTTCATGTGTGACATGAAGCTTGGGTATTTTGGTATTTCAACATCCCACCCCACCCCTTGCCTTGGCCTATAAAAGGGGGAGTTGGGGCTGCCATCTCCTTCATCCCCTTGCTCTCATACTCATGCCATGCAATTATCTGGCTTCTCTCTCCCTCCCACGAAAAGAGTTTCGTAGAGCCGAAAGGCTGTCTGGGTTCCGGTGGGAACTAGTTCTGGACGGCGAAGCCCTGCCGGATAGATGACACCGTATGTGTGCAACTCTGTAGAGAGGTCGTAGTTTCGATCTTAGTGCCCGTGGGGCTGTTCGTGAGTGCCTCCCGAAGGGCTGTCCATGTGACGGTCCGAGTTCTGTGAGTCCTCCCGAAGGGCTGTCCGCGACACCGTCCGGGGACTGTCCGACCGCCTCCCGGAGGGCTGTCCGGGTGGCGGATGAGGATATACATCCTCGCGGTTGGGAGGTTGTAAATCCTAGCTGCGGGGATCTGCACCGACGATCGTCATCGACTCTACTTCCGCTGCGCTATGAGTCGGTAACGAAATGATCAAAACCTTGTATGCAGTCTCCATAGTGGTCCTGGGCTGGTGCGTAGGGCGGAAATTTTTTGTTTTCTGCTGCGTTACCCTACAGCCTTACATGTAATGGATGTCTGGTCTCTGCAATCGAGCCTGTACTATTTAACCCCCGAGAGCTAATCACACAAACAGGGTGCTCATGTGTGCTCCGGAAAAGAAGTAGCTTATTTAATAGCATAGTTACTGAATTGGTTGCGTTAAGCGTAGAGGAATGTTGTGTGTACCACGTGTTTGATGTAATGCTGAGGTGGGAACTCATTTATTTATACTGTGTAAAACTTTGATGTAATGCTGAGGTGGGAACTCATTTATTTATACTATGTAAAACTGACAGTGCCGAACTCATTTATTTATACTGTGTAATGCTGAGTTTCCTTGTGAATTCTGTGTCCTGATCATTGACAGTGGATTCTTACTCTCTCCTGCTGTTTTTCAGCATCCATGGCTAGTGCACAATCATCATGTTCGATGTCACCTCCCGACTCACCTACAAGATGGCAGTGTGAGGAAGCTGTGTGATGGTCGTGCTGTGTGCTTTCTTGCAGGGCCGGCTGAGCGACGCGGCGGCGAAGGTGGTGAACGAGCTGCTGCCGTCGGACGCCGTCGACCAGCCACTCAAGGGAAAGGTGCTCCCCTCCCTCCCTCCCCTATCTATTTGATTCGATCCGGCAGCTATGAACTTGCTCACGCCTCTGAGGATTTTGTTAATTAATTGTTGTTCCCTCTGCTATTAGTGTTCTTGCTCCGCTGTAGACTGAACTCCGGTACCATTGTGTACCACTTGGCTCCGCAATTTGTACCTTTTTATTTTCCGTGCAGCAAGAATTAATCTTCTACTTGATTGCATTTTCCATGACATTTTGGAATTAATCTTCTACTTGATTGCTAGCACGGTCGTGATGATTGATAAACCACCAAACAAAAGGAAAATTGCACATTTGCTAGCATTACAGTGTGAAGGATGCTCTGCTGCTCCAATGTGTCTTTTCTGTCAAAGCTTTCTTGTCAAATGTATGTGTTCAGAGTTGAATCAAAGTTTGAATAAGGCAAAGTTGCTAGCATTGCAGCAGTACGCCCTTCCTAACATATGTATTTGTGTTGTTCCTCACGCCTCTCTGTTTGCTATGTTTTATTGGTGCTCTGCAGAAGAACTCAACTCACTGGATGCAGGGAAGGAGATGGAGGGTGACGCACATCCATGGAGAGGAGCAGCAGCAGCTCAAGGTCCTTTCTCCTCCACGCCACCTCTGCCCCTCTCTCGTTTTGAATTGCTATGTTGGGTTCCAAGATTAGAAATATTTTTTGTTTCCATCTTTATCCATGCGCTATCATTAAATCTGAGAAAATGTTATGTTTTTGCTGATTAGTGGCAGTACATCTTTAGTTTACTATTCCTAGCAGCTGCAGTTCATCTAACATTAACATGTTGTGTACATTCTGAACCACCAAACATGACACAAGTGATGTATATGCAGCAGGGAATCGTCAACTTGTACAGTTTGTTGACTGGAATGTAACTTGTACAGTTTTTTACTTGAATATGTTCAATTATGAAGTCGTGTAGTTGTTTATTCTCATCAGTTCTAAACTGCAGTACTTTACTGAATTGTTGATGATGCTGAATGAATCTAGCTTGTTGGGTTCAGTCTCTTGTTTAGATGGAATGCAGTTGTGGATTGGATTGAGCAGAATCGCCGCTCTCCAGAATTATCTGTCTGACTGAACAATGGGATCAGTTCTGAGATCATTCTTGTTGTGTAGTTTCGTCAGGTCAAGCGGTCGCATGCCACTTATTTGGAATCAATAATAACAAATCAGATAATATTACATTACTTTTACTGAATTATTCTTGTTATCCTTTAGATTAAATCTCATTGTTTAAGAGGTCCTGTTCTTTTCTTTTATCTATTCAACACACTCCAGCATGTTGGTTTAATCAAATCCTCTAGTAATGCCACAGCTTGTCATGCATGTTGCATTTCCTCTGTTTTTGGGGAATTTCGACCAGTACCATTCTCTGTTTTGGGAATTTCGTTGCCGTAAATTATTATAGCCAACTGTTCAGACTTGTTTTTGCGGGGAGCAAATCTGTATATGCAAAGTGTGTGTGTGTGTGTATCCAGTGAGCAAATCTGTAGTAATTACTGAGTATATTATCTGCTTTCTTTTAGTGGCAATTTTCTGCTCAGTTCTCTTTTGACATATAGTTTGTTCTCTTTGAATGTGCAGATTGTATGATGTGGTGGTTATCTTTTTTCGTTGCTGGGGTCATTGGAACCTGGATGTCATATGTTATGTGATCTGAGCCATATGGCATATTGTAATCTTTTTATTGCTGGTTTTTATGTACGATGTCATGAAGATGTACGTTTGAAATATTGTTTTGACAGCAAAATTGTATTCATGTGTACATGCTGCTTTGACAGCAAAATTATGAAATTTCTCAACAATATGTATGGGTTAAATATATGTTTTCCAATTTTCTATGCTTAAAGTTGTACTGCGCATGAAAAGGCTATAGCCCAACTGATGATGTTGTTGTGGAATTGTTTATTTTAGTTTAAATAGCAAAAATAATAATAATTATGGTGAAAGTTGTAGAAACAAAATGAAAAGGCCAACAAAAAAAGAAATTTACTAGAAAAAGGAAAGGGCCCAGAAAAGAAAAAGGCCGTAAAATTTGGCTTGGCCCATTTAGCTGACCATGGAAAAAACACAAATAGGCTGAATTGTTGGGCTTGGCCCAAGTAAAGTGTCGAATTGGACCGGGCTGATTCTAAACAACGACCTTTTCATTTGGTCGCAATTTTGCCACGTCAGCTTGCCACGTCGGATCCGACGTGGCCCGGGCAGACAACCAACGACCAAAACAGAAGGTCGTAGGATCAACGACCTTTTGTTTTGGTCGTTGCCTTCAACGACCTTATCACAAAGAAGGTCGTTAATTTCCATTAAAGACGGTCAGCTTTTGACCATCTGTTTTTGGTCACAAAAAGGTCGCAAATGAAAAATAATGACCATTCAGCGACCAATAGTGATGGTCGCAAGTTGACATATTTCTTGTAGTGCCTCCTATTCCCTCCCCAACCTTCAGGTTTGAAAAGTGATGGTTATCTCAACCTGGGTTCTCCCAGCTTGTCAATGATGTGTGGTTAGCCAATGGGGACCCCAGATCTTCTATTGAAAATTGGATGTCCAAAACCAGGGCCCTTAGGAAAATCATTAAAGGGTAGAGTATTTATATTGAGGCTGCTATTAAGAAAAAGAAAAAGTCCCTCCTTATGGAGTTTGATATACTAGATGTGCTTTCTGAAAATAATCCTCTTTCAACCAGTGATTATGAGAGGATGAACCAGATTAAGACTGAGTTGGGTGAAATTTGGAAGAAGGAAGAAACTGCCTTATGGCAGAGATCCAGAGATAGGAAAATCTTAGAAGGGGATCAAAATAATGCTTATTTTATGGCTCTGGCCAATCATAGACACCGTAAAAATCATTTAACTGAGTTGAACGGCCCTGATAGCCCTGTTACCTCTACTGCAGACATGTTATCTGTAGCTACTACCTTTTATAAGAAATTATTTTCTTTTGAACCTAAACCTGATATTCATTTAGACTCGAATTTCTGGGATGATTGTGATTTGATTATGGAAGAAGATAGAATGATCTTGGAGAGACCCTTTTCAGAGGAGGAAATTAGAGAAGCTATCATGAGTTCATATGCTGGGGGGCCCCCTGGTCCTGATGGCTTCTCCTTTATCTTCTATCAAAAATTCTGGGAATTGATTAAAAGTGATTTTATGTGGATGGTTAAAGATTTTGAAAATGGTGATCTTGATGTTTCTAGATTGAATTTTGCTATTATTACCCTCATTCCTAAAGTCAGTAATGCTAAAGATTTGAAGAATTTCAGGCCTATTAGCCTTGGTAATTGCTCTGTTAAGATCTTCTCCAAAGCCATGAATACTAGGGCTTCTCCTATTTGTGACAAGATTATTTCTCAAAACCAAACTGCTTTCATAAAAGGGAGGTTTATCCTGGAAAGTGTGGTTATGGCTCATGAGGTGATCCATGAGATCCATAGAACAGGGACTAGTGGACTGGTTCTGAAACTTGACTATGAAAAAGCCTATGATAAGGTGAATTGGGATTTCCTTGTGGAGATGCTTAGATCTAGAGGTTTTGGTAATAAATGGATTGGGTGGGTGTGTAGTTGCTTACATCAAGGGACTTTTTCTGTTAGGATTAATGATATGGCCCACATTTTGTGGGTGGGAAGGGTCTTAAACAAGGAGACCCTTCTCTTTAATTTGGTGGCTGATGTTTTTTCCAAAATGCTTAAGAAGGCTGCTAGCCATGATTTGATCAGGGGGCTTTTGCCTCATGTAGTACCAGGTGGTGTAGTCAGCCTGCAATATGTTGATGACACCCTACTGTTCTTAGAAGCTTCTGTTGAACATGCTAGGAATCTAAAGTGGGTCTTGGCATGCTTTGAAAAACTTTCTGGTTTGTGTATTAACTTCCATAAAAGTGATCTTCATACTATCCATATAGATGAGGAGACTTCTAAGGAATTTTCCCAAATTTTTTGCTGTCAAATTGGGGATTTCCCCTTTAAGTATTTAGGTGTTCCTTTACACTATAAGAAACTCAGAAGGGAGGACATCGAACCTATTATTGATAGAATCATTAGGAACATTGCTGGGTGGCTGGGGAGAAACTTATCTTATAGAGGAAAGCTTATTCTTCTTACTACTTGTATTGCTAGCATCCCTACTTACTTGATGTCCATGATGAAATTCCCTAAGTGGGCAATTGATGCTATTACCTCTCAGATGTCTCATTTCTTTTGGGGTAATATGGGTGATAATCATAAATATCATTTGGCCAATTGGGGTATGATTTCTCAGAAGAAAGAATGGGGTGGTATGGGTGTCCCTAATCTTAGGGAGTTCAATATGTTCCCTAATCTTAGGGAGTTCAATATGTCACTATTAGCTGCATGGAGTAAACGTTTCTTTGATGATAGAGACAGTGACTGGAAAAAGCTTCTTAGTTTTAAATACAGTGTGGATAAACCAAACATTCTTTGGTCCAGAACTGGGGTGGGCTCTCCTTTTTGGAAGGGCATCACCTGGGCTTTTTCTGCTGCCAAAACTTTTTATAAGTGGATTCCTGGGAATGGTAGGAATGTGTCATTTTGGCATGACACTTGGATTGGTGACTACTCGCTTAAAACCAGGTTCTCGGATTTATACACTATTTGTCAGCAACAAGATGCTTCTATTGCCCAAGTCTGGGATGGGGTGAATTTGCAGTTGACTTTTAGGAGGTGTGTGGATGAGCGTACTTTATGCATTTGGGAAGAATTGCTAGATCTGGTTAGAGGTTTTTCCCCTTCTAATGTTGTTGATAAACCTGTTTGGTCCTTAGAAAGTAAGGGTTTATACTCTGTGAAATCTCTTTACAAAATGATCAATTTTGGGGGAGTGGCTTCTGTCTGGAAGGATTGCATTTGGAAAATCAAAGTTCCCCCAAATATCCATGTGTGTTCTTTGGTTGATGGTGCACAACAAAAGTTTAACTAGAGATAACTTGGCAAAACGTCAACATGTTGAGGATATGACCTGTGTATTCTGTAACGAGCTTGAAAATATACAACATTTGTTTTTTGACTGTGTGGTTGCCCGACAAGTTTGGGGGGTGATATCTGAATGTGTTGAGATGCCTACCCCTGAATCATTTAGTTCCTTTATCTCCTTCTGGAAGACGAAAAAACATTATGATGCTATTAATTTAGTCTCTGCTGCTACCTTATGGAGCTTATGGTTGTTTCGAAACGAATTTGTTTTCCAGGGGCGAAGGTGGCGAAGTATCAGGTGTGTGCTGGATATGGTGGGGGCCCATATTCGCCAATGGAAAGTTCTGTGTGTGGACAACCAAGCTGCGCTACTCCTCCGATGCTTGAGGCTGCTCGACCATCATCGCGGGGAAATGCTTAGAATTGCTTGGCCTGTGGATGGCTCTGGGGTAGTTAGGTAGTAGAGCTACTGCTTTGATGTGCTGAAATGCTCTCAAATAGCTCTGTTGCTTTCTTCCCTTTGGCTCAGACTTGATAAGATTTCTCTGGGAGAGATGTTGAACTTCTTCAGTAAATCTCTCCTTGTAATAATTCTGCTGCAGCTACTTTCTGGCTGGAGCCGAGAGCTATTAACAGTCTGGTGTGGTTTTGCCTTGCTTTTTAATAAAAGTTGGGGCAGGGGGGCAACCCCTCTCATTTAAAAAAAAACCTACGCGCGCTAGCTTTGGGCTGGCCCATATATGGGGCGGAGGTCCCATGTTAATTTTTTCGTTAGTTTTGTGTTTTCCTTTTTATATTTATATTTATTTTATTTTTAAAAAAATCTTTGAGATTTCAAAAAATTACCTTTGAAAAAATGTTCCAGAATTCAAAACGTGTTTAAAGATTGGAAAAAGCTAGTGGTCAACCGACCGATCTTTCCTCTCACATCCACCATGTTCTACGCTTGACACACGTCTTGATGGGCCAGCGCATCGCTTCTCTCCTTCATCCCTATCTCTAACGAAATGGCCGCATATTTTTATCTCTCCTATCCATGCGTTGAATATCATCTGACCATGCAGAGCGCTCCGTACTGCGGTTCTTGCAATTGAGCACCTGTTTCGGAAAGGCATATCGCAACAAATGGGGTGGTGCTCTCTCCGTTGCAACCGTCGGCGTTATTGCAAGTTTTCGCAACAAAAGTCTTGTTGCAGGAATACATAGAAGAAGCTAGAGATGTTGGGTCCTATTGCAATGGAGGTTTTGCAACAAGAGTCTTGTTACATAAAAATAGAGAAGAAGATTTGCATCAAGGGTCTTATTGCATAAAAATAGAGAGAAAAAAGTTTTGCAACAGAGGTCTTGTCGCAGTAAATTAAAGAAGAGAATATTTTGCAACAGAGGTCTTGTTACAGAAAATTAGAGAAGCAGAGATTTTTGTAACATGGCTCTTGTTGCAGAAAGTTAGAGAAGAAGAGTTTTCGCAACAAGAACTTTGTTGCAGGAAATTACAGAAGAAGAACGGATGGCTCGCCTCGTACAATCGGACGGCTCGTGAGGCAGCGGATCTTTTTAAAAGATCCGCCGGCCGACGCGTAGCATTGCCCTTAAAGATTTGTCAAGTGTTCTTGGATTTTAAAATATGTCCATGTATTTGAAAAAAAATCTTTCAAACTAAAAAAGTGTTCACGTATTTGTCTATAAGTCTCCATCAAATTCAGATTGTATGTACTTGGAAATCTGGAGACTCTCTCTCTCTCTCTCTCTCTCCCTGCAAAGGGCGGGTCCTGACTTGATCGTGAGGACGGGGAAGAAATCTATGCCCTGCAGCCCTAGGAAGTTTGATTCTGCCGTCTGCTCAGAAGCAACCAGCGACTGGACTAGGAGGTATTGACCATGCATGTTCAATTGTTGGCTGTTCGATCACACCCCCCACCCCCCCCCCCCCCCCCCCACTTGAGACTGTGGTTTGCAGCATATGATTGAAGGAATATTGAAATTAGTCAGTACAACGAACATTGTTGTAGTGACAACGTAGCGATGTAGTTGCAGAATCGTATATCTCCTGAACTTATTTTTCATGTCATGCAAATCTGCAGTTCATAGCTATTCAGGCATGGTAACGTTGTGCTTTCTTATGTGATTTAAAGAATTGATGAGTAGAGGGGACGACCTTGGTCAGATTGATTAATTTTCTTTTTTGTGGTATCTATGATGTGGGCTCTTAGTTGTCGATTAGTGTTGCCGAATTGAACAATACCATATTTTTCTGGAATTATTTTTATTATAGTGCAAGTCTCCAGCTAATAGATGTTTATTTCATGGTAGCCCCGTGTTGCAAACTCGTATGATGGTTTGATCATTTAGCTAAGGTCTCACGATGGCTTTGACAAATCGAATTGTTTCTAAGTTTTTACAATGCGATTTTAAGAATTGACGTCTGCTAGTATTTGTCTGACCATTGGGTTGCGAATCGCCGAGCATAAAATTCAGAATTTACTATCCTTAATTTTGAAAACAGATTATAGATGATTTTGTTGGCTACCACGGTGTGATTTAATTTCCCTGTTTTTTTGTCATATCCTATGCTCTTATTAAAAGTGATTGTTTTTATCTGAAGTAATACTAGTTGGGCACTCATCTGATCTTTTTGTTTTCCTTGCAGCCGCAACACTTGTAAGTGTGGAGGGAGTTTGATGGTGATCCCGATGTGGTAGTAATTTGTTAGTTTGTCAAAGATGAGATGTTGTAGCTGCGCTGCCAACACTTCATTTGTGGTAGTTTCGCAAAGTTGGGATGTTGTTTCTTGGTTTTGTATTCGGCACAAGTGATGCGTACTCACCTACAGGAGAGGTGTGTCGATAACCCGTTGACATTCAACTAGTTGCTCAAGACGGAAGTATGGTGGCGAGTAGCTAGATGAAATCATCGACGACTTAGTTAGTTTGTGGTGGTGTCAGATTAGCTTGACTTTTGTTGGGCAAATGATTGTAGGATGATGATATGGAATGTTTCATCCAGTGTATCGACTGACTTGGAGTGCATGAATGGATTTTGGAATGAATGACATGGTGATTCGGATTCTTCCCCACGCGTTATGCTGCCAAAAGCTCTAATGAAAATCCACCTGACTTGTCTAAATTTTGGCCTTGTTTGTAAGAAAATCATGACTTTTGGGTCTTGGCTGTGAGAATTTTTGCCTTGTTTGTAAGAAAATTAAAAGGTTTGGGTCTTCACTGTCAATATGTTATCATTTTGCAATTGTCATCAGAGGCAGGTCAGGCGGCGGCGAGGCAACCCTAGCGCTCGCTGCATTGGGGAGTTTTTCCCTCGATGCGAACAGGGGTTGAGTGCAGAACGCCCCTGGTTTCATTTCTGTATGCGTGGAGGTGCAGTGGCATTCTAGGTGTAAATAGCTGGCCCGATAGGGGTACACTGTAAATCAAAGCTTTTTCTTTTGAGGAACTCTTCAAAATCTTGAGATTCTGGGGACATCCAGGTTTTTGGAAGATTTTTGATTGCACTAAGATTTTGGAAGCCAAATCTAGTTCTTTTCGCTCAAGATTTTCAAGACCGAGATTTTCCATAATCTGCTCAAAAGAACTAGGTCTTATCCACCTTCGCAATTAGCAGGGTGAAGTCACCCACCTTCAGCTTCTCCGTGGAGAGCGGCAAGCCAAGATAGGTTTGTGGGAAGCCCTCTACTCGGCAGCCCAAAACATCACGAATCAGATCGAGCTGATCGACCTCCACATGGAGCGGCATGGTACTTTTGTGAAAATTTATGATCGTCATGGCGGGGCAGGAGAAGGATCGAGGAGCTACTTTATCTGTCGAGCAGCGGTAGTGGTAGCCTTAGAATGATTTAAGTAGACATACTCCTAACATATCCAGAGAAAACATGAGTAATCCCGAGTGCTTAATTAAGCAAACAAATTCCAAGAGGATGGCATGTCCAGAGGGGGGGGGGGGATGCCCCCTGCCCCACTACGTAGTCGCAGTCTCTTACTTGGTTGAGAGCCTTGACATAATGTATTTATGGTGTGACATAACAGAACTATAATTTGATACAACCTAGAAAAAAAAGGAAAAAGAAAAAAAAATGTTACTGCAAATAACACTTGCAACCCCTACTAGGACAACTAGGACCGGCATACAACCAAGCACTATATCGTACAAAAGACGACGCATCTCCAAATGGCAGCTTACATGATTAAGAAACCATAGTAGCCAGCCAAATGTTTCTATAACCAATACCTGCCCAGGGTGCCACGTTTGCACATCATCAAACTGATAGACTAACAGGAAAGAAGGCACTATGTCGGTCAGCCAAAATTCTCTTAACAAACAACATGCCTAGGATGTCAGTAAGCCCATCTCCAAAATGATAGACTACAAGATCAAGAAACCAGCGGACCTTCCAATATTTTTTTGTAACAAAGACATGTCCAAGATGTCAAGTTTTGCACATCATCAAACTGACACACTATAGGAAACGACACTAGACCGGCCAACCAAACTTTCTTAACAACGACATGCCCAGGATGCCAAGATGCACATCACCAAAATAACATACTACAAGATCAAGCAACCAAATGACCAGCCAAGCTTTTTTTTTTTCAAAACAAAATACATGCCGAGTATGTCACAATCAACGACAAACACCTTCCTCATTCTCCTCCATCTCATCCCTTTGAGCGATACTCAACATCTTCCTAGGAGGCGATGTGCGAGATTCTTCATGTACCCTGGCAACCGAATTCTGAATCAATGAAACTCCCTCCAGCAGCACATGTTTATCTGCCTCGTTTTGTAGACCTGCCCAATGACGCAAAAAGACACATGAAACAGATCAGCTCAATAGTAGCCGACGAACATTTTTTATTTATCAAAACAAGCTTTGTTACAAGTTTTCACAGAGCCCAACGAAAAGCAGCAATACCAACTATATGTATATTAATTCCCAAATGGATTTTATCAGAAGCCCACAAAAAATACTGCGAGAAGCAAGTAGGCCTATCAAGAAGGCCAACCGAATTGCAAAGAGAAAAGTCCACAGTACAACCCTCAACTAACCACTCGGTTCAATATTCAACCCTCAACTAACCACTCGGTTCAATATTCAACCCTCAACTACAAAGACGGTCATCCTACACGCCGAACTAAGCATCAGGTTCAGAAATCAACCCTCTGTCCGGTTTTGACCCATTGGGGTGGTTTTGACTGCTCACTAGGCATTGACACGTCACCTTTTGACCCCATCATTACATGTGGGACCCACTTAGGGGGAAAAGAAAATTAAAAAAAAATCCCCTTGCTCTCTCTTCTGTCCTTCTCCCCACTGCTGCTCGCTCCCCGCACCGTGGCACGCCCCCTTACCGTGAAATCAGCTGCGCCAATCGCGTGAAAGGATGTCCACCGGAGCACCAAGATGCGGCCATCAATCGACGCATGTACCAAATCGAGCTCCACATATAAGTGGCAGCTGGACAAGCAAAGAAAAGATAATGTATGGATTCAACCTCATCACAAAAGCTACAGGAAAAGTCTCCAACCCACTTTATTTTTTTCATGTTATCTTTGGTTGCAATGACATTATGCAAGATTAACGAGAGCCAAATTTTGATCATCAGAGAAATCTTGGCTCCAGTGGTGGAGCCATCTCGGACGCTGAGCCGGGGCGAAGTACACGGCGCTCCTGTCTGCCAGTGTTTTGCCCCTACAGAATGATGGTTAGCTCTCCATTTACTGCTACAGTTCAGAAAAGAACGCATGGCAGAGCCCGGGCAGCTGCCCTGGGTAGCCGGGAGGGTGGCTCCGCCACTGGTCGGCTCAGTATTTTGAAGGTGCTCATAGAAATATGATGTGCATACATACATTCATAAGGATGAATGTTTGTACGTGTATGTGAGCGTATGTGAGCGTATATATCTACTGTGTTAAAAGAAAACATATGAACCGAATCGTCATCCCTAGATGAGCCCTGGCTCGTCGATGTGTGGTGAAATCACGATGAACGTATTTGAAAAGCAGATGCCAATTCTTCACCAAGTAGCTTCAACTCTAGAAAATCGCCCGCAATGACTCCCTGCTTCGCGTCGGCGCTCAGTGTGACGATCATGTCGATCCACGTCGCCACCAACCTCTAGAATCGATACATTTGTTGGGGAAATATGAATCGTCGATCTTTCTGCCGCAGCGGGTGCTGCCTACTTGAGCAGCCTTAATTATGTCCGATAGTTTTTGCTGAACTTTCTCTGACCTAAACCACCGATGTGTAAAACAACCTCACAGCATGCAAAGTAGAATTTCAGTCATACTTGAAGCTGGGACCAGACATGCCAGAGCTTCAAGTTTCGTCATCTTGGTTGAGCTTGTGGACACCTTCTTCAGAGACCGGAAGACTTATCGCTTCAGGGTCTAAGTCTACTCTTTATAGTGAGCTGGTTTTAATTATGCGCGGCCGGTGACCTCAGCAGCAGCGACGACTGACTTGGCTTTTCGGAATGGAAAACGGTAAAGAATGACGGCCAGCTTCCGGAGGTCCGAGTTGAGCATAAAACGTTGGAACAGCGAAAAGAGCCGGCTATCGTAGGGACCTCGGTGCATCGCCCGAGAACGCGCCCACACCCACCTCGTCTGCTGGCCATTGCCCTGGACCCACTTTGTCCCCATGAGAGACATTAAGAACAGTATAACCGAGCCTAAACCGAGCTCTCTCACCGATTTACGTTTTCGGCCGTCCGTTTTCATGATCTAGACATTTTTTTTTTGAGGTGATGATCTAGACATGTCTGACTGTTAGATCTCGTGTGAAAGCAATCAGTCTCGCATTATGTGAAATCTGGCCCAGCAGTCTTGTGGGCTGCTGCTCTGGAGGCCAAAATGAAGTCATGTGGTTAACTGGGCCTGGTCTCCCAGCCCAATTGCAAAAGCCTCTTTTGCAAAATCCTACGTGCTCGCAAAAGCCTCTTTTCATCCTCGGCAATCCAGATCTGAACCTCGATGGGGAAACGAGTAGAGTTAGGGCTATCCCCATGAATCAGTTTTTGCACTCGTTGTGTTCGCCCTGGGTTCCATTTCGCGGTGGAGTTCATTGCCCGATGACCGGTAAGTGTCCAAATTTCCCTTTCCCTTTTGTTTCAGAGATGTATGGGTTTTTGGCAAAGGTAGTGTAGTTGAGTTTCCTGTAAAGGATGTGTCTACAGAATTTTTTTCATCTCGACAGCCTTTGCATCCCAAACACTATCTATATACCTGTAGGTGCATCACGTCACTAGCATAGCATGATGATGCATCGTGGCGAGTCTGCTTATTATTAAACAACAGGCTAGCCAGCCACTTTGATTCAAGGGTATACAGTGAGGAATTTTTGGATTTTTCATCATGTAACCCATATGAGATATCTATTTTCTACTGATGATCATGTAACCCATATGAGCTATCTATTCGGATGGCACTCAATGAGTATCTCAGATGCCAAAATTGCCCCAAAGTTCATGCTTTTCTTTGTTTGAATTTTAGTCTGAACCCATGCATACGACAGTTCAATATACTCTGAAGAACTTGGCAGGTACTCCGTGTTCGGGATGCAAAGGCTGTCGAGGCTCCTTTTTACCCTTGCCCTGGTAAACGCCTTCACAGTACTGATTTTTAGGTCAGTTAAATAACTATAGAGTATATACATCTAGGGATTCTAATGTAAATATTCGATTTTCAGTTCATGTAATTGGGTACCTGGTTGTACCATTTATATCCATACGTGCATCCAATTTGTAAGCAACAGAAGCACACAGTCCAAGCTAAGGAATGACGCTTTGTGTTCTTCACCTGTGCATTCTCCTTCAGCCATGGACAAAGGTGGACATGGTAATTCAGTCAACTTTCTTCCAATTTAGCATCGGTTAGTCATGTGTTATAACTAAGATTTGGGTACCAGTTATAACATTACTGTTGATGCGATCGCCGCCACATTAGTTTTTTTATTTGTTTTAGTTGACCATGAACAAATGAACTTCAATGGGCAAGAAATATAGCTTATCACTCTTTCGTATATTCAATTCATGTCCGATCAAATATAATGACCACTAAAGGATTTTGGATCTATTTTATCATGAAAATAAATGCAAATTTGAAGAGTCATGCTCCACTTGTTTGAATTGGTCATAGGCGACTCCCCAAAGTAAAATGATGTTTTATGCTTGATTCTAAGTAGTTTCCTGATTTACTCCCTTCCCAACAGAAAGAAGTAAAGAATTCAGTGAGTTGGTTTTCACTGTTGGGGATAGTAGGGTGCGTGAAAATAGAAGTAATAGTACTGCAGGGTGCGTGAAAATAGAAGTAATAGTAGTGCAGGTAAAGATAAAATTAAGATCCCTAATGACATGCTTATCAAGGCCGGCGATGATAAAGTGTCCGCCATTATCCATGCTGTCTATGGAGATATATAAACAAAACTTTGTGACCAGCAATATTTTCAAAGTCGTGTTATTGCCTGTCCAGTTGACGGCATAAATCTGCTTGTACTAAAGATGGTGCCAACGGGATCTCTTGGATATTTAAGCTATGCTTATATTTCAAGAGTGAACGCCAAGCTAGGAGACTTTTATGAACTATATAATATTGAATATTCGAATGCTATTACAATAAGTAATTTCCCACACCATAGATTGGTCCTTAAAGTTGGATCTCCTGTCATGCTGCTTAGGAACATTGTCCAAACCATTGGCCTATGTAATGGAACAAGATTGATCATCACTTGATTAGCAACTCGAATAGCTGAGGCTACTATCATGACAAGATCGCATATTGGTTGTACAGTTTACATACCTAGAATTACTTTGATGTCCAGGAAATCGAAATATCCATTTGTTCTTGAAAGACGTCAATATCCTATATGTCTCTTCTACGCAACGACAATTAACAAAAGTCAAGGACAAACACTTGAATCTGTTGGTATTTATTTGGAAAAACCAATCATCACCCATGGATAGCTGTACGTGGCAATTTCGCGAGTCACATCGTTAAAAGGTCTTGATATCCTTATTGCCAGCAATAATGAGAAGTCAAACTATATTATATAAATGTTGTATATTGAGATCCTTTCTGGTACACAGTAACATAAGGCAACATTAGCATTGCAGAATATACATTACCTTAGTTATATGTATTTAGCAAACAAAGGTTATATGTGCCTTACAAATAAAGTTTACTTCCACTACCTAGGCTGATTCACCCTTTCATGTATATATCCCACCTGTAAGATTCCTCCTGTTTAATGTTCATGCTTCCACTAACTTTATATGTGTAAAACTTTCAGGTCAATTTGCTTCTATCAGATCTGAACCCATCCTTTGGGTGTGTCACCGTGCTTGCACGTGTAACGCTTGTATGGGATTTCTACAAGTGCAATGAATTTACGCATCTTTAGCATCGTCTTTGTTGATGAACAGGCCTATTATAAACTTATTAGTGTGCATTCTCTGTTACATAATGTATTGTCCCTGTGTTTAATACTGATCTTTTATATAGGGAAACAAGTTGATGGGGAGACACATGTGATGCATGCAGAAATATTCAGGGAAAACTCAAGGAGGGTAATGTTTGCCTAATCAAGGATTTCTTTGTGAAATCAGCAAAGAACATGTACAAGGCTGTGGAAGGAAGTTCCACGAAAATAACTCCATGGTCAAAGGTTTAGGCGCAGTGTGATGTCCCTGTCAATTATCCTCACTATGCATATTCACTCATCGATTTTATACTTCTAACCTCTATGATTGGAAAGACAGACTCCTTTATAGGCAAGGAAATTCTACTTTTGTGTGCGCACAATTATTCCTTTGCTTCCTCCACTTTCCTTCTTTACTACCTTTCTGGTCCATATCATGCTCATGGTCTCTGTATTATACTTTTGCACTCTGCTCATCCTGCGTTTTCCCCTTCTCTGTTTTCATGTTATACATGCTACAAAAAATAATACCACCAATAGTATTAATGGAAATTCTTTCTTCATTTTGTCACAAGGGCATGTGGGTAATTCTATAGGTGTATATTGTACATATATTATCCCATTCAGATTAATTATGTCCTGCTCTGGCTCATTTTGTTTCATAAAGAACACCATGTTGAAGTGACTTTAGTAGTTGACTGTAAGATGAATGTTGGATATGAAGCTCACTGGGTGCTTAGTACATGTTACGTTTCCTTTCTTCCACTAAGATGAAAGATGTAATGTAATTCGCTAGGCGGCCGACTGTAACACTTTCATTTTCCTGACATGGGCGCGCGCCTCTGTGACTTCTTTTGGTTCTACCAAAATTTCTAAAGCCTTCTTTTTAATCTACCAAAAAAAATTGTAAATCTATATCATATATCATACCAAATAGACAGGTACGGCAACGCGCGTCATCAATGATCTAGTAGCCGGGTAAGGCCAGTGGCATCCCACTCGATCACGCCGACCAGCATGTTGGTGGGGGCCATTGGATTCGTCACTTTTCTTGTCCTTTGGTTGAACAGGCCAACCCAACAGACGAGACACTGACATGCGGGTTGGTGAGGGGCTTGACTGGCCGCCTTCGTTTGCGCACGCCTGAGGCGGCGTACTGCATGACCGTGCGCCGCGCGACGACTTCACCCGGGCTTTGCCTGCCCGCATCAAACACACATCCATCGCAGCCCCCAGTCGGATGGTATGTTTTGAAATGCCTATCTCAAACTCAAGCTCACCTCATCGGAATCAATGGCACAGCGGCGGTGAATTTCGCTACTCGATGACCGCGTGCTCCAAGGCGCCTCTCGGCATGCGTACTATGTCCATGAGATGCGTTGGAGTGTCGTGCGTGAAGCGGTGTGGCTTGCGCGACCTGGGGTGGCAAACCACCGCAGCGGGTGCCGTCCCGGCAACAGGCAAAAATGAGGCCATGCCCGAACCTCGGTTAGCCGTTGAAGCAAACAACACGGCGGCGGAAAAAGCAAATGGAATGCCGACGATCGGAGAAACCAACAAAGCTGGACAAACCAGGAACGACGGCGGCCAGAATGGGCAAGGTGCCCTCCGGAACGAGACCTGCAAAGAGAACGGAGAGCGAGGCCAATGTGCCTGTAAAACAACGAATTTATAGAAAAATGTAACCGCCCCAAGGAAATGACCAAAGCACCCACGACACAACCGCCTCCAGGGGCGGTGCAACCGAACAGACGGCTAAATGCCCTTCCGCACAGCCGGCTGACCGGCCTTCTGCACCGCCGGGATCATGGACGTACCAGCCAGGCTCTCCCGCCCGGGTGCAAACGCGCCCAATGCCACCCAATGACAGTGACCCCGGGCGAGCCAAGCGGTCCATCCGTCATGGACAGCTCAGCTGGATCGCCCGGGCGCGAGCCATCCGGGCAGATCGGACGGCTCGGAGCGCCCCCGAGAAGCCCTCGCGGCAAGCCATCCGGCAGCACGGTCCACCCGTCATGGACATACCAGCCAGGCTCTCGCGCCGGGTGCAAACGCGCTCAACGCCACCCAATGACGGTGGCCCCGGGCACGCAGCCGCGGTCCACCCGTCATGGACCTGCCAGCCTGGTCGTCCGGGCGCGAGCCGTCCGGGGAGATCGGACGACTCAGAGCGCGCTCGAGTAGCTCCCGACGCAAGCCACCGGCCAACGGACGACCAGGAGGCTCTTCTCGCGCGCGAAGAGCCCAAGAAGCCGAGTACTCCACCATCCTTTATAGGAGTAATGGCGTCTAGCTAATGGCTCGCTTCAGATTATATTAGATTGGCTTGGTGTTGAACTGCCGTATTTGGATTGTAAATACATGCGATTTTCATACATCCAAAACTAAAATAAAGTAAAGCAATTACCGGAAAACCAATTCGGCTCCCGGGTCCAGATGATCCTGGAATCTGGACCGACCAGGCGCATGGGGATCCGCGTGCAGTCGCGTATTGCAGCCGGTATTCGGTTGAGATAATGCTGGGATCTGGCCTACAGGGCCGAGTTGTCGGGCGACGGTGCCCGTTACTCCAGCTGTGGCACAGACGGGTTCGCTGGCTCGTACAGACGGGGGCTCGGTCCTGGGCCAGCACCAGCGAACGGTCGTCAACGGTCGGCTCCCCACCCCCACGCTCACTCACACCCACTTAACCAGGGCCCAGGTCCGACTTCCTCCATACGCCATCCAAAATATCGCCAGCTGCAGAGTGCTCCATCCACAGCGCCCATGGAGTCTTCCTCGTCGACGAGCCAGCGCAAGGTTTCGTAGGAGATGCTGCCGCTCATCCCATGTGGCCATGCCCGTTCTGCCGCGACAAGTTGCTGACCTTCGTTTGTGGATCTTCTGGAACCAGACCTGGACAGAGATTCTACAAGTGCGTCCACAAAGATGTAAGTTTTCTGCCACCGCTAGTCCAGATCCATCCATCATTCTGGGGACGTCTCTGTTCTTATCCCAGTTTTCGTTCAATTAGTCAGGAGGTGCAAGTTCTATGAATGGCGGGGGGGGTACGCGAGGTATCTGACGCTGGCTGCACATGCCCGTGTGGTCGAACAGCAGATCCAGGCGGCAGCTCAGCCAGTTGCGCCGCCGGCGCGAGCCAAAATTTGTGGCGGACCAGCACGTGGCGGCAATGTTAGGCATGGTGAAAGATCTGCTAAGGCTGAACCTACTGCAGTGCTGCTGGCGGCGACCAATCTGATGGCCACGGCGCTGCTCCTTGCTGTATTCGTGGC
Source organism: Thinopyrum elongatum (assembly GCA_011799875.1). Classification (NCBI taxonomy): domain Eukaryota; kingdom Viridiplantae; phylum Streptophyta; class Magnoliopsida; order Poales; family Poaceae; genus Thinopyrum; species Thinopyrum elongatum. Next base: position 15,875,529 of record CM022300.1, on the reverse strand, counting down.
CATATTTGCTCTAGTTTTCATGGCTCAGGCGGTCAGCGATTAATGTAATACTCCCTCCGTTTCAAAATAAGTGTCTTGAGCTTAGTATAAATTTGTACTAGAACTAGTACAAAGTTAAGACACTTATTTTGGGACGGAGGGAGTAATTAGCAGTGCCATGTCATTTAGTAGCCGCACCTAGTGCGTGTGTGGATCTTCCTATTTTTCATTTATGTACCCCGTTGTGTAATTCGCCCGAAGAAGTTGTGAGGCATGAAAATGGAATCCCCACTTGATGCGTGCTTGATATCCATTTATTTCTAAAATTATATATTTTTTAGTTTCCTCAAGTCTGTTATGGAAATGTCCACGGCCTCCTACCAGCCTTGTTCAAAATTCAAAATTCAAACAGCCAGGAGCCACCCATCAGCACTCATCAGCTAGAGATACACACACCTGCCGTGTCTTCGGAGCAGAACATCTTAGAAAGTTTCGGCTCACATATTGCTTTATTATTCCTAATAGAAACGTACTTCACAACCCTAGCTTAGTCGTACATCACAACATTTTTCTGTACCTAGGTCTCACAACATGGTTCCACTGAACCAATACACACACATGACCTAAGGGAAAAACAGATGGATCTGAAGAACAAATTTTATGTCCCTTGGAAAACGAACCATTGAAACTAAGCTGGTGCATTTTGGAGCTTGACAGCTGATGCGTTCGTACAAGTTGTGCCCAGCGACGCCGCAGTTATTGCATTTGGCTTCTTTCTGAGGCTTTTTCGGCAAGTCGCCTCTCTCTGGACAGGTGGTCTTCTTATGGCCTTTGCGCTTTGCCTCTACAGATACTGCGGAATCGGGTCCTCTTGCTCAACTCTTCATACGGAGGTTTCTCTCTTCTTCTTTTTTTTTGCGAGGTTCATATGGAGGTTTCTCGCGGCTGTTCGTTTGCCGCCCTTGCTTTCTCCTCTTTTCAGGTGCTTCTAGCCCAGCAAGAGTGTCCACATGCATCTCTTGAATGCCATCATCAGCAGTTGGTATATCTCCACCACGATTTGCAACCGCACCACCTGCTGATGCAGGCCTGTCTTCAAGGCCGAGACCATCTCTCTGATCTTCATATTCAGCAAGGGCAGTGATGCCCTCCCTTATCAACTTCATCCCTTTCTCGTAAGCTTCCACCGATGCATGGGCAAGGCGGACCAACTCCATAGCATGCACATACAGGGTTGTGTGCCTATGTGTCATTGTCCTGCTACCAGCATGGTCTCGCTGATGTATCTGGAGGTGCGTTGGCAGAACATCTCTTGCATCCCTTGTCCACCTCTTCAGGATCAAGTACGGTGGTATCTCTGGGTACCCAAGGACATCCATAACCTGCACCATAGTTCAATCAGGATCTCACATCAAAAAATACAGTTAGATAGTGTGTAGGACAGAAGATAAATTCTAAAATTTACCTTCAACATATGGTAGCATGGCATCACCATTGTCTATTATCTGCACATCGTAAGCAACCCTTGCCCACTTCTCTTGCGGATCAGCTTGTGTGTGTGTTGCTCTGTACAATTTACCCTTCTCAACTTCTTCAATGCGGTATGCGTGAGCCTGATACAGTAGCTCACCCAGCTGCTCGAACATTGGCCGTGTGTAGATCTTGCTTGCGTCTCTCTCTATCGACATGTTGCACTTCACCACTATGCCGCCCTGCAAGGGAAAAAATACAACTTGCACTGTTTCTTAGCAATGTCACCGGAAGCAAATTCTTTTGCGGTTTACTACTGATGAAACTTACCGTTTTGTTCCGTTTTTCTTCATAGCTCTCCTCCGCATCACTGGCAAACTGGAGGCGCATGTAATGCTTCACGAACATGTGCATCGGCACCCTGGTGGCACGTACGACTTCAGCATGCTATTAGCACTCTCACTACGCTAGGTGCTAGTCATCTACTCATCTTTGCGCAGAAAACCCCTTTAAAATAAGGTTTTGCCCATTTGTGCCTAATCTTGTATACTTGGGTCATGTATGTATGACTACCAAGGTTGTACTTCTCTATGAGCATCTTCCAAGCATCTTCAAACTCATCATTTGTCAGCATGTGGTTGACAACCTTGTGGAAGTCAGCTTGAAACTCACTGTGTTTACTGTACACTGCCCCCAAAGTCTCCTTGGCTGTCTTCAGTACGTGCCATTTGCACCACCGATGGGCTGTAGAAGGCAAAACATTCTTGATCATGACTTCCATCGACCTGCATTGATCTGAAATTTGCCCAAAACACAGCAACAACATTCAGCCCCTGAAACCATTGATATACTGATCAACAGAAACACTACGAATGCACATGTAAATACCTGTCAAAATTGTCACAGGAGGTTTGCCTCCCATCATCCTAATAAACTCTGAGAAAACCCACTCAAAGCTCTCAAGCTGTTCATCCCTAAGCAGCACACCAACAAGTATAATGCTCTGGAAGTGATTATACTCCAACAAACAAACCAAATGGCATATCATAGAGATTTGTTCTGTACGTCGTGTCAAATGTGACGATGTCGCCAAAATATATGTACTGGTTCCTGATGCTCCCTGTTGCCCACATCAGGTTCTTGATCCGACATCCTTTATCCAGCTGCACCCTGAAAACAAACTCTTGATCCTTCGCAGCTATATCAGCAAACACATCAATTGTCTTCCTGACATCATCCTCTGCTTGCTCCTTATTAATATTTCCACAAAGATTCCGCATTGTTGTTTTTGTGAACAACACATTGTTGACATCCCCCAAAAAAACTTGATATTATGTTGTAAACCTTTGTGACATTTACATTGTTCTGCCGGAGCTGTTTGACCAAATCTTTCGTGTACACATCTATGTGCTTGTGCGATGGCCAACTGACCTTCTCACCCGCACGTCTGTGTCAATGAATGGTTGTGGTTTGCCCTGTATTCAGTAATGTACCATCCATTGTGAGATGTCCTAAGCAACCTTATCATTGTTCGACACTCGCAACGGCATGATCTATTGTTCTCTTTCGTTGGTTTTCCCTGGTCATTGAGAAAACAAGACCTCAAGTTAGTACAAATGGCAGCTTGTTTCCATCCGAAAAACTATGCATCTGTAACTATCAAAGAACTCACCGAGTATCCGCATACCACTTCTTGCATACACTTTGTCTTCTCCGCATTCAACCTGCTTTTGCCGTACCTGATGCCGAACCCATGCTCCCAGGAGTACAGGTTGTAAAAATCACATGCTTCTCCCAGAGAGTCGAATGTCAACCCAATGCATGGCTGGCTCAAATACATGATCCCCTAGCTTATCTTCATATCCCCAAATCGTCTGTTCTAGTGCACCTACTCTTTCAGGACAAGGAGCCCTATCTGGTGGCTGGTTCCCGACTCTTGCCCTGTGTGAGGGAATCAACAAATCATTCATACCACTGAACATGAAAATACATTTTGTTTCTAGCCAACAGCCTATTTTTGATTTACACACCAAATAAACTACACTGGAAAACTGGAATCACAAACTTTGCCTCTGTCTTATTTCATTATCAACTTTTTCAATAGCGGATGACGCAACATAGATCACACCAAATCAACCCACACTTCAATTCAGAGTCAAAGTTCACAACTATACAACAAAGAGAAAAAAGAAAATTACCTCTTCGTCCATCCTGGTGCTTGAGGATCAACCTTCCCACTAGATTGAGGAGAGCCTCCATCACAACTTTCTGTTTGGTCCTGAATCACAGTATCACGGTCTACATGCAGATTGGCTTCACCTCCGCCGTGTTCAATGGCATCGGCGTTGTCGCCCTCACTCTCACTGAATCCGGACATGGCCGGGGCGCCCGCTGCGACACTACTTTCCTCGCCGTATACGGCGCCCACGGACAGCCCAGCTGAGCTCCGCCCATTTTTCTGAGACCACTGCCCCGCGAGATCCATTCGCGGACTGTTCTCCCCCACGACCAGCACCAGCGATCAACTCCAGCAGGGCGGACGTGCTACAGACCTCATCCGGGAAGATGGGCAACCTGCGTGCGTTTAATCGAATCTCTAAGCCTTTGAGAACTGGATTGCAACTAACAACTAAGAACACTTGGGCTCAAAAGATGGATTTCTTACCTGTCCACGGGAGAAAGGGGAAAATCCATCGCCATGGTCGCGCCAGCTCTACTCGGAGAACAACGAGCCTCAATCCAGGGTTGAATCCGTTGACGAACACTCGCCGCCGCCGCCCAAAAGCTCTGATTTTCCCCTCGATCCCCTTTCTCTCAAAACAGTACTGCTGCTTCTGGACGGTGACGCGTTCATCCCACCCCCCCTCCCCCCCCCCAATCATGCGGGTCCAGCCGACGTCCCTGCCGTCGCTCGGTCCAGAAACGGCGCGGTCTAGCCACCGTTAACCCCGACTCCACGTCCGTCACACCCCATCACCTGACACCATACGTACAGCCGTATTTGCCTCTTATTCTGTTCCCGTATTCCAACTACAGTAGTCCTTGGCACAGATCCCGCGGCTCAACTGGACGGACCAGATATCAGGATCATCTGGTCCCCAGTGCCAAAACGCCCCTCCCAGCAATTACACACATTAAAGTACTCATATGGAAAAATACCACGATGCTTTCTTCCAACTAGACATAGTGATTTCACCCTGTATGTTTAGCACAGAAGCATCTAGTATAATACACTAACACCAGGCCATGCATAGTCCTCAACAGGAGCCAAAAAGGCAGGTAAATATTCTGTACAATTTTATTCTGAAAACAAGAGAGAGATATGTGCTGAAACTTAAAGGACAAACTTACAAATCAACGAAGAGCCGGCAGGGGCGATGCTCGAGGTGGCCCGAAGGTGGAGGAGGCAGCGACCGATCTGGTGTTGCTGGCCGAGGAGCATACGGCGGTCGTCACTTGCTGCTGCGCCAGCCCACCCGCCTCAGAGCATCTCTAGCACATCCTGCAAATTTCCCCTTCCACTAAAATAACCGCCGTTTTACAAGACCGGGACGAAAAATCGTCCCGCGCAGGTCCTGTAAAACGGCCTGCCCCGGAATTTTTTTCGGGAGCTGTAAAAATCGGCCCTTGCCCGCCATATGTCCGGTTCCCCTCCTCCCCTTCCCTTGCCGTTCTCTCAATCCCTCGCGCGACTTGGCAGGAGGAAAATTTCAGCTCGCGCCCCCCCGTTCCGCCGCCGCCGCAAATCCCCGGCGATATTTGCTCCCCCCCGGCCACCCCGCACCGTCGACTGCTTCCGCCGCCCTCGTCCGCGTCTTCTCCACCAAGTTTGGAGCCCGGAGTGGACAATCTTGTAGGAGATATGCTCTAGAGTCAATAATAAATGCTATTATTTATCTCCGTGTTCATAATTATGTTTATGTTCCATGCTATAACTGCTATGGTTCTCGAGTCTGCAATAACCACGAGGTTCGGAGGAAGACTCATATGCACGTGTGGAATAATAAAAGGTAAAATGTATTTCTAATCTGGCCTCTAAGACTAGCTCAAGTGTGGCATGATGGTTCTGTTTTTCTGATCATGGGCATGGATATGCCGGCAACTTTGAGGGCACAATGTTAGGAGAACACTTGTGTTGAATCGACTCGATTGATGTTATGCTATGAGATACATTCGTCACAAGTTAATGGTTAATAACAAAGAGATGGTTTACGTTTGCATAATTTCTTAGACCATGAGAGTATCGAGTTTCTTCATGCTTGCTTCATGAACTTTGGGGTTTGTTAAACGTCATCCGTAAATGGGTGGCTATTACGGCGGCTTACGAGTTCATGGAAAAGTATGTCAAGTAACTTGATAGCTCAAGATTGGGATTTGCTCCTCCGACGATGAAGAGATATCTCTGGGCCCTCTCGGTGTTATGGTATCCATCATCGTCTGGCCAGACACTTTGTGATTTGATCACGAGGATGCCGGAACACGGTAACGAGAAAAGAGAACAATACCGGTAATGAGGTATCTGGCATAGTGGACAAGTTGTTGATCCACGGGGATGCCAACATGTCTCACCTCGGGTATTTGTAACATATCGTGAAGCAACAGGAATAGCACACGACAACTGGAGGTTCCCTCGAATATTCATTCGTGTGGGTATAGGGGTCAATATGGGTGTCCACGGCTCCGATGTTGGTCATTGATCGAAAAGAGTTCCGGTCATGACTATACTTCACCGAACCTATAGGGTCACACGCTTAAGGGTCATCTATATGCTGAATACTAGACAGGGAGTCTGAGAGAAAGTCACCGGAAAAGTTTCGGAGACAACGGAAAAGTTCCGGAGAGAGAACACCGGAATAGTTTCGGTAAAACTGAAAAGTTGTTTCAGGGTATACCATTAGGTCAAACTGGTTCCGGCACACGCCTGGAAATTCTTGGAGGGTGCCAGAATTGTTCTGGGAATTTCTATGATTTTTCGAAGAAAAAACTCGGAAATGTTCCGGAGCTGTCGGAACCGCTTTGGTTGCTTTTTGCAGATGAAAATCACTAAACTGAAAAGTTGTTTCGGGGTATACCATTAAGTCAAAATGGTTTCGGCACATGCCTGATAATTCTTGGAGGGTGCCAGAGTTGGTCTGGGAACTTCTGGGATTTTTCGGAGAAAAAAAGGGAAATGTTCCGGAGCTGCCGGAACCGCTTTGTTTGCTTTTCGCAGATGAAAATCACTAATCTGAAATTGTTTTGGAACGCGTCCAAAATCATTTGTGTGGGCACTGAAATTATTCTAAGACCCACAGAAATATTTTCGGATTTAACGGTCGTAGAAAAATGGTTTCGTGAATAGTAAAAGTGCTTTTTGGGTGTCTTCTTGGAGAAGCTACCTTGAGGGCCTTTTGGTATTTTTCCCCTTAGCTTCTTGGAGAAGCTACCCTTGGGCTTGTCCTATAAATAGGGGTGGATGGGGCTGCCTAAAGACACACTCTTTCTCAACATACACAAGCCATGCTTGATTTTGCCTTCTTCTCTCCCTCCCAGCGAAATAGTTTCGTAGAGCCGAAAGGCTGTCTGGGTTCCGGTGGGAACTAGTTCTGGACGGCAAACCCTACCGGATAGATGACACCGTATGTGTGCAACTCTGTAGAGAGATCGTAGTTCCGGTCTTAGTTCGAGAGTGCCTCCTGAAGGGCTGTCCGTGTGACCGTCCGAGTTTCGAGGGTCCTCCCGAAGGGCTGTCTGGGTGACCGTCTGAGTTTCGAAGGTCCTTCCTCCGAGGGACTGTCCGACCGCCTCCCGGAGGGCTGTTCGAGGGGCAGATGAAGGAGTACATCCTCGCGATTGGGAGGTTGTAAAATCCTAGCTGCGGGGATCTGCACCGCCGATCGTCATCGACTCTACTTCCGCTGCGCTACGAGTCGGTAACGAAAAGATCAAACCTTGTATGTAGTCTCCATAGTGGTCCTGGGCTGGTGCGTAGGTCGATTTTTTTTTGTTTTTTGCTGCATTCCCCTACAAATCTTTGCCGCGGGCACGCGGCAGCCCCCGGTGCCATGGATCCATCCCAGAGCTTCGTGTGGGGCCTCGTTGCGGCGAATCCGGCTGGTCCGGCCGTGAGCCATGCAGTCGTCCACGCAGTCAACGTGTGTGCCGATGCCGCGGGTAGGGGGGCGAGGGGAAGTAGGGGCAGTGGCGGATTCGCATTCGGCCGGCGGTAGGGAAGTAAGAGGTGGCGGCTTTGCTTCCGGACGACGGATTTGCTACTGGCCAAAGGTAATGTATAGTGCTTTCCTTGCGATTTAATTTCCGGCCGACGGGCGATTTGTGACAAAGTCGCGCATTAAATTTTGTTGATGGATGATTGGAATTCGTTGTCATCGTCGTTGGAGTCGGATGATTCCGACATAGAGGAGATGCCTTTTGAAGATGATGTTGATCACCTCATCTTGTTGCATCTCGTCCAAGAATTTGAAGCCAGCAAGCAGAAAAAGCGCCGAGGATCGACGGTTGGCCGTGTTTGCATTCCGCGCAACCGAACTCTCGGCCATAATATGCTCATGAAGGACTACTTTGCCGAGGTACCGACCTATCCGATTCACCTCTTCCGTAGGCGTTATCGAATGCATAGATCTCTTTTTGTTCGCATTGTTGAAGCTTGCGAGTAAAATTGTCGTTTCTTGACTTGCCTGAGGAATGCCGCCGGTTTGCTTGGGTTTAGTGCATACTAAAAAATATCGACGGCAATGAGAGTGATAGCATATGGCATTCCAGCCGACTACACCGATGAGTATCTTCGCATTGGAGAAGATACCACGCTGAAATGCGTGCGGGTGTTTACCAAGACATTGATCTGGGCCTTTTTGTCCCGAGTACCTCCGAGCTCCCAATGAGGAGGACACAAATAAGTTGATTGCGATGAACGAAGCAAGAGGATGGCCAGGCATGCTTGGGAGTGTGGATTGCATGCATTGGAGGTGGAATAACTGCCCTACGGCTTGGGCCGGGCAATACACCGGCCCTAAACGTAAACCCACTATTGTGCTCGAAGCCATGGCTTCGCATGACTTGTGGATTTGGCATTGCTTCTTTGGATTGCCGGGGTCTCTCAGTGACATCAATGTATTGCATAGATCACATCTTTTTGCACAGCTAACTAGTGAAAAAGCTCCGGCTTGCAACTACACCGTCAATGGACATGATTATACCATGGGGTATTATCTTGCCGACGGTATCTATCCTTCGTGGGCAGCATTTGTGAAGACCATTAGTAAGCCAGAAGGCAAGAAACAAATTGTTTTTGCCCAAGCACAAGAAGCATGCCGAAAGGATATTGAGAGGGCATTTGGTGTGTAACAAGCTCGGTTTGCCATTGTTCGAGGTCCTGCTCGCTTCTGGGATAAGAAATCCCTCTCAAATATCATGACTGCATGTGTAATTGTACACAACATGATCATCGAGGAAGAGAAGGATTTAAACTTAGAGTTTTACTATGACAATATTGGTAGCCGTGTCAAGCCTGCCAGGAGCCTAGATGAGATCAATGCATTTATTGAGACCTACCGGAAGATTGAGGACAATGCCACACACACCCAGCTCTGCGATGATCGCATTGAGCACCAGTGGCAACTATATGGGAGATAGACTCTCATTTTATTCATTTGATCTTATTTGTATTCATGTGTGATTTGAACAATTCTTTTGATTTCGGACCATTTGTTATTCTTTTAATTATTCGAATTTGAACATTTGTAGTAATTGAGATGATTATTGTATTGTATGATGCTAAAACATTAATAAGTTTGATTTATATTGCTGTTCTATTAAGATTATATTGTTGAGAAAATCAGGATTTTGCCTATTCCCCATAAAACCGATTTGCGGTACCGCGCGTCATCGGACGGAACAGATCCCTTAAACATTTACGCGATCTGTTCTGCCCGATGTTGCGCGGTACCGCAAATCAGTTTTAGGGGGAACTGTAAACTGATTTTGCAGGATGCGTTTTTGCGGGATCTGCTAGAGATGCTCTCAGTTCTCACTCGATCTTGATTGGGTTCGCCGCCGCCCCTGCGCGCCCTTACTGGCGGCGATGGGACCATGCTGCTCGCTGCGGCTCCACGGGGATCCGGCGCTCCCACCACTGGCTGAGGCCGTGCGCGCGCCATCGAAGGGCCTTGTTGGTTCCCTAGAATCTGCATATTTCTGATCTTGATAACGACATGGTGGAGTTTCAATATTCTGGCAATCCGCGATCCTGATTGATCAACGAAGTGCTAACAGTTCGTTGAATTCCACCATAGTTAGAAAGAAAGATGAAATTTCACAGACGAAAGGGCAATGCAGATATGATCTGCACGGGGGTCATGCGTATGACGAAGTTCAGTATGGGGCTCGAGATTTCATTATCTCGTGTTTCATACACTCCGCATTGTTAATCTAGCGACTTGGATTATCATGCTTGATGATGGACGTTGGTAGCTTCGGTTTGCTTCAAACCTTAGAAGCCACGTAAAATGAAATTTTGTATGAACCGATTAGAGGCGTCTAACTTGGTTTTGCAAGATGTGCATGTGATGTGGTATAGCAGTGCTCATATTAATTTGATTATGTATGAGATGACTATACAATGTAAATTAACATGACCTGCGTGTCATGATTCGGCATGATGGCTGGAGCCATATGATTGTCACTTTAAATGACCTGCGTGTCAACCTTTTGTAATGCACTTATTTTATTAGCTATAGAGATAGCAATATTATCTGGTGCATCGACAAGGTGGTGGCAAACTTCGCGAAGATGAACACTGACGCGAATGTCGATGACGAAGAAATACAAGACTTCTCCGTCAGAAAGGGCTATACCATATCATGCTATTATGAATTGCCTGAGATGTTTATCCCTTATGATGCACCCTTCTTGATTGCGCGGTAGTCACTTTTATTAGGGTGATCTCTCACAAAAATATCAAGTAGTTAGTATTCACCCAAGTGTAGCACCATCATGGCACCTATCTTTTCGGGGTGCGCCGTGTCACGCGGGTACGAACGATTAGAGAAGTGTGAGGCGGGTGAGTTGAGACCTCGCAGCGAGATCACTTGGTTGTCTTGACGTTTAGGCATGACCGTCATGAGCTCGAAACACGCCCATCGAAAGATGAACAAGAATCACATAGAGATGTGATTGGCAAGTTGGCCTACCGGTTGAAATTTTCGTCATCAGTAGTGTTACACTAATGGCGAACAATTGAAATGCGGGTCTTATATCACTCACAATCAATTATGAGAGATATTGATTTGAGTGGGAGCCCACTTTAGAATTAATTCTTTTAATTCTTAGTGCAATTAATTATGAACACTGTCTGAGTGAAATTTGCATAATAGTTGTAGAATAATGGCTCGCGTTTCCACCTTCCCTATTAATATTGAATAAGCTGTTAAATATCTGGTTAAAACTTTACGGTTGGTAACGTAATATGAGGATTGTCCTCAAAAGTGCCAAGAAGGACTTTATCCTATCACATGCTTTTGGTATTCTCTCGCTAATGCTATGGATGATGAGACTCTCGTCCTTCGATCCAAAAGCTAGAATTCCGTTACGGTCAAAGCAGGGACGGAGCCAGGATTTCGGCATAGGGGGGGCGAGGTTTCACACAAAGTTCATGGGCAACTGCTATGTTGTGGTCGAAAATTTTAGGGCCTGTTCTAATGGAAACGTCTGTGCAACCATGCCCGATTTTATTTATTAATTCCATTCACATGACAAAACAAATTCTAGAAACACATGACAAATTCTTTTTTAATGACAAAAACAAATTCACAACTCTAGAAACACAAGATAATCTTACAAACTAATAATTGCCAATAATACAATGTGGTAGATAACACATTACGAAATCTCATTAATTTCCTTGTAATTGATGGGATCGACTCACTGATTGAACCTAATTCCAAAGCCGGAACACCAAAAAGCATGCAATTCTATGGAAGCAATCAAAGAACAGTGGCATTGGGAGAAAGATTACAGTTTTAAAAGGACAAAACAAGAACTGATCTAATGATCGTACAGTATTAAACTAGAACCTTTTTTCCTTGTTTTGTTGCCGCTCATCCGTACGGGATCGGCGCTCACCCGCGGCCGTCCCCTTCCCTTCTCCGCTTCTCTTGACGGCGATGCGGCGGAATCACGAAAAGATCGCGGGCAAGGCAAGGTACAGGCGTGACCCTAGATTGCAGGAGGCAGTTTGGAAACGTAGCGATTATAGCGACGTGTGTGTACGTGCCTCATTTATCTCTACACAGATCGTTTTTTATTTTTGAGAGAACGACTGCTGCTAGCGTGCGACTAACTGGCCCCTTTATCTTCTGTGATGGGCTGCAATGCTACTCGTTGTTTTGGGCTTTGGCCTTCACGTTAACAAACGACACAGGGACAGGGGGGGCCAAACAACCCACGGTCAGTTGTCTAACAGAAAAAATTAGCGAACAACAACCCCTATTAAGGGGGCGACACGATCGTTGGGGGGGGTCTAGCCCCCCCTCGTCCCCCCTTGAATCCGTCCCTGGGTCAAAGTTTTGGGATAGCTATGTGATATTCATGGAACTGAAAATCATTTTCAGACACAAAAAAAGGCTAAAAGATATGTGATATCCAAAGCAAATCTTTGTTTTGCAAAGTATTAGTAAAGTATTTACTGGGCATTTGACTGATGAGAGTGGGATCCAGAAGAACGCCTATCATATGATGAAGATGAATAAAACAACAACTTAAGAGAAAAGGAATGTCCGAAGGGTGTTAGTATGACTTACACACCTAGGAAGTCCGGGGATGACGCCACTCTTCAAGTTGGTGCTTCTTCTGAGAGTAGGAGAATTATTGGAAGTAAAACTGTTAGAAGTATAAAAGCAAAAAGAGAGAAGACTGGAATGTCCAGCTCATGTATGAAAGTCATACAAGCTATTGATGTATAGAAGGCTGGTCAAGGATATAGTTCTTGGGAATTATGATTAAACATGTTAATCACTGATTCTTGGGTATTGTGAGTTAATCACAGAGATACCCGCTCGATTGCTTTCCGTTGCAATTCGATGCAAGAACTACTATGGCCTGAAAGACTAGCCAGGAATGAGGTTTAAATACATGTTGGGAACTTAGTAAAAGTTACTATACCTTTCATCGGTGTATTACCTATGTATTTATCTTCATAATTCATTATAGAGTTTTACACACTCTAGCCCATTGCATAAGGTATATATCTTGCAAGAAGGTTGTTCATAAGAGAACTTTTGATATTCGGTGTTATGAATGACATAAGGGCCATACTTTCATTATGAATGATATGTATGTTATGAATATTGATAATTATACTTTACCTCTGTATTTACTTTCATAAATCATTTTAGAGTTTTATACACTCTAGCCCATTTGCATAATGTTTGTTGCAAGGGTGTTGTTCATAAAAGAACAATTGTTGTTCAGGATTATGAATAACATAAGGGCCATACTTTTATTATCAATGGAACGTATGTTATGAATATTGATGGTAATATGATACATCCATAACACTGACACTAAATGTCGCAAGACTAAAAGAATACCACACAAGTGTGGCACTGCATTTGGTCACATTGGGGAAACCCACATGGAAAAATTCCATTATGATGGATTTTGAAGTCGTTTGATTTTGAATCATCTGACACTAGCAACTTTTCTCCGAAAAGTGAAGTGACTGAAATACCGTTCATAGGCCATAAGGAACGAGCAACGAATTTATTGGTGATCATACATCTTGATGTGTGTAGTCCGATAAATGTTGTTGAAAATAGTGGATTTGTCTATCTTCAAAAATGACTCAAGTAGATATATGGATATTTGCTTGATGAGACGTAAGTCCAGATCTTTTGAAATCATTCGAAAGGTTTTCAACATGAAGTAGAAATTATTGTAACAAGAAAGATTTTGTTTCTGCAAACTAGATTGCAGAAAGGAATATCTGAGTTACAAGTTTAGCGAATGTCTGATGAGTTGTGAAAAGAGTTTCATAACTTACACCTCCCAGAACACCACTGTGAGTGGAATGTCTGTGAAGATGTATTCAAACCATTTGTGACATGGTAAAATCAAAGATGACATAAATCAATTTGCCATTATCATTTTTAAAGTAATGCCTTAGTGACTGCGGCTTTTACACTGAAAATAGCACCATCAGGTCTGTTGAAATGACGCCATGGTATGGTATGCCCAATCATGCTTTGTCTTTTCTTAACATTTGGAATATGGGGCTTGTGTAAAAGGTTACATACCTATTCCAAATCAGAAAAGTGCTACTTTGTAGGTTATCCCAAAATGTTGGGTATTCCCCCACCACTATACCGAGGCAAAGTTTTTGCCACAAAATGATGGTATGCTTTTAAAAAGAATAGTTCTTGCAAAAGATGAGTGGGAGGACAGTGCAACTCGACGAGATAACAAGTATCTTCGTCATCAGATCAAAGGAAAGGAACCTTGGAAGTGATTCCAGAGTTTCTTACTGCGACTGATACGGAAGCCTCTACATGAGATGTATGAACTTCGGTCGAACTTGCAGCTGAACGACGTAGGCAAAACTCGTGCAAACCTCTTATGTGCGCATACGAGATATTGTTGTTAGACAATAGTATACCTACGATACACAAGGAAGCGTTGATGGGCTCTGACTCCGAAATTGGCTAAATGCCAATACAATCCGAGATAGTTTCCATATAAGTGATTCAAGATTAAAATCTTGATACACCTTTCGGAAGACTTAGAGTCTAACGAATATTTATGGAACTAAAAACTGATACGGATAAAAATGTTTTATCCATAAATCTCGGCTTGTTGCAATAACAAGTTCAAGGAGTTGACTGCGATGAGGTTGTTTCACCGTAGCGATGCTTAAAGTCGGTTCGGGTTAAACTAGCAATTAATACATATTTCAATCATGAGATATGAAACATGGATGATGAAAGGATTTCCATCTGATGGAAATGAAACCAAGGACTTGCATATGAGACAGTCCAAGGTATTTTGTCATTCCAGAGGATGCTAGTAAGCATGCAAACTTTAGAGTTCCAGCAATGGACAGGAGGGAGCAAAGCGGAGTTGGAATCTTCGTTTTTGATGAAATGGTCAAAATAGTTTGACTTCATCAAATGGGTAACGAAGATGCTTGTGGTTTCAAGAAAGTAAGTGGGAGCATAATGATATTTCTAAAAACCTTGTGTGCTTGACACATTGTTAAATTGGAAATAAATTTCTTGACACGAATTAGGACTTCATTTGAAAATAGTTTTTCAATGAAGTGCTTGGGCTAAATAGCCTTGATATTAGGCATGATGATCTATGGAGATAGATTTACCTAATGGGGCTGAGCAAAGAGTACATATTGATAAGATGTTAAAACTTTTTAGCACTAAAAACGTCAAGGAGTGATTCTTGCCGAAGTCACATGGAAAGAGTTTTTGCAAGACTCGGTGTCCAAAAACACTGATGAGCAAAATACATGATGGAAATTCCACACACTCTTGTGTTTGGATTAATCATGTATTCCATGGTATGTAAAACAACCAGATATGTCCAATACTCCAAAGTTGCTGCGAGTATAGATACCAAAGTGATAAGAAGTACTGATCATGGGACAACAGTGAAAAAGGGTCATTGAGTACTAAAGTTGCACTGATGACATGTTTTCTCGCAAGCGGAGATCATGAAGAGTCCGTTGTAAAAGGTTACATCGATACAGTCTTCATCAATGCTCCATGCGATTTTCGATTTAAATTAAGGGTTTTGTGTAACACACAATATGGTGGCACAGTAGTTGGAAATTATTCCAAACAAGTTACCGTGGCGAATTCTATAACAGAGGCTCAGTATATTGCCGCTTTCGAAGCGACAAACAAAATGTTGAATCATATAGTTCATTCATGAACTTAGTATGGTTTCAAGAAGGCTTTGGTCAATGGAACACTATTGCAGGTAGTTGCTCCATAACTCAGTCTGAGGAATCCAGGTTCGACCTGTGATTCACATATATACAAAGCCAAGTCCACACAAAATATAAATTTTGTGAAAGCGTGAAAATGCGAGGATATGCAAAGATACACACGGAACTGAAGTTGTCAGATCCGTTGGACATCAGGCTATACCACATGTGAAGCATATTTTACACCGGTGTGCCATAGGCGTAAAGTGCATTAGCATTGACTAGATTATTGACTCTAGTGCAAGTGGGAGTCTGTAGGAGATATGCCCTAAAGGCAATAATAAATGCTATTATTTATCTCTGTGTTCATAATTATGTTTATGTTTCATGCTATAACTGCTATGGTTCTCGAGTCTGCAATAACCACGAGGCTCGGAGGAAGACTCATATGCACATGTGGAATAATAAACGGTAAAATGTATTCCTAGTCTGGCCTCTAAGACTAGCTCAAGTGTTGCATGATGGTTCTGTTTTCCTGATCATGGGCATGGATATGCCGGCAACTTTGAGGGCACAATGTTAGGAGAACACTTGTGTTGAATCGACCCAATTGATGTTATGTTATGAGATACATTCGTCACAAGTTAATGGTTAATAATACAGAGATGGTTTACATTTGCATAATTCGTTAGACCATGAGAGTATCGAGTTTCTTCATGCTTGCTTCATGAACTTTGGGGTTTGTTAAACGTCATCCGTAAATGGGTGGCTATTACGGCGGCTTACGGGTTCATGGAAAAGTATGTCAAGTAACTTGATAGCTCAAGATTGGGATTTGCTCCTTCGACAATGGAGAGATATCTCTGGGCCCTCTCGGTGTTACGGTATCCATCATCGTCTGGCTAGACACATTGTGATTTGATCACTGGGATGCCGAAACACGGAAACGAGAAAAGAGAACAAAGCCGGTAACGAGGTAACTTGCATAGTGGACAAGTTGTTGATCCACGGGGATGCAGAAAATCTCACCTCGGGTGTTTGTAACATATCGCGAAGCAACAGGAATAGCACACGGCAACTGGAGGTTCACTCGAATATTCATTCGTGTGGGTATAGGGGTCAATATGGGTGTCCACGGCTCCGATGTTGGTCATTGATCGGAAAGAGTTCCGGTCATGTCTATACTTCACCGAACCTATAGGGTCACACGCTTAAGGGTTATCTATCTGCTGAATACTAGACAGGGAGTCTGGGAGAAAGTCTCCGGAAAAGTTTCGGAGACAACGGAAAAGTTCCGGAGAGAGAACACCGGAATAGTTTTGGTAAAACTGAAAAGTTGTATCAGGGTATACCATTAGGTCAAATTGGTTTCGGCACACGCCTGGAAATTCTTGGAGGGTGCCAGAATTGTTCTGGGAACTTCTGGGATTTTTCGAAGAAAAAACCAGGAAATGTTCCGGAGCTGCCGGAACCGCTTTGGTTGCTTTTCGCAGATGAAAATCACTAAACCAAAAAGTTGTTTCGGGGTATACCATTAAGTCAAAATGGTTTCGGCACATGCCTGATAATTCCTGGAGGGTGCCAGAATTGGTCTGGGAACTTCTGGGATTTTTCGGAGAAAAAAACCGGAAATGTTCCGGAGCTGCCGGAACCGCTTTGTTTGCTTTTCACAGATGAAAATCACTAATCTGAAATTGTTTCGGAACGCGTCCAAAATCATTTGTGTGGGTACTCGAATTATTCTAAGACCC
Organism: Thinopyrum elongatum; assembly: GCA_011799875.1. Lineage (NCBI taxonomy): Eukaryota > Viridiplantae > Streptophyta > Magnoliopsida > Poales > Poaceae > Thinopyrum > Thinopyrum elongatum. The sequence goes on along the minus strand of CM022300.1, from coordinate 15,858,399 downwards.
ACAGAAATTTTGTTCGGATTTAACGGTCGCGGAAAAATGGTTCCGTGAATAGTTAAAGTGCTTTTTGGGTGTCTTCTTGGAGATGCTACCTTGAGGGCCTTTTGGTATTTTTCTCCTTAGCTTCTTGGAGAAGCTACCCTTGGGCTTGGCCTATAAATAAGGGTGGATGGGGCTGCCTAAAGACACACTCTTTCTCAACATACACAAGCAATGCATGATCTGGCCTTCTTCTCTCCCTCCCAGTGAAATAGTTTCGTAGAGCCGAAAGGCTGTCTGGGTTCCGGTGGGAACTAGTTCTGGACGGCGAAGCCCTGCCGCATAGATGACACTGTATGTGTGCAACTCTGTAGAGAGATCATAGTTTCGGTCTTAGTTCGAGAGTGCCTCCCGAAGGGCTGTCCGTGTGACCGTCCGAGTTTCGAGGGTCCTCCCGAAGGGCTGTCCGGGTGACCGTCCCAGTTTCGAAGGTCCACCCAGAGGGCTGTCCGCGACACCGTCCGAGGGACTGTCCGACCGCCTCCCGGAGGGCTGTCCGAGGGGCAGATGAAGGAGTACATCCTCGCGGTTGGGAGGTTGTAAAATCCTAGCTGAGGGGATCTGCACCGCCGATCGTCATCGACTCTACTTCCGCGGCGCTACGAGTTTGTAACGAAAAGATCAAACCTTGTATGCAGTCTCCATAGTGATCCTGGGCTGGTGCATAGGTCGGAAATTTTTTGTTTTCTGCTGCATTCCCCTACAAATCTTTGCCGCGGGCACGCGGCAGCCGCCGGTGCCATGGATCCATCCCAGAGCTTCGCGCGGGGCCTCGTTGCGGCGAATCCGGCCGGTCCGGCCATGATTTAGCCATGCAGTAGTCCACGCAGCCACCGCACATGCCGAAGCCGTTGTTAGGGGGGCGAGGGGAAGTAGGGGCAGCGGCGGATTCGCATTCGGCCGGCGGTAGGGAAGTAAGAGGTGGCGGCTTTGCTTCCGGACGGCGGATTTGCTACTGGCCAAAGGTAATGTATAGTGCTTTCCTTGAGATTTAATTTCCGGCCGACGGGCGATTTGTAACAAAGTCGTGCATTAAATTTTGTTGATGGATGATTGGAATTCGTCGTCATCGTCGTCGGAGTCGGATGATTCCGACATAGAGGAGATGCCTTTTGAAGATGATGTTGATCACCTCATCTTGTTGCATCTCGTCCAAGAATTTGAAGCCGGCAAGAAGAAAAAGCGTCGAGGATCGACGGTTGGCCGTGTTTGCATTCCGCGCAACCGAACTCTCGGCCATAATATGCTCATGAAGGACTACTTTGCCGAGGTACCGACCTATCCGGCTCACCTCTTCCGTAGGCGTTATCGAATGCGTAGATCTCTTTTTGTTCGCATTGTTGAAGCTTGCGAGTAAAATTGTCGTTTCTTCACTCACCTGAGGAATGCCGCCGATTTGCTTGGGTTTAGTGCATACTAAAAAATATCGATGGCAATGAGAGCGATAGCATATGGCATTCCGGCCGACTACACCGATGAGTATCTTCGCATTGGAGAAGATACCGCGCTCAAATGCGTGCGGGTGTTTACCAAGACATTGATCCGGGCATTTGGTGTGTAACAAGCTCGGTTTGCCATTGTTCGAGGTCCTGCTCGCTTCTGGGATAAGAAATCCCTCTCAAATATCATGACTGCATGTGTAATTGTACACAACATGATCATCGAGGAAGAGAAGGATTTAAACTTAGAGTTTTACTATGACAATATTGGTAGCCGTGTCAAGCCTGCCAGGAGCCTAGATGAGATCAATGCATTTATTGAGATCTACCGGAAGATTGAGGACAATGCCACACACACCCAGCTCTGCGATGATCTCATTGAGCACCGGTGGCAACTATATGGGAGATAAACTCTCATTTTATTCATTTGATCTTATTTGTATTCATGTGTGATTTGAACAATTCTTTTAATTCCGGACCATTTGTTATTCTTTTAATTATTCGGATTTGAACATTTGTAGTAATTGAGATGATTATTGTATTGTATGATGCTAAAACATTAATAAGTTTGATTTATATTGCTGTTCTATTAAGATTATATTGTTGAGAAAATCAGGATTTTGCCTATTCCCCGTAAAACCGATTTGCGGTACCGCGCGGCATCGGACGGAACAGATTGTTCCGCCCCATGCCGCGCGGTACCGGAAATCAGTTTTAGGGGAACCTTTTATTAGCGAGGGATGGCGACCGGAGGGAGGTCAGAGCCCCAGGGAATTTTCATCCATGGAAGAGACGTGTCCCTTCTAGAAACATATGTCAGGTCTCTGTCAGGTCAAGGGGACCTGTGAGAGACATCGGTGGACTGCCAGCAGCAGAGATATCCATCCTCGCGTTCTTTGCAGGGCAGATGCACGGCTGAGTCCGGCCTATCCTTCTCCTGCACTGGGGTCTGGGGATGCAAGGAAGACGCGGACATGCGAATATACAGCCGGATCCTATGCCAAATCACCCGGTGGATGAACTACGTCAAGCAAGTACTGCATCTGCCCGATGAGGTACGAGGTGAACAACACGCGGATCGTGGGGGCGATCTACTACAAGTGTGTCCCGGTGATCATTGCCGACAACTTTCTGCTCCCGTTCGACGACGCGCTCAACTGGACTGGCTTCTCCGTGGTGGAGGCAGAGAAAGATGTACCGACTACCGAGGCTGAAGGAGATCCTGCTGAGGATCCCGGACAGCAGGTATGTGACCATGCAGTCCAATGTGACGAAGGTGCAGAGGCACTTTCTGTGGCACTCGAAGCCCATCAAGTACGACATCTTCCACATGATCCTGCACTCGGTTTGGTTCAGCAGCGTGAACCAGGTGCTCCAAGTATAGCAGTGTCAGCTTCCATTTTGGCTGATCTGGATAGATACTACTAGTCAAATTGTTACTTTATCCTTGTATGCTTTACGAAGAAAAAGGAGAGAAAATTAAGGAGTTGAGCTCCTGACAATACTGAATGTGGCAACAGAACATTGACGTGTGCGTATATAGGTCGAATCAACTAACACGGAGACATGACCTTGACATTGGTTACTGATATGATAATTGGTCTTGACATTGTTAGCTCAAAAGTCTCTCTTTCATGTTGAGACAAGGGGGCGGTTTGCTAACTAGTATGATCCATGCATCCGCACTAGCTGGAAATACGATGGAACAATTACAGTCATTCTTCATTGCACATTGAGTCCTCCACTTTAGCCTTCTTTTTGAGTCGAGAACTTGAGATGGATTGTCAAAAGTAAGTAGCTAGTTGGAAGTGATTCTTCTAGGTGAAGAATTTGTTTTTACTTGAAACAGTAAGAATCACCTGAACTTGACTAAATTTTAGTCCAGCACAACAAATGTAAACTGAGCCTAAGGTTGTGCTTAGCATTACAACTGAGCTATGATGATAATCATGGTTTCCTAACCAAAATCTGCCTACATTCATTGGGCTAACCAGTCTTTTTTTTTGTCCATTCATGTGGCTATTGTTCTGTAAGTAGATTACATGTCAGGCAGACAGGCGAGCCCAACAACAGGTCTCAGAGTTGATCTTTGAGAGGGAGGAAGAATGATGTACTGAACTTGCCATTTTTAAGAGAAAAGAGTTGTTTCTTTTGTTTGGAGGAGATCCTATTTTCTATTTTCGTAGACACAGTGTAGATGACTTCTTCTGTAGATTTCCGGCTGTTAAGATATTCTCCAAGACACATTGATGGTGAGGTTCACGTTCAGGGAAAGTCACCATGGAGGTTAACGTGTATTTACGGTGAAGCAGATCGATCAAACAGACACAATACTTGGCTGTTAATGAGGGATATAAAGGGTGAATCAGCATTGCCCTGGTGTTGCATAGGTGACTACAATGAAATCTTAAAGCCTGAAGAGCAAGTTGGAGTGGGATCGCGGCCGAGGGGGGAGATGATGGCATTCAGAGATGCGGCCGATGTATGTGGTCTAGTCGACTTGGGATACACTGGCACCGATTGGACTTGGGAGAAAAAAGTTGCAGGGGGAAGTTACACCAGAGTTTGACTTGATCGAGCATTAGTTACCCCGGACTGGAACACAACTTTTCCAACTGCAGGTTTGAGACATGTGCATGCAGCAAGTTCAGATCATTGCGTACTATGGCTCCAACCAGAAGTAGAAAACAGAAGGAGGAGACTTGATTGGATGCCGAAGCTGTTTAGGTATGAGAAAATGTGGGAGACACACAAGGACTTTGGAGATGTATTGGAAAACAAATGGGGGCAAAGATACAGTTCATACAGCAAACCAGCTTTCTGAGAAATTGAAACGGCTGTCGGGGGAGTTGACAGAATGGAGTAGGGAAGAATTTGGCAGTGTGTTAAAGGAGATAAAACGCTTGAAAGGGCAGCTGGCTATGCTGAGAGAGAAGCCTGGCAGGAGGGGCCCTTCGCGAGAGGAGATAAAGGTCCAAGACCGGCTATCAGAACTGTATCATAGGGAGGAAATCATGTGGCGTCAACGATCAAGGATCGAGTGGTTGAAGGAGGGAGATCGCAACACGAAGTATTTTCAACAGAAAGCTACTATGAGGAAAAAGAAGAATAAAATTACAAAGCTGGAGAGAGCAGATGGAACTCTGACAGAGGACAAGGAGGAGATGGGCAACATGGCGCATTCTTTTTTTTGAACAGCTGTATGCTACAGAAGGTGTACAAGATCTCCATCTACTCTTAGATGATGTGCCCTGAAAAGTGACAGATAACATGAATGATGGCCTAACAAAACCCTATACGGCAGACGAGGTCAAGACCGCCTTGTTCCAAATGTTCCCCACCAAGGCGCCGGGACTGGATGGCTATCCGGCGCATTTCTTTCAAAAGCATTGGAGTTTGTGCGGGGATGAGGTCACGGAGATGGTTCTTAAAATTTTGCGTGGAGAGGATGATGTGGAGGTAATCAATAAGACCTTCATTGTTCTTATTCCCAAAACCACTAATCCTTCCTTGTTGTCTCAATTCAGGCCGATTAGTCTGTGCAATGTAATATATAAAATTGTTTCGAAAGTGATGGCTAATAGGCTGAAGGTAGTGCTACCAGAGATCATATCCTTGGAACAATCCGCGTTTGTGCCAGGGAGACTCATCACGGATAACATTATATCGGCATTTGAGTGTTTACACTTTATGAGGAGAAACAAGGCAAAGAAGAACATATGTTGTGCTCTGAAAATTGATATGATGAAGGCTTACGATAGAGTGGAGTGGGATTATCTAGAGGCAGTTATGGAGAAGTTAGGTTTCAAACCTGATTGGATTTCGTCGGTGATGAAATGTGTACGAACTGTTTCTTTTTCAGTTCTTATGAATGGTGACCAGCTTGAGGAATTTAAACCGACCCGTGGAATTCGTCAGGGAGATCCTATATCGCCATATTTATTTTTACTGGCAGCGGAAGGATTGTCGTCCTTGTTGAAGTTGAGAGGAAATAGTACATATTTAATTGGGGTGAAGGTTGCCCCAACAGCACCAATGGTCAGCCATCTGTTGTTTGCAGACGATAGTCTTCTATTTATGAAGGCAAGTACGGCAGCAGCTCATGAAATGATGCAGGTGTTGAACCTCTATTGCAGAGCTTCAGGGCAACGTATTAACCTTGACAAATCCTCTGTTTTTTTCAGTAAGAAAGTGCCAAATGAGATTAAAGATGCAGTAAAGCTAGCTCTCAATGTACAATCTGAAACACTAAATGAGAAGTACCTTGGCATGCCCACAGCTGTTGGAAGATCCACCAATGGAGTTTTCAAGTATTTGAAAGATAGGGTGTGGAAGAGGGTGCAAGGATCGATTGAGATGATCCTCTCTATGGCTGGTAAGGAAGTTTTGATAAAGTCGGTAGCACAAGCGTTACCCACTTATTCGATGGGGTGCTTCAAACTTCCAAGGGGACTTTGTGAGCATATGGACAAACTATTAAGGCAATTCTGGTGGGGGGCTAAGGAGGGCAAGAGGAAGACAGCTTGGGTGTCATGGAATGATATGACACAGCCTAAGTATATGGGAGGACTTGGGTTCAGAAAGATGGAACTTTTTAATCTTGCTTTGCTAGCCAAACAAGGGTGGAGACTTATTCAGGACCCCACAAGTCTTGGTGCCCAAATTTTGAAGGCTGTGTATTATCCTAACGATGAGTTTCTAACAGCACAACTAGGGTCGCGGCCGTCAAAAATCTGGCGGTCAATCTTGGAGGGCAGGGAAGTTTTAAAACAAGGGCTGGTGAGAAGGATTGGTGATGGACAATCTATGCATATATGGACGGACAATTGGATCCCAAGGGAAGCCATGATGAGACCTATAGTGCAGTTAAAACAGGGTATAACTGCAGTGGCTGAGCTAATTGATACTGTGAATAAAGCATGGAAGAAGGAATTGTTGAATGAGTACATGATCAGGCCCGATGTGGAATGTGTAATGCGAATCCCTTTGGCCACCACAAATTTCGCTGACTGTTGGGCATGGACTCATGAAAAATCTGGTAGCTTTTCAGTACGTTCAGCGTATAAAATGCTCATACACACGAAGAAGAGAAGGGAAGCTTGGCTTGAGGGATCAACCGGAAACTCAGATACGGTAAAGGAGGAGAAAGCTTGGACAAGAATGTGGAGACATGATATACCAGCAAAGATTAAAGTGTTCGCATGGCGTTTGGCTAGGCAAAGCTTGCCTACAGGAGATGTTGTTCATCACAAAAACATGGCCGATGATTGTATATGCATGGCCTGCGCATGGGGACAAGACAGTTGGAGGCACTCTTTGCTCGATTGTCGTCTGGCCCGGTGTGTGTGGGTGCTGGTGGACGAAGAACTCCATGAGAAGATCAATGAATGTGTAGCACCTTGTGCGAGAAATTGGCTTTTTGATATGGATGAACAACTGTCAAAGGAGGAGTATGTGAAGATGCTGGTAACTCTGTGGGCTATATGGAAAGTAAAGACAGATTTGATTCATGAGAATACCTATCAGTCACCTTTCTCCACTAGCAGATTCATCACGAATTTCATCCAGGAACTTGATATGGTGTCAGAACTGGGTAGAGAGAGAACTGGACGAGCACCTCGTCAAATTCAGCGCTGGATTCCACCACCAGTAGGACATATAAAAGGCAATGTGGATGCTGCCATTTCGTTGGAGAAGAGTGTTTGTGCAGCAGCAGCTGTGTTCAGGAGCGAGGAAGGAGACTTTAGAGGAGCATCTGTCCTGGTTGTTGAGGGAATTAGTGAACCAACATGTGCAGAAGCGATTGCGTGCAGAGAGGCCCTTTGTTTTGCCCAAGATCAAGGTTTACACTCACTAACGATTGCTTCAGATTGTTTAGGTGTGATAAAAAACATCCAGGAGGGAAGCCTGGGTGAGAACGCGATGATCGTCAAGGAGATTTCTGCCTTAGCTGAAGCTATGCCTGGAGTTTTGTTCAAGCATGAGATTAGGGAATAGAATGTAGATGCTCATATTTTAGCAAAGGACTCTTTAGTTTTAAATCCTGGCCGCTACTTGTGGCTTTTGGAGCCCCCGGACTGTGTAAACTACTCTGTGAATTAATTAAGTCCGGGTGTGTTTCGCTAAAAAAAAAAGATGCCTTCATTTGTTTGGAACAGGGCAAGTAAATGTCTAAAATAATCACCAAATCAAACAATACTACAATTCATTCAGCAAGCTTCTCCTGATATTACTGCCATAAGCAGGAGCAGAACCCAAGGCTTGCATCGTGATTTAGTAACCTTTTCCCGAGAATGAGTCGGAGGAGAATAAAGAACAATTAGCATGCCAGCACGAATCTAGAAGAAAGATATCTGATAACAATGGTCTCGGAACCATACAATACTGTCGCAAATCAAAGAAATATTTAAGAATTTTTGATTAAAAGATAGTCAAAGAAGGAACTCGGATGGCGAAATTTCTGGAGGTTCTACCAGCCTTCTTCTCTCTCAATAAAAGACCAGGAGATATAGACTTGTCTTAACAGATAGATAGATGCGTGCAGCCCAATCCAATTTGGCAACGCGTATCGTACGTACCTGTCAATTGACACATGAGCAAATGCACCATCAACATAAATGTGGGGAGAAGGTGATCAAGGGATAATTTCTCTCATAACCGAAGACACTCACAATGGTCCAATTAAGCCGACGAAGAGCAGGCCGCACCCTATTCTCTGTGTCTGATAAAACCATTTGACCTGTATACCATCATTAAAGCGACCATTGTCATGAGGTCACCACCGTTTGTCAGGTTTTTGGAATGAGATTTCTCGTTGCACCAGTACGCCGTGTAGCACAGCATCTCCACCCACACCTCGAAGATCATCTCCAGGATGCCAATAGCATTCTTATCTCTTTCTGCCTCATCGGCTCCCTCCGCTGTATGAAGCAGCTTTGCAGCAAGCTGACATGCCCTATCAAGTGTAGTATTGATCGAAGGCTGAGCAGTTCCTCCGTCCCCTGCACTATTCACCGAGGGCTGAGCAGTACTTCTGTTCGGAGACACGCCAATAATGCGTCTTTCAGAATCTGGTTGAAGTGGAGACCCTCTCATCAAGGCCTCCTTCTGGTCCAAGATAGCACCGAGCAGGTCCGGGACAGTGCATCTGCTCAGATGAATGATGGAATCATGGGCTTTTTCACTGTTCTGACCCATGTGTGATAGTTTAGCACGATTTGACCCGCTTTTGAAACTTTTTCCGGATCTGACCCAAACCGAGACGCCAACATCCTTGGCGTTCTGCTTGCACTGAAGACGCCGCGGACCATGGCGTTTGGTACTGGCCCATCTCCCTGGTCAGTCAGTTTGACCGTCCGACGTGGCAAAGGGGTAAATGCCATGACCCTTGGCGTTTACCCTTGGAGAGCAGAAAACGCCAGGGAGCACGGCGTTTAGGCCGTATCCAGAGAGCTAACGTTACTATTGCTCATCTGCACACCAAGACGCCAAGGTCGCTGGCGTCTAGCACAGGCCAAAACGCCATGGACCCTGGCGTCTACCCCAGGTACAGAAACTGCAAAACCAAGCAATATTTACCAGGATGACAGCAAGTGTTCTACAAGAGTTCCAGGATGACAGCAAAACTAAGCAATATTTCCAGGATGATAACAAGAAGGTACCATAGTTCACGCCATCATAGCAAACAACAACATGAAGGTAGCAAAGTTCACGCCACTCCATAAGTGCAAATTAAACACAAGTCCAGGTAGCAAAGTTCACGCCACTTCTAAAGTTCACGAATCAAACATAACAAAGTTCGCGAGAATCTAGTATTAACTAATTCACTTCTTCCTTCCTTTTTTGCTGCGCGGCGTTCATTGTGTGGGCTGTGATGGCTCAGGCGCATCATCCATTTGGGACATCCCAAGCACCTCCTCTTCGTCTTGATTGTACTCCTCTTCATCTTGCTCTGCCTCCTCATCCTCTTGCTCTGGCTCTTCTTGCAGTTGCTCCTCTTGTTGTTCCTGTTGCAAGACAAGACGACGACGCCGTCTATTGTCCCGGCTAATAGAAGCTCCAGCCGTGAGGACGGCTTTACTTCCGTGGCAAGAGAGCATAGCTGCCATCTTGTGGAACCGACTCACGAAACTCTGCAACATAACAAAGATGCAATACTAGACTAAGTAAAAAGTGTGCAAAGATGGAGGTTTTTGAATAGAGATAACATATACCTTCATTGTTTTCCTAAGAGATTTCTCAGATGATCCACTTCCGTCATCTTCACCAAGTGCTACACCAGCCTCGTTAACACAATGCAATAACTCCATGCCCTGCAAAATGAAGATCACGAAAATTATCTTTGAAGTACATTTCAATGCACTCGAAGTAGGTTCTAATTGTGTGGAGCATACCACTCGGTCGTGTAGTTGTGCATAGTCAAGTTGTGTCCCTTCGTTGTCCCTCGTTTCTACATTGAAGTCCATATACCCGCTCTCACGATCCAACTCTTCCAATTCCGAACGGTTCCAACCGGGCTTTAGCTTCAACCGGTAACGTCCCGCAAGCCACTTCAGATGCTCTTCGTATAATGAATCACTATGTTGTCTTCTTTCCTTCTCCACTAGGGCCGCTCTTTGATTCCACAAATCTATCCACTCGGAGTGCTTGATGGCCCAAGTCGAAGTTTCCGGGTTATTCTTTCGACTAATTCTGCAAATTATGTACAAGATGAAAGCATTAGCAAGAAATGTCTTTCATAATGCTCTACTATATATCCAAAGCTACAACTATCTCACCGATGCAGAAATTGGCTTGTCTCGAAACTCTCATCCCTTGGTGTCCCTTGGCTTCTCCCAAATTGTCTTGCGACACGGTCTGGGTATGCCACTCGAAAGCATAGAAGCATATCAGTGGGCGTCTCGCCCGCCAAATCTTCCTGTCACACGTGCACATCTCGTTCAGCCGGAAATCACACTCGGCATCATATGGCATCCAATCGACCTACAACACAAGATGATACTAGTTAAGTACACGGTTCCATCACAATTGATGTGCTCTTACGTAAGTTATCATTACCTGCTTATGAGTCAACATATCCAGCTCGTTGATGTAGCATTTGTATCGTGCAACCGAGTTGCCTGTGTACACATTCGCCATCTCCCAACAGTAGGCGACGGTCGGAAACCGCCAAGGATCTTCTCCATACCTCCCGTCATGTGGGACCCATCCTTCAGGAGGTATCTTGTTTTTCTCGGGGCGTCCAACGGGCATCTGCTCCCACATCCAAACCTGAAGGCACCAAACAAAGCCACTCATACCAGATTTGCCCTTCTTCCTACGACATGCCTCGTCGAGCTGCAAATTCAGAAATTGTTGATAAGAGGTCCGCGAAATTGCAAATGCAAACAAATTGACAATTTGGTTACTAATTACCTGACGATATAAGTATGCTAGTGCTCCTGAACCCCAACTGTACTTACGGTCCCAGTCACTTAGTAGGTCCAAGAATATCCACTGGGCTTTATTACCGGTAGAATCTGGGAACACTACCCTCGTTAACAGATACCACAGATAAGCTCGGGCGTGCTGCTGCACAACAACCTCATTGGCGTCCGGAGGGCATACTACTCCTCTCTCCTCTCGGAGCCAATGATGCAACACTTTCTCACTGTCACGCTCGCCTTCTTCAGGAGGCACGGGGAAAACACCTGTCAATTGGCCAACACGATCTCGCCAATTAGCACTTACGGTGGTGTCGGTCAAAGCTTCTCCATTGATTGGAAGGCCACTGATCATCGCCATGTCCTCCAAGGTCATGGTCATCTCTCCACATGACAAGTGGAACGAGTGTGTCTCTGGCCTCCAACGGTCAATAAGTGTGGTCATCGCCCCATGGTTGATCGACGGAGCGTGTCGCTTGAACTGAAGCACGAACGGGAGAAGGCCCAATCTCTCGAAGTATGGCTCATACCGCTCGTCGCACGGCTAGTCGTGGGCACTATGACCCCTCATGCGCATAGGTTTTAGTTCCTGCAAAATAGCATTGCATTATGGTTAGTGCCTAGCAAAACTGACAAATAATAACCAAGAATTCAAATAGATTGAGTCTTACCCCGTTATTCTCAATGTCCCGCGCACGATGCTCTTTGTCGTACCCTTTATGAAGACCGTCGTACCAACGTTCACCCGCCATCCTAAAAATCAAGCATGAACAAATGAAACATACATAACACTATATAACATCCTACATATCATATATTTGGCATAACAACATCAACATAAATGCATATCTCAATGGCAACATAACAAAACCTGTTTATCTATATATGACAAAATCTGAAATGCACGGGGCAACATATCTCAATGTCAAGATAACAAGACCAATTATCTATATATGACAAAATATCAATGGCAACATATTTCAATGGCAACACAACATAACAAAATCTCAATATAACATCCTAATTATATGACCATATCTCAATGAGAATCAAGCATACAAAATACACAAATATGTTAGAATTATATTTCAAGCAATCATCTATCTAAATCCATGTACATAGCAACTAAAATTAAAATGCCCAACCCTACCACAAATGCCTTCTCTTCCCAATCCTACCATATAAACACATGCCTTCTCTTCTAAAGTATACAACATACCTACATGACCAAGCCATGGGCTCCCCTTTCTCAAAAAAGTGCAAAGAATACGAATCCTAGGGTTCTAACAAGTATGAATTAATGCTGCCAAAATACAAGTTTTGAACCCAAAATAATCGGAGGATCCGGTGGAGAATACCTCAAGGAAGATGGGGGGGGCTCAGATCCACACTTTTGATGAAGAGAATAAGCGATTTGGGGTTGATTTGGGTGAGGGGAGGAGAGAAGCGGAGCTTCTGTAGCGCGCCGCCGCGAGGAGGAAGACGCCTCCTGCGTCTTGGGTGGGTTGGGCTGCACCCGAGCCGGCTCGGGCCGGTTTTCTGCTCTCCAGGGGTAAACGCCAAGGGTCATGGCGTTTACCCCTTTGCCACGTCGGACGGTCAAACTGGCTGACCAGGGAGGTGGGCCAGTACCAAACGCCATGGTCCGCGGCGTCTTCAGTGCAAGCAGAACGCCAAGGATGTTGGCGTCTCGGTTTGGGTCAGATCTGAAAAAAGTTTTAAAAGCGGATCAAATCGTGCTAAACTATCACACATGGGTCAGAACAGTGAAAAAGCCCACAACTGGACATACCTTTGGCGAATAACAGGGTAAGGCAGCATGTAGGCACGGGCTGCCAGCAGAAAAAACATGTAATTGCAGAGAGCCCATGTTCCCCTACGATGATGCCTCCATGTCTTATCAATATTCTCCCAGTACCAGTGAAGGTAAACATGAGTGGCGATGTGCCACACAAGGATGCTCTCATCCAGATCCAATCTCACGCTCCAAGCCAGGTCCTGCCCTAAGGAGAGGCCGTGTCTCCTTAGGGCATTCCGGCCCCATGATTCCGTGATGCCAATCTGGTCATCTTCAGTTGTTGTCGACACTAGTTCCAACACCTTGTCAATGATACCTCCTGGGACGGGGCATGACCAGGAGTAGAACGTGGAGTCCCACAGGTCCTGCAGTCCCATCATTTTTGCGATGCTGCTGCTTCTATAATCATTAGATTCGTCATAAGACATAGTTTCATATTTTATATATTTGATATTGTAGATATGAGTAGTTCATGGGAAAGAACACCTCAAACAAGTGATGTTGTCGTATGTGGCCCGACCAGTAGCCTTCCTTTAGTACAAGTAGCATCATTGGGCCATTGACGAACGCCAGTTCAACTATATAAACAAAAAAGGCAAGTTTATACCATTTCCGTTCACTCAGCAGCGCGGCCGTCCACATGGAGAGCACGGCCCTCAACACTGACCTGGTCTCCAGGACGACTGCACCAGTGAGCAAAACTTTGGTGACATGGGCATCTACTTTTGTGTAACCAGCTTCGTCACTCGATGCATAGAACAACATGATTGCAGTGACAGTGAAGGGCAGCGAGATGACACGAACCAAGAAGCCGTACCAGGTGTGCACTACCGCAGCCTTGGTGTACAAGAGGTCATACATCATTGTGAGCTGCATCTCCACAACCTCCAACATAAATCTTCCTTCATAACGCCTCACATTGTCTTCACATATCGTGCCGGCCCCTCGAACATTTGCTTGGGGACGTCCAACAGCTTGTAAGCTATGAATGGTTGGACATTGGCCAATTCAGGGTGGGCGGACAAACCATCATGTACCTGCTTAGTGCAAAAATCCTTGTAGCTGGTGGCAGATAGGCTGCTACTGACAGATCCGTCGGCACCCATGAGCGCCAATACTCTTTCCCCATACTTGAGAACTCGGACTACAAACATGAGGATGGTAGCCAAACAGAGCATGGACGGGCGGGAGAGAATGGAAGACGCATACATCACATAGCCAGCTGCTACGACTTGCACTCCGAAAGTCAGCGGGTGACGCAGCCATAGCCGGTTGCCCTCGATGGCATAGGCGGTGATGTTGTCTTGGCCGCCAAGGTGCACCAGCAACAATGGCGCTCTATATATATAATCACTTGCACATGCGAGAGACAACTCTGCTGGTCTCCGATGGAGGTATGCTCTATATATATAATCCATCGATATAGGCCAGATGCTTTAAGAAAAAAGAATGTCTTCTTTAGGACTGGTCTAAAGGATTTACCACTAACGATACGTGATTGGTACTATCAACCTTATCAAGGAGCTGGTATGAGGTCTTGAAGTTGAGCGACTTTATCATGTAAGTTCAATCACTATTTCTATGGTTTCCATGGGCACGACTAGACCATCACTATAATAAGGAAGTAAAAATACAACAAAAAATTACATAACCTTAATTTCAAAGATGTGAAAATTATCCTAGCTGCATATTTCCTACTACAAGAGCTGCACATATACTATTTGTGCAACTACGGTCTTCAAAATTTGCAATTGACATGCAAAAGAAAGAGTGGCGAAGTAAAGAATGCAACAAAAAATTCACACTCTTAATTTTAGAAAATATACAAATTACCCCCAGTTGAACATCCCTATTATAGAGTTGCACACACACTATTTATGTTGAAATGTGCAACTAACACACAAAAAAAACAGTGAAGTAAAAATAGAATAAAAAAAATTGCACAATCACAATTTTATGAATGCACAAATTATCCTAGACGTAGATTCCTATCACTAGAGTTACACGTATAATAGCCGTGCAATTGTGGTTTTCGCACTGTGTGACTGACACACAAAAATAAATAAAAAATAACAAGAGTAGAGAAGTAAAAATACAGCAACCAAATTTGCACAATCTTAAATTTAGGATTGTGCAAATAACCACGACAACTGCAAGCACAGCCGAAGCTCTGCACTGCGCCATCGCGTCCCTCCCCTGTTCCCCTCGCCGTCGCCTTCTGCCGACGTCTGCGACGGCGTACGACGCCCTATCCATCCCCAGCTGGCCTTGTAGCCAAGCTCGTTGGTCGGGCGTGCCGACAGCGTTGCTCGGCTAGAGCACGGCCACGCCATAGCATTTCCAGGAGCTTCCGCCGGCAGCTAGCGCCGATGTGAGGCCCTCCCGCAGCTATATAAGGGCAGTCTGAGCCTTCCCCGCAACCCACGGCCCCTCCCTCGAGCCCCGGAGCTCCCTTCCCCCTTCCCTGGCCGAGTGCCGCCGCGCAATCCCCCACGGCCAACCCAGGCCCTGCAGCCATCCCCTCTCAATTCCCCGTGGCCGAAGCACCCCCAGGGGCTCGCAAAGCCACCGCCACCTCCAGTTGGTCTGGGGAAGTTCTGCCGGCGTTGCTTTCCTGAAGCTCTCTGTCTTGCGTGCTGTGAGCAATGGAGGTGACGCTACGGGCCACCTGGAGCACTCCTGCGACCACCCTCGGACGCAGTGTGTGTAGGGTAACGCAGCAGAAAACAAAAAAAATTCCGACCTACGCACCAGCCCAGGACCATTATGAAGACTGCATACAAGGTTTGATCATTTTCGTTACCGACTCGTAGCGCAGCGGAAGTAGAGTCGATGACGATTGGTGGTGCAGATCCCCGCAGCTAGGATTTACAACCTCCCAACCGCGAGGATGTATACCCTCGTCTGCCCCTCAGACAGCCCTCCGGGAGGCGGTCGGACAGTCCCCCGGATGGTGTCGCGGACAGCCTTTCGGGAGGACCTTCGAAACTCGGACGGTCACTCGGACAGCCCTTCGGGAGGACATTCGAAACTCGGACGGTCACTCGGACAGCCCTTCGGGAGGACATTCGAAACTCAGACGGTCACACGGACAGCCCTTCGGGAGGCACTCTCGAATTAAGACCGAAACTACGATCTCTCTATAGAGTTGCACACATACGGTGGCATCTATCCGGCAGGGCTTCGCCGTCCAGAACTAGTTCCCACCGGAACCTAGACAGCCTTTCGGCTCTACGAAACTCTTTTCGTGCGAGGGAGAGAGAGAGCCAGACAAAGCATGGCATGTGTATGAGAGCAGAGCAAGGGATGAGAGTGGAGAGTGCATCTCCACCTCCTTTTATAGGAAAACCCAAGGGGTAGGGTGGCTCCCAAAATACCAAAAAACCCATCATATGGATTCTCCACAAGGGTATAAAGGGAAGGCAAGTGGAGCTCCACCATGTGGCCGGCCACACCTAGAGCCCCCCCCCCCCCTCCCCAAGGGAGGGTCCTTGGTCCCCAAGCCTTTTGGGAAAAGCCCTAAAAGGTGGCTTTCCAAAAAAATAACCATAAAGTGATTTTCACTATTCACGAAACCAATTTTCCGCGACCGTTTAATCCGAAAATATTTCTGTGGGTCTTAGAATAATTCCAGTACCCACATAAATGATTTTGGACACGTTCCGAAACAATTTCGGATAGGTGATTTTCATCTGCGAAAAGCAACCAAATCGGTTCCGGCAGCTCCGGAACATTTTCGGTTTTTCTTTCGAAAAATTCCTAGAAGTTTCCAGAATGATTCTGGCACCCTTCAAGAATTATCAGGCGTGTGCCGAAACCAATTTGACTTAATGGTATCTCCTGAAACAACTTTTCAGTTTTACCGGAACTCATCCGGTGACCTCTCTCTTCGAAACTTTTTCGCTGTCTCCGAAACTTTTTCCGGAGACTTTCTCTCAGACTCCCTGTCTAGTATTCAGCAGATAGATGACCCTTAAGCGTGTGACCCTATAGGTTCGGTGAAGTATAGACATGACCCGGAACCCCTTCCGATCAATGATCAACATCGGAGCTGTGGACACCCATATTGACCCCTATACCCACACGAATGAATATTCGAGTGAACCTCCAGTTGCCGTGTGCTATTCCTGTTGCTTCGTGATATGTTACAAATACCCGAGGTGAGACATGTTGCCATCCCTGTGGATCAACAACTTGTCCACTATGCCAATTACCTCGTTACCGGTATTGTTCTCTTTTCTCGTTACCGTGTTCCGGCATCCCCGTGAACAAATCACAAAGTGTCTGGCCAGACGATGATGGATACCGTAACACCGAGAGGGCCCAGAGATATCTCTCCATCGTCAGAGGAGCAAATCCCAATCTTGAGCTATCAAGTTACTTGACATACTTTTCCATGAACCCGTAAGCCGCCGTAATAGCCACCCATTTACGGATGACGTTTAACAAACCCCAAAGTTCATGAAGCAAGCATGAAGAAACTCAATACTCTCATGGTCTAAGGAATCATGCAAACATTAACCATCTCTGTGTTATTAACCATTAATTTGTGACGAATGTATCTAATAGCATAACATCAATTCGGGTCGATTCAACACAAATGTTCTACCAACATTGTGCCCTCAAAGTTGCTGGCATAGTCATGCCTATGATCAGGAAAATAGAACGATCATGCAACACTTGAGCTAGTCTTAAAGGCCAGATTATGATACATTTTACCGTTTATTATTCAACACGTGCATATGAGTCTTCCTCCGAGCCTCGTGGTTATTGTAGACTCGAGAACCATTGTAGTTATAGCATGGAACATAAACATAATTATGAACATGGAGATAAATAATAACATTTATTATTGCCTCTAGGGCATATCTCCTACAGTGTGATGCACCGGTTCCAGGGTAAACGCCGGTGGGCTCCCTAGCGTCGTTAGTCGTCGGCAGCATCGAAGCTGAGGCGCTCCTCTGCCTCTGCGGGAGGTAGAAGAAGACCTAGGGGAGGAGAGAGAAAGGATAAGGCGGGCCCAACTGTAAGCGGCTGTCGGCTGGGCCCAACCGTTTTTAAGTGGAAACATATTTACGAAAATACGCCTTCCACTTAACAATGCGCACTCAACCGCGGCTTCGGGATAAAATGTGCTTTCTCCGCAGTGAAAACGTATTCTCTGAAATACACTTTCAGCCTCAACCCGGCGCCGAAATGGTTAATTCGCAGGCGTTCACCCCTTAAGAGCAGAAATGGACAGTTTCTGTTTATTTTTCTGCCTAACGAACGAACGGCCGTATCTCCGCAACCGTAACTCCGATTGAGGTAATTCCAAAGCCCACGTTCTCCAGTCGTCGAGCCCGTTCTGATGGTGCCATTTTCATAATGTTGACACATTCTAAAAATGACCATTTGCCCCTATCCTGTATAAAGCCTTTTCCGGCTGGAATCTTTTCCGGCAACCCTCTCTGCTAGGCTATCGCACTTCCGTCCTATGAATCCATCCACCCCAAGGTAAGCCAGCAATCTGATATATGCCCTAAAGCTGGGATGGGACTATCCTCGGTCACGGACACAGTTCATACTAGGTCACACTATTTGGTCTTACGTCAAGTTTGGAGGTATAAACAATATAATGTTATTGCTAAAATTGAATCTGAGAAAGGTAAGGTTTGTCAAACTTGTAAATGCATGGGCATCAGGTGATGTCAAGAGCTTGAGGTAGAGCCACGGAATGGCTAAGAGGAAGACGGTCGTATGACCGAAGGACTTGGATTTGATTCGGATTGGATCATGACAATATTTGAAATGTGGATTATTCCCTTGATATGCTTTATCTTTGTCATACTATATTTACTTTAGTAGTTCTATTGCTAAATAATCCTACCATGACATGATAATTAATGTTGTTAAGATAATTGTTACATGCTTGAATGCTATGGATTGCTTTGCTTGGTGTATATGTTATTTGGTTTGCTTGCGAGTACGTTCAAAAGTACTCAGCGGCTTTTAACATGGCCGGGTTTAGCTAAGGTTCCATCTTCCAATAGCGAGAAGCCGGAGCGTTCGTGAGCTGGAAGAGTAACCCAGTCAGATCCCTATGGATTGGAGCCACTCCAAGCCCGTGCTGCCTTAGATAGTATATTCCGCTACCCCCATCTCTGTAAAGTACCATTTATGGTTATAAATCCTTCTTATAGATGTGCTTGTGTTCATGATGCATGTTGTAAACGCGCGCACCAGTGTGATATCCTGGGCTGGCGTGTGCGGCGGTCGTCTGGCTATAGTGGCATTCAGGCGGTCCGATACAATGTATGGCGTATGTTGAAGAATGGCCTTGCGGTAGGGGAGGAACTGCATAGAAGGAGAATCTACAATTTTTTGCGCTGCAGGTGGACGGGAGGGATCACCGCTCCATCGTTTTTGGAGATGCTTACACTCATAGCTTTTCTAGAAGCTCATGTTGGTTGAACAGGACTTCGGTATCCCTCTCCCACGAGATTTTGTTTCCTCCTAGTGGAGTTATGGAATTGGTCTCTGGAATGGTCAGGCTCAGATAGTGAAACAACAAAGGTGACGGTCATGCTATATGTGTATCAGTTGGGGCTTGTGTCGAATGATGCAAGAGAATGAAGAGGAATGGAAGACCCTCATTCTGTTGCAACGTGTACATAACATCTGTTGGAGAAGTGGCAGGGGCTTCAAGAGTTGTCGGTGCTGGTGACTATCCTTGTGCCGGTTGAGCAATGGAATCCACCAGAGGAGGGATGGGAAAAGGTGAATGCTGATGGAACTATCGCTAAGCAGATAGGAATTGGTGGTGGTAGGGTGGTCGTCTGCGACCATCATGGCGTGTTTCTCGCGGGCTTGTGCCATTTTCCCCCATCAACTACCGATCCAGAGCCTGTACAGTTATACCGGCTTGTCTCCGCGTGGTGAAGCTGTCGATTGACCTTGACATCCCAAAGGTGGTGCTGGAGACGGATAGCAAGACGGTGGCCGGAAAGTTGAGTGATCCAGAGCTTAATAGGTCGGTGTTTGGGCCATTGGTTGGAGAGGCAAAGGCGTTGTTATGGTCGAGGAATGGGTATAAGGTCATGTTTGTTTGGGATGCGGCTTCGGCTGAAACAACTGTTGCTGCGGCGGCAAAAAACTGTAGTGCTGAGGAAGCGGCTGCGATGAAGGTTAGTTGTTTGGCAATGTAGCTATGGGAGTTGCTGTGAGCTGGTGAAAAGGTTGAATTGCCCCTAGAGTGCTAATGTCGACGATTGTCAGTCAGTTCATGGCGACGATGAGGTAGCATTGAAGATTGGACTAACTTGAGGCTGGCTGATCTGAACTCTTAAGGATGAGGCTAACAAACAGACACAAGAATCTCACCTAGAAACGGTTTTTAGATGACGCGGCGAGGTGATGCCAGAGTTCGCAACATCTGGCTCATGACCGCGGATGGCACATATTGTAGTGCGTGCCGCCAACGATAACAATAGGCCGAGGAATGATGTCTTGGTGGTAGGTTGGATTTAGATGAGTGCGAGTAATTGGGAAATTTCTCACCTAACGCGGCGTAAGCTTACGGCGGTCGGTGTAAATTGGATGGCACAAATGATCCTCCACGGTGCACGGTTCGATCTGGGTTTTGGGTAGCGCACCGGTATCCGCGTTTCCCAGTACCCCACGAGAAATCAACTTCCCGAGGAAAAAAATCCGAAATTTTGAATTTGAATGAATTTTGGACGAAATTTGTTCGGGTTCAAAATTAATTCAAAAAAAAATCGTCCGAAATTTGCTTGGAATTTCACGGTAACCGTGGTATCCGAGTTTCTCGGTGACCCTCGAGAAAAAAGTGCCCCTCGGTAGCCAAAACCTTGGGTTCGATCTCTCGTTCGTCCGAATGGATCCTCCTCATCGACGGATCCTGGTGGCGCGACGGTTCCGGCCGGGGAGCTCCGGTTCGCCAGTGGCGAGGTTGGCGTCAGGTGGCGGTGGGGCTCGTCTTCGGATAGATGGGGACCAGAGATGGCAATTTCTTTGTGAATTGAGTGAAAAGGCAAGGTTAGCGCTGGGAACGGACGGTAGCACAACCCGCTTCACACCTGAAGTAGGTACGTCCGCAAGTGCTTTGGCTCGGAGTTGCTTCAACACGGCAAACTGCTTCGAGCTGTGAGGCCACAACGGGCGCAAAATAGTGGTTTGGTTGGGCTTTAGCTTTTCTTCATACAAACGGAGCCTAAGGCCCGTTGGGTGCGGCGTTCTGCTGCTAATAGAGCGGCACATGTGTTTTAGCTAAAAGAGGGTTGCGGTTTAGAGCTTTGTATGTAAGACTTGGCTCGTGTTGCAGCGGAGTGTATTTCAGACATTGTGACTGCCTCGCCGCGGCCGGCGTCCAAGGCCTCCTTATGAACGCACACACGCACACCTTATCCCTATGAGCACCTCCGAGAGATTGAGCCGGCATGTAATCTTGAAATTTACGAAGTCACCGTAGGCACCAGAACTAATGCGAGCACCAGGACTTGAACCCTGATGAGCTGAGGATACCACTGTCCATCTAACCATCCAACCACAGGTTGGTTCGTAAATATAAATAGCTTTGATTAGACTACGGGAGGTGAGGCCTTAACTCGTTGGTTTTGACGTGACTACGGCCGTTACGTTACGTACCAGTGCTTGGTAGTTGTGGGAGTGCTGTAGCGGTACTCTGCTGACTGGTCAGAGATCTTGACGAGCTTTCAATGTGTTTTGGACCTCACCGAGGAGACGTACGAGCCCACCAAAGGAGGCCAGAGCCAGAGGATAGGGTACGAAAGCTCGGCTGCTGCTGACTGCGGAGTGAAAAATATTGGAAACGCACGCTGGAGATTATCCGCATATTTATAGATTTCTGATTAAATCCACCATATGAACCAAGATGTGATTCGGCGGTGGGCTACGTTGAGAGTTGCAGTGCGCCTTGCTGATCCTCTCCATGCTAGCTGAAGCGGCTGCGTGTATCCAGGGAGCCCCTTTTTTTTCATATGCTTATACTTTTTTTCAGATTTTTTTGAAGTGTAGAAAATCTGTTTTTATGAAGAAGAAAAAAAGGGGCTCCCTGGAGCTCGGCCACTTTCCGATGCCCCCTCCCTCCTCCTCTCTGGCTTGCTTCCACTGGCATGTACAGAAGAAAATTGATTGAGCCACACCTATGGCAGACTGTGTCCTCTATGGCGCAGTGATGTCTCGCTTCATCAGCAGCGATATGGTATTTTTGATGTATATGTTTTTCTCTACAAATTTGGTCAAAGTTTGTAAAGTTTAACATTTCAAAAAATTTATACGCACTACACGATGGAATGGAGGGAGTACTTAGTTATGACTCACTGAGCAGCAGCGGCGGCGGTCAGGGGATTCCCAATGCATTATATCTTAGACTATCATATGCATTGTATGCCTTGTATCTTAGAGGATCTCATCACCTCGAGGCTACTCCCCATGGTGGCGTCGTGGATCTGCTGGCTGGTGTGTGGGTGGCTTGCTCGCTTCTCGGATCCATCGAACCGGTGGGGCTTTTTGGTGCCGCGGATTTGGGCAGCTTGCTCCGGCGTCTGGCGTGGGAGGGAGCGGCGGATTGGGTGGAGGTTGTCCTGCATCATCGATTCCTCTGTGGTCGGCGTCGACGGGTTGGTGCTCGTGCTCCTGGTGTGGTTCTCGCAGTGAAGGCGATGGCCAAACCTTGATGTGGAGCTTTTTGTCCTCCCACTCGTTCTTTGCCATAGTGAGGGTTGTCCTGGCCTTGCTATGGAGTTTGTGGAGGTGCTGCTGCGACGATCCGGCGGTCGGCGTTGGGTGTGCTAGCAGCTTGTACAGGCATGGCTCTAGGTTTCCAGATCAAAGTGGAGTTTCGCCGGCAATGGCTTCCCTGCAGGCAGTGGCGAATCTACAGAGAAAATGAGGGTGGGTTGAGCTGCCTATTTCATGCAAATATATGTTGTGTTGGGCTGACAAATGGCTGGATTGGGCCTTTAAACTAGTAGTAAAAACTAATTTTGCAAAGCTGGAGGGGGGTGGGGGGGGGGGGGGCTTAAGCCTGTTAAAGCCCCCCTAGTAGATTCGCCACTGCCTGCAGGTGCGCTGGTCCTCGAGGGTCTTGGTTCGGAGACTTCCCATCCGCGTTGAAGACCGTCAGACTCAAGGTCAGGCCGGCTCAGGTGGAGCGGCGGCGCGTCCCCAGCCCGTGCCGGTAGTGGAAGTGGTTGCTTGTTGGTCAGAGGACCTGTTTGTAATTTCTATTACTTCCAAGGTGCTTTGTACTGCAGGTGAAATTTCAATATAATCTAGGGACCTTTTCGCAAAAAAAAAATTCAAATTTAACATGCACAACAAATAAACCATGAACATGCATATAGTTGCACGGATTGAGTAATTCAAATTAAAAAATTCAAATAGTTCATCCAAAAGGCACCACATCGATCAAGTTTGATCCAAAATCACCACAACATAGTAGGTCTTATGTCACGGATCGAGCCCAACCAAAAGCATGCAACATGAACTCAAACACCATCGTCATCAAAGAAATCATGACCACCTCCAACATCACCATCTCCAAGCCCACCACCATCCACATGGCCACCACCACTATCTCCTCCTTGTCCATCACCATCTCCACGGCCACCACCCCCATCCACACGCCCGCCACCACCACCACCATCTAGAAGGCCACCACCACCATTCCGAAGAGAGACCTCCTTTTGGGTCAAGATCTCTTCATGAGTGAGCTCTCAAAACTTTTTTGCCGTGTCGTCCATTGTGGTTGGGTTCATGAACATGATAGCACGTTCTTCGGCCTTCTTTTTATTCACAAGCCTCTCCTCCTCGAGTGCAAGCCTCCGCTCGTCCGCCTTCAACTTCCTCACTTCAGCCGCCAACTTTGACCTCCATTCCTCGTCCTCCAACAACTTGAGCTCATTCCATCTTGCCGCCTTCTCTTCTTTGCGTTCGGCCGCCAAGGCTTTCTTGGTCTCAATCATGGCCACAAGTTCTTCGTAGGTGCTACTGAAGGCTCCTCTCCCCTTCCTCTCTTTTACAATCTTGTTATCATCCGGCCTCTTGTTGGGATTTTCATCTTCCTCGTCATCTTCGTGAACGGGTATGCTTAACCTTGATCTCTTCGGTGTGGTCTCGGAGTTTCTCCTAATCCACTTCTCATTGCCGCAAAGTTCTTTGTAGCAACGGTGCAATGTGAAGGGCTTGTGACCGTACTTCTTGTTGCGTTGCTTGAAAAGATCTTGGATGATAGGCCCATAGTTCATGATTTGCACACCACTCGGTGGCGCATGGTTGACTTGATCAATACAACCGGACCATCGGTTGCATTGGTCTTGGATGGTACCCCAACGGTGCCCAAGAGAGCCTTGGGTGCGGCTTGATGTGACTTCCACGATGTTGTTGTAGTACTCTTCAATTCTACCCCAAAACTTGTCCTTTGATTGATCCGTTTCAACCGATGCATCAAGTAAAATGTTCATCCAAGCGTGACACAAAGCAATATCTTCATCTTGGCAATAGTTGTGAGTCTTTGATCTTGACGGTGCCTTCACGCTTGATTGTGTCTCCATGGGATCAACCTCTTCGGCCTCCTCCTCCTCAGCCTCGGCCTTCTTCCCCTCCTCCACTTCGGGCTCATAATCCTCCTCCCTCTCTTCTTGTCTCTCATACAACGACTCATAGTTGAGAACTTGAGATCATCAAGGCCAAGCATATGTGACTCTTCCAAAGACGACAAGAATTCGGCCGTGTTCATCTCCTCCGCATTATGATGGCAACAACAACAATCTCATCACCCTTCGGCTGCAAGCAATCACTAAAATGAAAAGCACTGGCCGAAATGAAAAGGCAATTTTTTTACCTTGAAGGCATTTCGTTGACCATGAGCCTTGGTGACGGCTGTACCGGCCGGACGCGCTGGCCGAGTGGGCGTAGGGGGTGGCCGGAGATGGGCACGAGGTGCCGGGTGAGGGCGAGGCACCAGAGCCGCCTTTTTCCTCTTCTTCTTCGTCCCCTCCTCGGCGAGCGCCGTCACGGCTGCCGTCGGCTTCCTTGCTCGCTTGCCGGCGGCTAGAGCAGCGGGAGGGCAGCCTGCCCGCGCGGGAGACGCTGCGGCCTTGCCACCGACCTTGCTGCCGGCGGTGGCTGCCGGTGTGGTGGCCCGGAGGAGGTTTTTGGTGCCCAACTTCTTCCTTGGTGTGGGCGGCGGCGCGGGGGTCGTTTCCGGCGGCGTCACACCGGCGGGGGTGGCCGGCAGGATGGCGGAAGGGTTTTACCTCTCCATCCCGGTAGGAATCGGGGGCATCGACGGTGGCTGCAGAGAGAATGGGCGGCGGCGGTGGGGAGTGGTGGCCGCGCGGGCGGGAAGAGAGGGGGCTGAAACTTTGCTCTGGGAGGCGCAGTGTGAGTATATTTAGGAGAGTTGGCCTCACTTTTGCACCCGAGGAGTAAAAATTATCCTCCTCTAACCGTTTGAGGGATTGGTTAGGTGTGGTTAGCCGCCTATTTTCCTCCTCTAAAGGTTTTTTTTTGGGATCGGTTAGAGATGTTCTTATTGTTGTATCTAAAAGAGTTCTCAATAATGTGTTTTGCGAGAGAAAATATATGAGTTGTCTTGATTTTGATGCTAAGAACTACATCCATATTAAGGTATGGTAAATCTATCTTTTCTCATTGAATAGGGTGCCACATTAGATTTTTTGCTTAGGTAGTATGCTTAAGATATAATGAAGGATGGAGCATTGGGGGCTGTCCTAAGGGCAACTCCAACTAGCCGATGCAAACGGACGCGGTTTTTGTCCGCTTTTTGTTCGTTTGGGTCGGCCGAGCGGACGCGCGTGTCCGCTTTTGGAGTTGGGTCGGCCGGTGCACCCAATGCAGCCGACGCATTAGTCCGCGTGGTTAAAAAAAACTAAATAGGCATAAAATATTTAAATTTAAAACATGCAAATTAATAAAACATAATTACACATTTAAACCACGGGCCAAAGCCCACTTCAAACATAATTAAACATTAATAAAAAGTTTAAAAAAACGCAGCGTCCCAGCCGCCCAGCCACCCCAGCCCGCAGCCCAAGGCGTCGTCCTCGTCGTCCAAGCCGGTGAGGTCAAAGAACGCCGGCGGCGCAGCCCATGGGAATGCCTGGTGGTAGGCCGCCAGCGGCGCCTGCACCGGCGTCTGCTGCTGCGGCGGCTCTGCCGCGCGCCGCGCACGCTCCTCCTCCCGTGCCCATCGCTGTCGGCGCTCCTCCTCCTCGTGCTCCAGCTGCATGCGTCGCTCCCCATCGGCCTGCTCCTCCGCCAGCCATCGGGCCCTCCACTGCGCGAGGTAGGCCGCCTCCTGCTCCTCCGTCGCGCCCAGCCACACGGGCGGTGCGCTGACCCACTCCCGCACGACGCCCTGCCACTAGTACTTCTCCGTGGTGGTGGGTGGTGCCGGCGTGGGCTCGGGCTTGGGCTGCACTGGTGGAGGCGGTGGTGGTGGTGGAGGGTACACACGGTCCCCCACCGCCGAGAGCTGGAGCGCCTCCTCGAGGCCAGGCCAGCGGGCGTCCTCCTCTCGCTTGGACTCCTCGAGGGCGGCCAGGTACGCCGCCTCGGCCTCCTCAACCTCCTGCGCCACCACCGGAGTCGATCTGGACGGCACCACGGCCGCGCACGTCATGCTCGGTGGCGAACCAGACGTCCCAGTTGGAGGAGTCTGGCGCGTACGCCGGGTCACGGCACTGCTCCGGCTCAGGAGAGCACGACGCTTGTGGATCTTCTCCGCACGCGCGCGCGGTGACTGCGGCTCGGCTGGCACCGGAATGCGGTGGGGGTCGAGGTGCCAGCCGTGGGGGAGGTTGACGTCCGGCCACGACAGCGGGACGCGGTACTCCCAGTGGTACCGCGCGGTGCACCGGGATGTATAACCTATCCCATGGCCGGCGAGCCCTCCCCTCCGCTGGCACCAGTGTCCACCTTGCCGGACCGCGCGACGAGCTGGCCTGGACGTCGTGCTTGGCCTTGCCCTTACCTTTGCCAATGAAGCCAGCTATGGTTAAGGTTCCTGTCTGCCGGCGAGGGGGCACGCGTGGCCAGTTGGACGGGAGGAAGAAGAAGTGGATGAGGCCCCCCCCCCCCCCCCCCCGCGCGCGCTTGCAATTTAAAAGCCGTGGACTCCGGACGCTTTCACTGGCTGCCTTGCGGGCCCGAGTTAGGTGGGCGGCATTTAATTTGACTGCGGTGACCTTGCGGGCCCGAGTTAGGTGGGCGGCATTAAATTTGACTGCGGTGGTGGTTGGGCGTCCGACAAGTGGGCCCACGGCGGACAACGAGCGGACGCGCGGCGCGTCCGTCTTGTGTCCGTGTGGACGCAAATCAGACTCAAATTTGGGCCAGAAATGCGTTCAGACGGACAGCGAGCGGACGAGATTTGGGTTTGCGTCGGCCCGTTGGGCCGGCATTTTCGTCCGTTTCAACCCAAACGAACATGCGCGGACCAAATGCGTCGGCGCGTTGGAGTTGCACTAGGGGAGGGAGAGCCCATGCAGCACAATGATTGACCTTGAAAAGAAAACTCCTCAGGCCATGGACGGTGTATCCTGTTCACCTGTGCACCCGAGGTTCTCGTGCAATCTATGATAAATTGGAACCGGTGTACCAGGTACTAAAAACTTGTGAAAAATGTTTTTAAAAATTCTGGAAATAGCCGATAGATTGAACAATAAACATCTATCATGTCACAATTATTTTGGAAAATATGCTTGAAGTTTTGCAAAGGAACAACATCTGTGGTATTTTTGGCGAAGAAAACAAAATTGAATCCCTCCAAATTGCTTCAAACATAGTCTTTTCTTATAGCTTTGATTTTAGTTTTTTTTTCCAGAATACCACGGATGTCATTTCTTTGTGAAACTTCACACATGCGTAGAATATTCGACCCTTGACCATGTATGTTAAAAAAAAAAAATCAGAATTGCTCGATGTTTTTTTTACCATTTTGCAGAGTGTACTGTTCATAAGTGATGCGTGTGTACCTAGTTCCAAAAATCTGTGTACAGATGCATGCACGCTAGGTGCTATTGCCCATTGGCATGAAACGATACAAAGCTGGCCGAGCTCAGTCACGACCCATGACTCCATGTGCACACGTTCAGATGGATGGATGGATGGTGCATGCGTCGGCCTCAGCTGTATCTGTCAATGCTACTCCGTCCCGTCGGCCTCAGATGGATGGACGATACAAAGCTGGCCGAGCTCAGTCACGACCCACTACTTCTGTCACTGTCAATGCTACTCCGTCCCGCCGGTGACGAGATATGCGGCTGAAGGATCGCCCGCCGTCCAAAAGCCAACACAGGTTGCCAAGCCAAGGCTAGCGTTTCCGTGGAGTTTGTTTGGAAGCACCTATGGATCGGCTGGCTGAAAATCCTTCTTGTTTTGGTCGATTTTCCCCTGGACCGTTTGATTTGCATCCAACGAACGGCACATAAGCTAGTTGCCTTGAGGCGACTGAAAAAAGGATGACACTACGCGTCGGCTGGCTGACGGGAGGAAAAGATCTGCCGCCTCCCAAGCCGTTGGATGCGCGCGTTGCAAGCCTTCCGGTCAGCTGTTACCCGTTGATTTGCAACATAGGCCGTGTTGCGCCCATTATTTGCAACATAGCCCTTGTTGCGCTCGTCGATATGTGTCACGTCAACTCGTCCATCCAAAGGTGGAGGTGGACGTTTGCAACATGAGGCAAGTGGCAAACGCAATAATCCCTAATTCTACTGGCCCGCGTCCCTAACAGAGTTGTAGCCACCCATTGCAACATGGACCATGTTGCGTCATCCATTGCAACATGGACCATGTTGCGGTCACTTTTAGCTTGCATAATGTTGCAAAACATGAGCCTTTGGTCACCGATTGCAACATTAACCATGCTACGGTCACCAGTGGTGGAGCTACCCAAAAAAAGCTGGGCGGGCCAGAGACTACAAACATCGCTATCAAATTGAAAATCGGTGCATTGTTGTGGGCTGAAATTAATATAAAACATTTTTGTCTTCAGTCCTGGACCGGCCACGGCCCATCTGGCCTTGCCGTAGCTCCGCCTGTGGCGATCACCCATTGCAAGATGGACCATGTTGTCGTTACCTCCAGCAATGACGACGACATCACCGAGGAGGCAGCTCATCGCAGCTCCACCTCTGGCTAGCAGCATCCCCGCGGCGAGCCGTGGCCGTCGTTGCATTGTAACATCCCCCCGGCGAGCGGCGGTCGACGGTGCCAGCGTGAGGACGAGGAGGGGGATGGACGAGTAGACAAAAAAAGTCTCTAAGCTCTTTAGAAGTAAAACACAAACGAGCAGATGACAGCTTCGAATACCTTGCCCAGGGAAACCTTGCATGTCCAGCTATGAACCTCACCAGGCTTGAATCGCTTGGCAGAAACAGATTGTTGAGCCGCAGCACGCACGTCCGCATCCCGTCATTCCCATCAACACTCAGCATCAAGTTCTGACTACCATCACTGACATGTATGCACCATACTCGGCCCTCTTCCAATCGGCTCACTCCTTCATTTGTCCTAACTCACCCATAGGCTAACTAACATCCGATGTGCCATTGTGCCCAACTTCAAACTTCCGTGAACTTCCTCGGCCGGATTGCCATCCCCTCCTCTTTCTTCTCTTCCTCATCAGATCATGCAATAGTGCAACTATAAATTCTGGTCAAACGCTCCATCAGCTCACTAAAGTTATCTAAGTCACTGAACACTGTTCTCTGCAAACCATTTTGTTTGAATATTAGAAAATAAAAGCCTGAAAGTGTATACTAAGTAGTTCTGTTTCTGGTTTCAGAGCACAAATTTGTATGCCTGCCGAGAATCTCAAGACTTAGTTCTTGAGTTTTATACGGACATATTCGCTTATTGCACAGCAGAGTGGTCACTGCCATTGACATGCAAAGAGGAAACTTGATAAGTGTTATTGTATTGAAGCGTGGAGCACACAGCATCATCAGTTTGGACTAAGATAACCAATACAGGAGTTCTTCCATAATAGCGGGGGCAACCTGCTTGGGACATTTGTGTGCTGGGTGGTATTTTTCACCAGATCGAAAGCATTTCCCCGCGGGATCTGCGAAGTGCTTTCAAGGTACGCACTTTCTCAGTCCATTTCTGCTGGTCCTCTTGGTTAGATTTCTCAATGGTCCACTGTTCGTCTGGGGTGATAGATATAATGGGCTTGGAACGAAGAGCAACTTGAGGCAGTGGTTGCCACTTGGTAGCATCATCATAATTCTTCCTTGTTTCTTGCGGAGGATAATATGTCTTTTTGGTGGCCTCTAGTTCAGTTTCCTGCAGTTGGACGAGAGAAATCGCAGCATCGACTGTTCTAGGGTTATGAAGCACAATAGCTGATCTAATATCTTTTCTTAACCCTTTCACGAACTTGGCTACAAAGAAAGTGTCACCTAATGTGTTGTTGTGCACTAGTAATTTATACATGAGCAACTGGAACTCCTTACAGTAGGACTCAACATCAGATGTTTGTCAAATGTCTAAAGCTTTGGTCATGTGTTTGTAATATTGATCTTTACCAAATTTTGATGGACTGCTACACATAGCTAGTACCAGCTATCTATATCATGTTGTGCCTCATAAGTTTGCAGCCAGAGCACTACAGGAAACTGGTTATTTGCTGAGTGTCTGGCCCTTTGCCGACAGCTTTTCATCGGGCATACAGTAAAGACCGACCGAAGCCGACAGTAATGCAAAAAGAAGTTGGCAAAGACTCAGCTCTCAGTAGAGTAGCAAAAAAAACAGACGGCAAAGAAAAGCCGTCACCAAAGATTGGACAAAGCCATGGCAAAGAAAAACGCATGGCATAGACCCTGGACATGTGTCCCCGTCGTCCGTTATTGAAGCAGATGAGACGGCGGCTCCCTTTACCGACAGTCTAACGTCGGACCAACACCAATTTTTTTCTTTTTTTTCTATCTTTGCCGACATTCAAACCACGGACAAACG
Organism: Thinopyrum elongatum; assembly: GCA_011799875.1. Classification (NCBI taxonomy): domain Eukaryota; kingdom Viridiplantae; phylum Streptophyta; class Magnoliopsida; order Poales; family Poaceae; genus Thinopyrum; species Thinopyrum elongatum. Next base: position 15,827,698 of record CM022300.1, on the reverse strand, counting down.
GCAAAGATATTTTCTTTTCTTTTTTCTATTTATTTTCATTGCATAGTTTATGATAATGTGGCCAAATTGGGCACATAGGTGCATCTTGCCATTCCAAACAATGTTGCCAAATAGAGTTTCCAACCGTTTTGTAAAAAAAAATCATTTTCCATTTTATAAGTGCCAAAAATATTTCTTTTTGTGAAGCAAGTACAAAAAACATGGTGTAAAATGACACCACTCCAATTTTCACACAAAGTAGACCATATTTTATGGACAATTCCCAAGTTTTATATATTAAAAAAATTTCTAGCTACTTTTGCACATTTAAATGACTTTATGCCGATTTCCCGAAAGTAACTCAAATTTGAACTGCAAGTGTGTGATAGCTTGGTCCTAAAAATTCACAAAAATTATTTTTAGGTACACAAGTAGTCATTATATTGAATAACCACTGAGAGTTTTGAAAGATTCAACCCATTGCTATGAATAACCATGCCGGCCATTTTGACCGCGTTTTGAAAAAAATAAAAGAAATTGAAGAAAATCTAAAAAAATGCAATCATTTCGCATGAGGTCCTTTTATGTGTACTAGTTGTGAGGAAAAATACCAAACTTGCAATATGATAGTTTCAAAAATAAATCCTTCAGAAAATGAGCTATCATATATGAACATTCATGGCTTTCAAGCCAAATGACCGAGTTGATGGCCATATCCATTACATAGTTTATGATAATGTGCCCAAATTGGGTACATAGGTGCATCTTGCCATTCCAAACAATGTTGCCAAATACACTTTTTAACTTTTCTTGTAAAAAAAACATTTTCATTTTCTAAGTGCCAAGAATATGTTTTTTTTGTGAAGCAAGTACAAAAAACATGGTGCAAAATGGCACCACTCCAATTTTTACCATAGTTTTAAATAGCCGGCTATAGCCCCGCTATAGCTCCTCTATACCTGTTTGAGCATGTTGCCGCTAAATGATTTCATGTACAATTTGCCGCTATAGCTGTTTTTGAGGGTTGCCGCTATATGCCATAGCCCGCTATTTAAAACACTGATTTTTACACAAAGTAGACCATATTTGATAGACAATTTCCAAGTTTTATGAATTTTCTAGATTTTGTTGTAATTTGTTTATGGCGCTGCTCTGGCGACAGCGACGGTTGAAGTTTCGGTCGTTGTGTTGGTGGTTGCAGGATGCAGAAGGATTTTGCTGTAATTTTTTTATTGCTGATGTTTCCTTGTAAATCCTCTTGATGTGCTGCAAAAGAAGTTATGTTTACTATATTTACTTATTTTGTAAACCTAAAGGTGATAGTTTTATTACAGTATAAAAAAAATTAGCAGTGTATCCAGCTTAGAACAGTGTGCACACAATCTGCATATTTGCTTCTCATTGGTGCAAAGAAAACACAAAATCTGTGCTTCCCATTGGCCGAAACTGAATACCCACGTCCCTTATCCCAACCAAGCACGCGAACACACATCTCGCCGGCTTCCTCACGCGGATAATTACCGACCTGAAGGCCGCCGTCGCTCCACCCCCATAGGCCGCCACCGTTTTTGCCTTTTTCTGGGCTGGGCTGCACTGGTGAGATTACGAAAATGACATAAAACTGATAGTTACGGAGTTGCTTAGGCCGGATAATCCGATCAAAATTCCAGATAATCCGGTATCCGCCGGATAGTAGCTATACCATATCCTAATCCGTATCCGATAGAGCTATCCGGTTTCCGGTATCATATCCGGGCGGATAGTAAAATCTCCACCCATTTTCCTGTTTTGGCGGATTTCGGAACCGGATTCGGCCGGAAATTATCTGATCCGATTTCACCCTTAGTTTTGGGACACGGCGAAGAGCTGACGCCCGAGAAACGGCTGACTGTCGGCAAATTTGTGGATGCACCGTTTCCATCGTCTGTCCGTTAATGTACTTTACTTTGCCGTCAGCCGCGTTTGACTATCAGCAAAGCCTTTGCCGACAGCCCGAAGGAAAAACGCCGGCAAAGAGTCCTTTGCCAGTCTGTTCATTGCCGACACAGTTTTCCCACGGTTTGACCTCAGCAAAGGTTTTGCCGACAGCTTTATGCCCTTTGCTGATTGTATGTTACAATCGGCAAACCAGCAGATTCTTGTACTGGAGGGCGGCTGTGCCAGTGAAATGGAGAGTAAGCATAGGAGGCCTTAAAATCAACAGGTACATTGAACATGCGAAAATATTTCTCACAAGTATCCTTCCAGATCTTAGGCTGTTCACCATCGAACTTGGGAAATGATGTTTTAGGCATGCAAAAATCACTACGGTTATCCTAGAAGGGTGATCATGATTATATCTGTGGCCATGTGATGGTGAACCAAACTCAAAAATAGTATCATGAGTATGAGGCGCACCATTTGCCAGGGCAAGCGCCGGAGTGTTGGACACTCGCACAGCGTCACCCTGTGTAGTTGGTTCTGCCCGGCGCCCATCGGGGCTAGGGAATCCACGGGATGCAGCAGAAGAACTCTCGAGAGTTGAGAGGCGCTGGCCCAATCCCTCGAGACGAGTGTTGATGTGGTGCAAGACGGTGTCGATGGTGGGCTGCCCGGTGTCGAGAGCATTGATGTTGTTGATGATGCGCTCCTGAGTCTGCTCGATCCGTGTGTTTTGGACCTTCAGATCGGAGCAGAGCACCACGGCCTTTGCTTCCTTGAGTTGGGCATCGATATCCGCGCACGCGGCCTCCGCCGTGTTGACACGCTGCTCTACACTGCCCATCCGCGTAGTGAGAGTCTGGCCACGAGCAGTTCTCGCCGTCGCAACACTCCGAACAAACCCCCAACCCAGCTGGGGTACACTTGCGTGTTTTGCCCCGATCTGCAGGAGATCAGCACCCCACGCCCTGGTTTTACGGTGTCTGCCAAGAGATTGTGTTGCGTAGGGAAAAAAAATCAGGCTTGGAATTTTGTCGAACAGGTGGTGCGCACAGATGGAGAAGAGAAATTTGGCGGATTTTACCGGTGGATCGGTGGGCTCGGATACCAGTTGTAACGTTCCCTATACTACGAAGGCGACACACCAACAAGATACATGGGAATCTGGGGTTCCATTGCGCAGGTTCATACTACAAAGGAAAGCAACAGGAGGAAAGAGAAGGGTAGGTAGACAAGATACAAGTCAATTCTGATAATCCCCTTGCTACAGCTCTTCCACTCGGTTTAAGCATTGGCCGTCGCTTCAGGCTTGGTTCTGGGCTATTTCCGTCGCCATCCCATCGCCCAGCAAGCCCATGCTACTTCTGGTGCTTTCTTCTTCTTCTTTTCTCCTTTGCGCTGAGTCACAATGGTTGTGACACAAAGTTCCAGACGTGACAAGATTTTACATAAACCTTGGTTGGAAGTTCACTTCACCTTCCAGCCTCAGCCTATCCAAGGCAAGTCAAGGTATCATAGGATGGCCTACTTGGTGCTATTATGCCAAACTTCAAGTCAAGAAGCTCCATTTCTTGCAGCATCCGAACCTTCCGGCCTCAGCCTATCCAAGGCAAGGCAAGTCAAGGTATCATAGGATGGCCTACTTGGTGCTATTTCTACTCAGCTATTTAAAGGATTGAACCCACAGAAGCTGAATACCAAGGAGCTAGACAGATTTCACTGGAAAAAAAAAATCATAATGATGTCATCTAGTCTTCTCCTCCAGAGGTTGGCAAGATGGTGCCCGTGGGTGCTGAGGGATGAGCCGAAGCAACCCGTCAGAGTTGTCGTCACGGGCGCCGCGGGTAACACCAACAGTTCACAACCCCAGACACTGGGGGAATCTGTAATTTGTTAAAAAATCACATCCTCACACAAGGGTGTGGGCTTGCAGGGCAGATTGGGTACGCCATCGTCGCGATGATAGCGAGGGGCCTGATGCTAGGACCCGACCAGCCGGTGGTCCTCCACATGCTCGGTCTCCCGACCGCCGCCGACGCCCTCAATGGCGTCAGGATGGAGCTGGTCGACGCCGCGCTGCCTCTGCTCAGAGGTAATCATCCACTTGCAGTTTTCAGCTTCCTAGCCAGGTTCCAATTAGGTGTAGTTTAGTTTTTTTTTTCTTTTCTGAAGAAAGGAGGATAGACCTGCAACGGTTGATGCACACATCCATAAACGTTTGTGAAACGCAGGCGTCGTGGCGACGAGCGATGAGGCCGAAGCGTTCAAAGGCGTCAACGTGGCCATCTTGATCGGTGGATGGCCGAGGAAACAAGGGATGGAGAGGAAAGATCTCATTGCCAAGAACGTACAAATCTACAAGTCTCAGGCATCTGCTCTGCAGCAGCACGCTGCCCCAAACTGCAAGGTGTGACGCGCCAAAGGGGTACGTAGAAACCGTCCAGGTTAAAACAAGTTTGAACCGAGCTTTGTTGGATTTGCAGGTTCTGGTGGTGGCTAACCCTGCAAACACAAACGCGCTCGTCCTCAAGGAGTACGCCACCGCGATCCCCGCCAAGAACATCACCTGCCTCACACGGCTCGACCACAACCGTGCCCTGGGCCAGATCGCCGAGAAGCTGAGCGTGCACGTCGGCGACGTCAAGAACGCCATCATATGGGGGAACCACTCCTCGACCCAGTTCCCCGACGCCAGCCACGCCACCGCCAGGACCGAGCTCGGCAAGAGACCGGTGAAAGAGCTCGTCGCAGACGAAAAATGGTAGTCGCCTAGCTTCCTCAGTTCCTACTACAGCTGGCTAGCTAGCACTACGCGCGGAGTAAGCTTGATCTTTCTTGTGTGTACGTACACGCATGCGTGGTGAAGGCTGAGGGAGGAGTTCGTCGGCACCGTCCAGCAGCGCGGCGCGGCGGTGATCAAGGCGCGCAAGCAGTCGAGCTCGCTGTCCGCCGCCAGCGCGGCGTGCGACCACATGAGAGACTGGATCCTTGGCACCCCCAAGGTCCCCTCCCTACACGTTCTGCCTTCTCTAAACATCTCTATCACTCTCAAGTTGTTAATTAGTGGCGTTTGCTCCTCCGTCAGGGTACGTGGGTGTCCATGGGTGTATACTCCGATGGCAGCTATGGCGTTCCGGAGGGCCTCTTCTATTCATTCCCGGTGACATGCGACAAGGGGGAGTGGTCTATCGTGAAGGGTGAGTCTCTCTTTTCTTTTCTGTTCCGTCCTTCCAAGTTGTCATTTGCATGCATGCATGCATGCATGGGTGTATATGTATTGACGCATCATATCTGTCCCTGTGTTTAAGGTCTTCAGATTGACGACTTTGCACGCACCAAGATGGAGGCATCGGCCAGCGAGCTCAAGGAAGAGAAGTCCATGGCGATAAACATCCTCTCTGATCTCAAGTAAAGCATTTGTTCAGTGAAATAAACCAGCTGTGAATACCAACGGCCGAAGCTGGGCTTAAGTGGATATATATATGTTCAGTTAGGCCTTGTTGCATTACCAGACAATAAAGAAAAGTTTCATGTCCCACATATTATTGCCTTTCGTCCTGTAAAAAAAACGCCACTACCTCAATTGGAATGTCAAAATAGACTAAATATAGCCTGAACAATCCTAAAAATCCCTCTAATGAGATAATAAAGAACTCAATGCAGATGGTATCCTATTGCAAGGATGGTCTTATAAGAATCCAAAAGAGGTCAGGCTGGACGTATCGAGCGGGCTTTTTGGCCCGCTTGTGAACCGCTCTGGACCGTCCGACCTGTCCCAGGCCGCTAGAAAAAATGGCCGGTTCGAGTTGTCAATTTCGGCCAAAAAATCGACCGGTCCGGTCCAGTTTTGACCCGGTCTGGCTCGCTTGGACCGACGAGAGGCCCAGCTCAACAGGCCACCTCTCATCCCGACCAGGCGAGAGGCGACCACATGCACGCACGCAGCCAACAGTTCCCATCCCCGACCCGACGCTCCCCTAGGTTCCTTCCAATCGCTGCCGCTGGCGTGTTCGCCGCTTCGCCAGTCGCCGCCGTCAGATCCTCCAGCCGTGACCCCTCTCCTAGTGGTCGTGGCCCTCCTCATGATGCGCCGAAGCTGGACGCGTCGGGTGCGGCGCCGACAGTGGATGCTGCAGCTCCGCTGCATGCCGGCGTGGGACGCCCCCGTTCCCGCCCGTTAAAATATCCACCACACAAAGATAATGGTGTTTGTTCTTCTCAATGTGCGCAAGATCAACGGTTTGTTAGGGAACCACTAGATGCTTCTTCTTCCTCATGTAAATGCTCTTATAGATGTCTTGTTGAACCAAGGAGTGAAACCTTGGATCATGAGCACTCTTGCATTTCGCATATTGGGAGGATTGGAGCCTCAAGTTGTGATATGTTTGCTTCAAAACTCGCTTGTAGTCCACGGGTTGGTATCCTCTATTCTTTGTGGCCTTCTTTACCTCAAGCACCATTCCAAATTTTTCCACAAGGGTCCTCAAGGTATTTGGAAACATCGTACGAGCCGGTGCATTTGGTTTGCTTCTTGTCCCACGGCTAGGCCGGGGTATCCATATGTGTATTATTCTTGAGACTGACTGCATCCGCATGTATATTTAACGATTGCGTAAGTCTCCTCACTTGGATAAATCTGTGTACGACTCGAAGAAAAGAAGCTTTGGGCATGATGGAAGACGTCCTGGACGTGAAAATTATCAAAGATGCTAATTTGGGTGATCGTGCTATTGCCATTATTTTTCCTTACATCCATACGGATGGACTCCATCCACACACTCTTCCTTTCCTCCTCCTCAACTCCACTCTCCTGGCACCCCAATTTTTCTTAAGAAAACCATGCTTTATTGATCAACCGAATATATTAGTTTGCGAACTCCAATCTCCACAAAATAAACAAAAAAAAAGCACCATTCCAATTTGATGAAAGTCCACATTTTGCCCTTGAACTTTCCACAAAATTCACTTTTCATTCTAAATCTTTCATTTGGTCCAAAATGAACCCTAAATTCTCAGAATAGTTCACTAACACGGTTTTCCTGATTCCATGCTGACGTGAACACCTTTGGCTAAAAACCACATATCACTTGAACTGAACTGGGTCGCTCGTCTGCTCTCCCTCTCTCCCCTTAGGCTTTGTTTGGATGTCTGTATTGGAGGGCTCCGTATTGAATTGGCTGGAATACCAATTCAGTAAGGAAATTGAAATGGACATTAATATAAATTCGCTTGTTTGGTTGTTCATTGAATTGGCACATGGAATCCCAGCAGCCAACAACAACAGCAGCAGCAGGAACAGCAACAGCAGCAGCAACAACAGCAGCAGCAACAAGAGCAACAGCAACAGCAACAGCAGCAGCAGCAGCAACAACAGCAACATCAACAGCAGCAACAACAACAGCAACAACAAAAGCAGCAACAGCAACTATAACAGCAGCAGTAAACAACAGCAACAACAACAACAACAACAGCAACAACAACAACAACAACAACAACAACAACAAACATAAGCAGTATGTAACAATAGTTTAGATAGGTTCAAGTTCAACAAGACTAACAAGGACACTGACATCTACTACGCAACCTTTCTTCTTGTAGACGTTGTTGGGCCTTCAAGTGCAGAGTTTTGTAGGACAGTAGCAAATTTCCCTTAAGTGGATGACCTAAGGTTTATCAATCCGTGGGAGGCGTAGGATGAAGATGGTCTCTCTTAAACAACCCTGCAACCAAATAACAAAGAGTCTCTTGTGTCCCCAACACACCCAATACAATGTAAATTGTATAGGTGCACTAGTTCGGCAAAGAGATGGTGATACAAGTGCAATATGGATAGTAGATATAGGTTTTTGTAATCTGAAAATATAAAAACAGGAAGGTAACTAGTGATAAAAGTGAGCACAAATAATATTGCAATGCTTGGAAACAAGGCCTAGGGTTCATACTTTCACTAGTGCGATCTCCCAACAGTGCTAACATAGTTGAATCATATGATAATCCCTCATATGCGACAAAGAGTTCATTCCAAAGTCACAAATAGCGGAGAACAAACGAAGAAATTATTGTAGGGTACTAAACCACCTCAAAGTTATCTTTTCCGATGAATCTTATGAGCTATCCCTATAAGTGTCACGAACAGCCCTAGAGTTCGTACTAAAATAACACCTTAAGATATACATCAACCAAAACCCTAATGTCACCTAGGCACTCCAATGTCACCACAAGTACCCACGGGTTTGATTATACGATATGCATCACACAATCTCAGATTCATCTATTCAAACCAACACAAAGAACTTCAAAGAGTGCCCCAAAGTTTCTACTGGAGAGTCAAGACGAAAACGTGTGCCAACCCTTATGCATAAGTCCCCGAGGTCACGGAACCCGCAAGTTGATCACCAAAACATACATCAAGTGACTCACGTGAATATCCCATTGTCACCACAGATATCCATATACAAGACATACATCAAGTGTTCTCAAATCCTTAAAGACTCAATCCGATAAGAAAACTTCAAAGGGAAAACTCAATTCATCACAAGAAGATAGAGAGGGAAAAACTCCATATGATTCATCTATATTAATAAAGCTCGCGGTACATCAAGATCATGTCATCTCAAAAACACGAGAGAGAGATCAAACACATAGCTACTGGTACATACCCTCAGCCCCGAGAGTGAACTACTCCCTCCTCGTCATGGAGACCGCCGGGATGATGAAGATGGCCTCCAGTGATGGTTTCCCCCTCCGGCAGGGTGCCGGAACGGGCTCCCTTTTGGTTTTTCGTGGCTACAGAGACTTGCGGTGGCGGAACTCCCCATCTTGGTTTCTTTCTGGAGGTTACTGGATATATAGGGGTACTTGGCGTTGGAATCACATCAGGGGGATCCACAAGGCGGCGACAAGCCAGGGGGCACGCCCGAGGGGGGGCGCCTCGTGGCTCTTCTGGCCCACCTCCAATGCTCTGTGGGCTTCTTCTAGTCCATAAATAATCACCGTAAATTTTTATTCCGTTTGCACTCCGTTTGATATTCCTTTTCTGTAAAACTCAAAAATAAGGAAAAAAACAGAAACTGGCACTGGGCTCTAGGTTAATAGGTTAGTCCCAAAAATAATATAAAATAACATATTAATGCATATAAAGCATCCAAAATAGATAATATAATAGCATGGAATAATAAAAAATTATAGATATGTTGGAGACGTATCAAGCATCCCCAAGCTTAATTCCTGCTCGTCCTCGAGTAGGTAAATGATAAAAATATAATTTTTGATGTGGAATGCTACCTAACATATTTATCCATATAATTTTCTTTATTGTGGCATGAATATTCAGATCCATAAGATTCAAAACAAAAGTTTAATATTGACATAAAAACAATAATACTTCAAACATACTAATAAAGCAATCATGTCTTCTCAAAATAACATGGCCAAAGAAAATTATCCCTACAAAATCATATAGTCTGGCTATGCTCCATCTTCATCACACAAAGTATTAAATCATGCACAACCTCGGTTTTAGCCAAGCAATTGTTTCATACTTTAGTATTCTCAAACTTTTTCAACTTTCACGCAATACATGAGCGTGAGCCATGGATATAGCACTATAGGTGGAATAGAATATGGTGGTTATGGAGAAGACAAAAAGAAGAAGATAGTCTCACATCAACTAGACGTATCAATGGGCTATGGAGATGCCCATCAATAGATATCAATGTGAGTGAGTAGGGATTGCCATGCAACGGATGCACTAGAGCTATAAGTGTATGAAAGCTCAAAAGAAACTAAGTGGGTGTGCATCCAACTCGCTTGCTCACGAAGACCTAGGGTAATTTGAGGAAGCCCATCATTGGAATATACAAGCCAAGTTCTATAATGAAAAATTCCCACTAGTATATGAAAGTGACAATGTAGGAGACTCTCTGTCATGAAGATCATGGTGCTACTTTGAAGCACAAGTGTGGAAAAAGGAATAGTAGCATTGCCCCTTCTCTCTTTTTTTTTTATTTTTTTTCTCTTTTTTTTGGTGGGCTTCTTTGGCCTCTTTTTTTATTTGGGCTTCTTTGGCCTCTTTTATTTTATTGTAAAGTTCAGAGACTCGTCCCAACTTGTGAGGGAATCATAGCTTCCATCATCCTTTCCTCACATGGGACAATGCTCTATAATGATGATCATCACAGTTTTATTTACTTACAACTTGATACTAGAACAAAATATGACTCTATATGAATGCCTCCGGCGGTGTACCGGGATGTGCAATGACTCAAGAGTGACATGTATGAAAATTATGAATGGTGGCTTTGCCACAAATACGATGTCAACTACATGATCATGCAAAGCAATATGACAATGACGAAGCGTGTCATAATAAACGGAACGGTGGAAGTTGCATGGCAATATATCTCGGAATGGCTATGGAAATGCCGTAATAGGTAGGTATGGTGGCTGTTTTGAGGAAGGATATATGGTGGGTGTAATGCACCGGCGAAAGTTGCGCGGTACTAGAGAGGCTAGCAAAGGTGGAAGGATGAGAGTGCGTATAATCTATGGACTCAACATTAGTCATAAAGAACTCACATACTTATTGCAAAAGTCTATTAGCTATCGAAACAAAGTATTAGACGCATGCCCCTAGGGGAAGGGTTGGTAGGAGTTAATCATCGCGCGATCCCAACCTCCACACAAAGGATGACAATCAATAAATAAATCATGCTCCGACTTCATCACATAACGGTTCACCATACGTGCATGCTACGAGAATCACAAACTTTAACACAAGTATTTCTACCAATCCACAATTACTCACTAGCATGTCTCTAATATCACCATCTTTATATCTCAAAAGAATAATAAGGAATCAAACTTCTCATAGTATTCAATGCACTTTATATGAAAGTTTTTATTATATCTCTCTTGGATGCCCATTATATTAGGACTAAATTCATAACCTAAGCAAATTACCATGCTGTTTAAGACTCTCAAAATAATATAAGTGAAGCATGAGAGTTCATCAATTTCTATAAAATGAAACCACCGCCGTGCTCTACAAAGATATAAGTGAAGCACTAGAGCAAAAGACAAACTACTCCAAAAAGATATAAGTGAAGATAAATGAGTAGTCAAAAAATTAAATAACTATGTGAAGACTCTCTCATCTAAGAATTTCAGATCTTATGTTTTTTTATTCAAACAACAAAACAAAATAAAATGACATTCCAAGGATAGCACATATCATGCGAAGAAGCAAAAACTTAGGTTCAACCGATACTAACCGATAATTGTTCATGAAGAAAGGTGGGATGCCTACGAGGGCATCCCCAAGCTTAGATGCTTGAGACTTCTTGAAATATTAATTAGGGATGCCTTGGGCATCCTCAAGCTTGAGCTCTTGTGTCTCCTTAATTCCTCTCATATCACGGTTTCCCTAAATCTTAAAAACTTCATCGACACAAAACTCAACAAGAACTCGTGAGATAGGTTAGTATAAATCAACGCATAACCTTATCATTCTTTACTGTAGAAAATCACTAAAATTATAATTTGACATTGCATACTAAATGCCTCTGCATATTTAATACTCCTATCCTCAAATAGAATCATTAAACAAGCAAACATATGCAAAACAAGCATAACTTCAAAACTTTCAACACATAGAGAGGAAACTTGATATTATTGCAATATGTAAAAGCATATGTTCCCCTCTCATAATAATTTTCAGTAGCATCATGAATGAATTCAACAATATAACCACCACATAAAGCATTCTTTTCATGATCTACATGCATAGAAATTTTACTACTCTCCACATAAGCAAATTTATTCTCATCAATAGTAGTGGGAGCAAACTCAACAAAATAACTATCATGTGAGGCATAATCCAATTGAAAATTAAAATCATGATGATAAGTTTCATGGTTATCATTATTCTTTATAGCATACATGTCATCACAATAATCATCATAAATAGAAGGCATGCTTTCATCATAATAAATTTGCTCATCAAAATTTGGGGGACTAAACATATCATCTTCATCAAACATAGCATCCCCAAGCCTGTAGCTTTGCATATCATTAGCATCATAGATATTCAAAGAATTCATACTAACAACATTGCAATCATGGTCATCATTCAAAGATTTTATGCAACATTTTATTAACTTCTTCTATCAATTGAGCATAATTTTCCGATCCATCATTTTCAAGAAAGACATGATAAAGACGAATAATATGAGGCAACCTCAATTCCATTTTTTTGTAGTTTTCTTTTATAGACTAAACTAGTGATAAAACAAGAAACTAAAAGATTCAATTGCAAGATCTAAAGATATACCTTCAAGCACTCACCTCCCCGGCAACGGCGCCAGAAAAGAGTTGGATGTCTACTACGCAACCTTTCTTCTTGTAGACGTTGTTGGGCCTCCAAGTGCAGACTTTTGTAGGACAGTAGTAAATTTCCCTCAAGTGGATGACATAAGGTTTATCAATCTGAGGGAGGCGTAGGATGAAGATGGTCTCTCTCAAACAGCCCTGCAACCAAATAACAAAGAGTCTCTTGTGTCCCCAACACACCCAATACAATGGTAAATTGTATAGGCGCACTAGTTCGGCGAAGAGATGGTGATACAAGTGCAATATGGATAGTAGATATAGGTTTTTGTAATCTGAAAATATAAAAATAGCAAGGTAACTAGTGATAAAAGTGAGCACAAACGGTATTGCAATGCTTGGAAACAAGGCCTAGGGTTCATACTTTCACTAGTGCGATCTCCCAACAGTGCTAACATAGTTGAATCATATGATAATCACTCACATGCGACAAAGAGTTAACTCAAAGTCACAAATAGTGGAGAACAAATGAAGAAATTATTGTAGGGTACGAAAACACCTCAAAGTTATCTTTTCCGATCAATCATATGAGCTATCCCTATAAGTGTCACGAACAGCTCTAGAGTTCGTACTAAAATAACACCTTAAGATACACATCAACCAAAACCCTAATGTCACCTAGGCACTCCAATGTCACCACAAGTACCCGCGGATTTGATTATACGATATGCATCACACAATCTCAGATTCATCTATTCAAACCAATACAAAGAACTTCAAAGAGTGCCCCAAAGTTTCTACCGGAGAGTCAAGACGAAAACGTGTGCCAACCCTTATGCATAAGTCCCCGAGGTCACGGAACCTGCAAGTTGATCACCAAAACATACATCAAGTGACTCACATGAATATCCCAGTGTCACCACAGATATCCATATGCAAGACATACATCAAGTGTTCTCAAATCCTTAAAGACTCAATCCGATAAGAAAACTTCAAAGGGAAAACTCAATTCATCACAAGAAGATAGAGAGGGAAAAACTCCATATGATTCATCTATATTAATAAAGCTCGCGGTACATCAAGATCATGTCATCTCAAGAACATGAGAGAGAGATCAAACACATAGCTACTGGTACATACCCTCAGCCCCGAGGGTGAACTACTCCCTCCTCGTCATGGAGACTGCCGGGATGATGAAGATGGCCTCCGGTGATGGTTTCCCCCTCCGGCAGGGCGCCGGAACGGGCTCCCTTTTGGTTTTTCGTGGCTACAGAGGCTTGCGGTGGCGGAACTCCCCATCTTGGTTTCTTTCTAGAGGTTACTGGATATATAGGGGTACTTGGCGTTGGAATCACGTCAGGGGGATCCACGAGGCGGCGACAAGCCAGGGGTGCGCCCCCTAGGCTTGTGATCGCCTCGTGTCTCTTCTGGCCCACCTCCAATGCTCCCTGGGCTTCTTCTGGTCCATAAATAATCACCGTAAATTTTTATTCCGTTTGAACTCCATTTGATATTCCTTTTCTGTAAAACTCAAAAATAAGGAAAAAACAGAAACTGGCACTGGGCTCTAGGTTAATAGGTTAGTCCCAAAACTAATATAAAATAGCATATTAATGCATATAAAACATCCAAAACAGATAATATAATAGCATGGAAAAATAAAAAATTATAGATACGTTGGAGACGTATCAGACACATACATAACAGGAACATATCATTTCGATAAATCAAGCCAAAATTAATAGCCATGCCTTCCTCAAGTTCATGGGCAGTTCCATTAGAGCTTCAAACAGATGCTCATTGAGAATCAACTTCCCATAAGACTGCAACATGTCTGCTTCCGCCAAACCTGGTATCAAGTGAAGTGCATCAAGTATTTCAGCAAGAACGGTAGCCTTTGGCAATGGAAGTGGATCATTTGTCTTCAAAGCATCCCTAAAAGTAGTCTTCATGTCTCCAAGCATGCACATAATGTCATCACCTATTTGCTGTCTCTTTGGTGCCATTTCTGGAGAGACTTCAATTGGTTCTGCTTCTGGATCTACAGCAATCACAGCACCTGTCTTCGCACCTTCACCATGAGGCCGGAGGCGGCGGAGGAGGAGGGGACGTGGACGGAGGAGGAGGAGGGGATGGGCGGCGGAGGAGGAGGGGATTACCTGCGCCGCCGCTGGAGTTATTCGCTGGGCGCACTGCCTCTATGTTTTTTCGTGGTCGCGGGGACAAAAAGAGGGTCGAAGCGTTATGTTTTGCGTGCGCGCGCCGGGGGTGGGGGGTGGGGGGTCCAGCCTAATAAGAGCGGGAGGGGTCGGTATTGAGAGAGGGAAGGGCGCGTGCGACCGAAAACCGTGTTGTATTCGATCCTATTTCCGTTCACCGTTTCGGTGCGCATCCAAACAACTGAATTGGCGGCCGGGGAATACCAAATCCCAATTCGGGACTGTAATTCGGACATCCAAACATAGCCTTAGTTGTACCCTAGCAGTATCGCCCCACCTTAGCCGTGCTTCCACGCCTAGTAGCACAGCACCGCACCGCTCTGCCATCTTCCAGCTGAGCGGGCCACCTCACCAGAAGTAAGGAGGAGGTTGCATGTTGTGCGATGTCTGGGTGAATCAACTTGAATACGCAAGACTAGTCCTCACAAGCTTTTATGTGTAACAAGCATCAATTGGGGGCGAACTACTACAAAGGCTTGTGTACTAGAGCCAAGCAAAAAAAATTGAAGAAAAACAATCATCTGCCACATGGCGGCAATGGCACCGTCGATGAGGTGGCACTGCCGAGTTGTCGCGGAATCGCGCCAAGAGGAAGATAGGGATTTGACTCGGTTCGGGATTTTGACCAACCGTTGGTTGGGATTTGAAGGTTGGGTGCCATTGGAAGAGCCAGACGTTTGGGTTGAGTCCAGTTCGGTCCGAGTGAGGTGCGATTTTTAGCCACATGGTGTCCACTTTAGCAGATAATTTAGAGAGACCGTGTGAGTGAACTATTCCGAGAGTTTAGGGTTTGTTTTGGACCAAACGAAAGATTTAGGATAAAAATTCACTTTTCTGTAAAGTTTAAGAGAGAAAATTAGACTTTCTTCTTCTAAATTACATGCCTTGGACGTAAAAAAAAGAGCACCAGCCATAATTTTATTTATAAGAAGCCAGACAACAAGACCGAACACATCGACTTACACAAAGAAAGAAAATATCCGGCGGCCATCTTATTTAGACTAGCCACGCTCAACTACCGCTAACCTATTGCCAGGCGTAGAGTTGCATGCACCAATCAGTTCGCCTAAAAGTTCAAACTGGTGGAGAAATGTGGACAATGCATTTATACTTCAACACCGGGGACCAAATCCACCCGCAGAAAACAGCAAAGCACGTCACAACACCTTCAACAAGATAATGATGCACATATGTCAACGCCGCCTAATCTAGCCAAGAGGCACATAGTTTTCGCCTCCGCGAAATTAAGCGCACTTGTAGTCGACGCACTTACCATTTCAAGGAGACTGGTAAATGGAGAATAATAAGCTTTGCGTGTGACAAGCTAGATGTTGCTTTGGCTATCAAGGATGGGTCGAAAAGAAAAAGGAAAGTTAGTGGTTAATCATCATGAGAAAGCTAGGCTCGCGATGCCTGCACTACGTACCGCGCACTGCCCGTGCGCTGATCGAGTGCCACGACAAGACAGTGGAGAGTAACGTGCATGTGTCTTTCCCGCTTGGCTGGGCTGGGCCTGGGTGGCTAGCTTCACGCAACGCTGGCTGCATCCTGCATGCATGAAACTTTGTGTTTGCGTACTCTTGTATTTTTTTACGAATCTGTCCCCTTTGGTTTCTGTGGGCTCGTCTGGGGTCGGCTCCACATAGCACGGCACCGAACTTATACAGCTCGGCGCCGTGTAGTGTGGCGCCGACATGTACAACTTCGGCGTCATGCTATGTGGCGCCGACCCCAGGAGCCAGATTCCAAATTAGTTTTGCCCAAGGGTCAGATGTGCCTCAAGTCCTGCAAAGGGGGCAGATTTGTCAAAAAATACCACACTCTTGGATGCATGGTAGGTGTCGTACGTGTCGGGCATCTCCAAATTGGACCCTCAAATCGCCCGCAAGCGTCCGGACCGAGCTGTCCGGACGCAGTTTGTCATCCAACGCCGTCCCGCATTTGTCCGTGGACCAGTTCGGCTGTCCGAAATCCCGCAAACCGGGAGCAGACTAGGAGGGGCTTTGCGGGAGTCCGGACCTCCGCCATGTAGGACTCCGACACCCCCGGCCCACCCAAAACCACACCCGGACCTCGCGTCTCCATCCCTTCCCCCTCTCTCTGCATCCACTTCCTCCCTCGCCGACGCCACCGCTGTACCACCCGGCCGCCGGCCAAGACCTTGCCGGACCTCCGCCGCTCCAACCAGTCGCCACGCCACTTTGCCTACGCCGCCGTTCCACACTTCTCCTCCGTCCGCCGCGCAGGTACCATCCGCCCCTGCAGATGTCGTCCGTCGGGGTGACCATGCCCGGCAAGTGTTTGGTGAAATGCACGTGCTAAAATTTTGACAATTTTCCTCCCTTCTTTGAAGCAATGGATTCGGACATGGAGTACATCTATGAGCACTACATCGAGTCGTCCAACGAGGAGAATTATGCGGATGAAACGGCGATGATGCAGGCGGTCCTTGCAGATGAAGAGTATGTTCTCAATTTCAAGGGATCGGTCAAGGGTCATCGAGTGCTGAACCGGAACAGGGCACGAGGGCATTTGATGTTGATGGACGACTAATTTGCCCCCGATGCCCTATTCGCGGTCAACTCTCGCCGGCGCTTTCTGATGCAGAAAAATCTGTTCGATCGCCTCTACAATGTCTTCCGGAGTTACGATGACTACTTCATCTTGAAGAAGTATGCCGTAGGAAGAATTGGATTCTCTGGTTACCAGAAATGCACGGCTGCATTGCAGATGCTTGCATATGGCACGGCCATAGATTCTTGGGACAGAAAAGAGCTCACTTTGCCAAACGACAAGAAGGAGCTAGAAAGGATGTGCAAAGGGCATTTGGAGTGCCCCAAGCCTGTTTTGCAGTTGTTCGTGGACCTGCTAAACAATGGGATCCAGAGACCTTGTGGGAGGTGATGACATGTTGTGTGATCATGCACAACATGACCGTGGAGGATGAGGGTGAAGATGCTGTCGGAGGTCTGAATTTTGAGAACATGGGTGATCCTATCCAACTCCCACATCAGAATCTGGCCACGTTTAATGAGTTTGTCCAAATGCATCAATAAATTCATCATCAAGCAACTCATGAGCAGCTCAAGGAAGATCTGATTAAGCATCTGTGGGCGGTTAAAGGGGACAACTAGAACATATGTGCGAGTTGAATTCAAGTTTGAACTATTTTATTTCAAAACTTAGTTGGATTATAATATTTAAATTAGAATTACTATCGCATTTGAATATTTTCACTCATCGAAGATTTGATATGCTATTTATTTTGAGTGTTCCGGACTTAGGGAGAAAAACGCGCACTATATGCAAATTAGGAGTACATGTGGAACTGTACCTGCGTATGAAGCATATATTCTTCCATCTTCTCTGGGCGGGGGCTGCAAATTAACAGGATCGATCATTCGTACGTACAACAAGACAAAAAAAAAAACTAAACTGCAAGTTGAGAAGCGCAAAGTATAGCTAGCTGCACTAGTGGGGATCGGACCGGATATACTCCAGTTCTAGGCTCGCTCGCTCACTCTCTGTACTTACTCACCAGACCAGACACATGCAGCAGCAGCAGCTGGTCGACCAGCCAGCACAGTTAATGGCGCCGCAGCTGCATCCTGATCGCCACCGCACCTGGGCTTGCATACTACTTGTAGTCCTAGTAACGCTCACGAGCCAGCAGCTGGGTGGCGGCGGCGTCGATGCCCTGAGCCTTGACCACTACCGGCGGCCACACGATGGGGTTCGCGCACTGCTCGTCGTTCCAGGGCCGCATCCGCGGGTTCCGGGGCGTGGACCCGGCGCTGAGGAGCCCGCCCTTCGCGGCCGCGCTGCGCGGGGCGTGCCCAGCTAACAACACGGCGAGGGGCGCCCGGGCAGTGACGCATCCCAAGACGCGGCGGTTCGTGGCGCTGTACGCGGCGTCGCAGGACGCCTTCTTCAGGGCCTTCGTCAGCTCCATGCTCAGGATGAGCGCGCTCAACCAGCCCGGCGGCGAGGTCCGGGCAAACTGCAGGCGACGCAATTAGCTATATTTCATTCCACGCTAGTAACTGTAACTGTACTGTACGTATTCAGAATTTACCTTGTATCCTTGAAGTTATTGGTCTATCCTCTATTTATCTATATTTCATTTTAAAAACAAAGTAGAGCCAAACATTGTACCAACTTCAAAAAGTGGAACATCCTAAATTCCAAAACCAAATTCAAGTTCTGCAATAGAAGTTTAGGAATGCTAGAGCATGCAAGTTCTGTGTTATTAACAGAAGGTTGATTGGTCTGATAAATTTGCAAATTAAAAAAATATTAGACATGGAGGTGTCCGCATATTTGTGGTAAACCTGCTCTGAAGAAATATTTCTTTATTAGTTTTCGACGTGGGGTGCGGAATCCCTTGCTAACCTCTTTTTTCGTACTCATTTCGTGTTGCTAATTTTTCAGTTAGTGTACATGGTAGAACATGTTGGATTTTGAGGAATGATGCATCCATGGTCAAGTTTATTCTATAGACTTGCTTAAGTTAAAACAAATATTCCCAAGCGATGGCAGGGCAAGATGACAGATTTTTTTAAGCAGCGGCAATGCTACAGCAAGGGCGGATGAAATTGAATGAATGCGCATGCGAAAAGGGAGAAAGTAAGGAGAGATGGTTGTTAAAGAGACACGATGAGTGTGGTAGAGAATCAATGTAGTTGTTATATGGATGGAATCAACATGTTGTCTTGTTTGACACACTTCTTGGAAGAACAAAAAATTTGATTAATATTTTTTGTCATTCCGTGGCAACGCACGAGCACTCAGCTAGTAGCAAGTAATTGCCAAACTGTTTGTAAAAAAACACAGAGATAAGTCCATATTACAACCTCGAACTACCACCGAAGTCTCTAAAACACAACCCTGAACTACGAAACCGTCTAATTTACAACCCTCAACTTTCAAAACCGGACAAAAAACAACCCTGGAGTGGTTTCTGACCGGTTTTGACCAGTCAACAGCCTAGTCAGCGCCAAGTCATCCACAAAAAATTAGACGGAAAATTCAAATTCAGAGCCATTTTTGGGTCAATTTTTGTCAAAAAAATAGTTTCCAGAAAAAATTGAAAAAATTCTCAAAAATCCCGTCAACCCTAATATTCAATCTAGGAAAAATTCAACCTGTTCTACCAAGTAGAAAAAAAATTAGAGGAAAAATTCTAATTCAGAGCCATTTTGGGTCAAATTTTGGCCCAAAAAAAGTTCCCAGAAAAAATTGAAAAAAATCTCAAAAATCCACACAACCATTATATTCAATCTGGGAAAGTCTCAACAAGTTTTGCCATGTAGAAAAATAATTAGTGTGAAAATTCAAATTCAGCCACTTTGGTACAAATTTTCGCAAAAAAAAGGTTTTCCAGAAAAGATTGAAAAAATTCTCAAAAATCCACACAACCGTTACATTCAATCTGTGAAAATTTCAAGAAGTTTTTCCCACTGGATAAAAAACAATATCAGATTTCAGATTCAGGGGATGGTGACATGGTGTATGACTTGGCGCTGACTAGGTTGTTGACTGGTCAAAACCAGCCAAAAACCACTACAGGGTTGTTTTCTATCCGGTTTTGAAAGTTCAGGGTTGTAAATTAGATGGTTTCGTAGTTGAGGGTTGTGTTTTAGACTTCGATGGTAGTCCGAGGTTGTAATATGGACTTATCTCAAAAACACATAATGATTTTTTTTTAATTTGCCATCGGTAGTAGGGGAATCAAAAATTCCCAAATTTTGCCATCTGAGTTGTACAAACAGATTCCCTACAAATCTGCAATCGGATATGTATACAATTTTTCATGCTCTAGGCACAATATCTGCCAACCACAAAACCAAAAAATTGCCATGTATTTAAAAAGTTTGAAGTATGTGTATGGGTAAAAAAATACACAACACCATGTATTTGCCATGATGCATAAATACGACTACTTGATGTCATGATTAAAAAAGCATATCATGGCAACAATTGTGTGTGAAATTGCCATGATGCATACACAAAACTTGTCATATGGTCAAAAACACAGCAAAAATGGTAGTGTGTGCAAATTTGCCATGATCTTGACAATGAAAACTGACAGATTTATATCTCTTCAACACACAAAAAGTTCCCATGCTCTAATGAAACATGTAAAAATTTGCTATATAGATCATGGAAAATGTAGAAAATTTGCTATATAGATCATGGCAAATGTAGAAAATTTTGTACTGGATACATGGCAGTTCAGCAAAAAAATAATATCCTAAACATCGTGGCAAATTTGCCGTGTGAACACATGCCAAGTTGCCATCACAAAAGGAATTGGGAATGTTACCCCAAAAAGAACAGATCAGACCATGAAACATAGTACTAGCACACATCAAATCAGACCATGATAGAAGAGTAGTGCTATCACGCATATCATAAGATGAAAAACAGATTTGTAGTAGCACGAGCGATCGAACTTAGTCATACCCCTTACCTGTCGACATTGTACGACGATGACCACTTCAGTGCACCTAGCTCGCTGTTGCGGCTCTGTCGGCGCTCACCGTCATCTTTGTCTCCACCCAGGCACCAGCTCCATGCTTACCCCTATGCTGCCTGACAAGCCATCCATCGTCGGTGTGCCAATCACCTATATTTGCCATCCGTGTAAACCTAAATTTTCCATTCAAAGACGAGCATACATTTTCCATCCGTGTAAACCTAAATATGTCATTCAAAAAGATTAGAAGATTTGTGAAATAGTCACATAAAAACAAATTTGCCATGGAATGTTCAAAATAATTTGCCATGGTATACAAAAAGAATTTACCATGGTTTGTTCAATAAATTTGGCCTGGTCCAAAAGAATTTACCATGGTATGTACAATAAATTTTGTCCTGGTGTGTAGATCATGGCAAATGAGGAGGAAAAAACTACCTGAATCATGGCAACCTATGCATATCATGGCAAAATTACTACCCTATATCATGGCAAAAAAAATACAATGTTGAAAAATGGTTAATTAAGTTTTTCAGCTACTAGTTCAGAGTGCACTTATGTATTTTGTTGTGTCAATGAGAGAATCTTGCATGATGGTTCACCACATTATTAGCTTCACCTCAAAAGCAAAAGAAACATGCATAGTTAAAATTGGCATGGTCCTATGGCAACTTTAAGAGAAAATGTTCTGTGGATCATGGCAAATTTAGAAAAATATTGTAGTGGTCACATGGCAAAAGTAGGAATGATGGTATCAAAAAAACATGGCAATTATGGAGGGAAATGTAAATTGTTACATGGCAAATTTTGAAAAATTTGTGTCCTAAATCAGGGAAAAATTAGAGAATGTCGAAAAGGTCACATGGCAAATGTAGTAATTTCTGTACTCTGGCGCATGATAACCCACAAGTATAGGGGATCAGTTGTAGCCTTTCTCGGTAAATAAGAGTGTCGAACCCAACGAGGAGCTAAAGGTAGGATTTGTATTCCCTTCAAGTTCTATCGACCACCGATACAACTCTAAGCGCACTTAACGTTCGCTTTACCTAGAACAAGTATGAAATTAGAAGTACTTTATAGGTGTGATAGGATAGGTTTGCAAGATAATAAAGAGCACGTAAATAAAAACTAGGGGTTGTTTAGATAAAGAAACAATTAAGTTAGTTCTAGTAGAGAGCTTTTTGTCACACTATAAAGTTATTTGTACCTAGGCAATCGATAACTAGACCGGTAATCATTATTGCAATTTTATATGAGGGAGAGGCCTAAGCTAACATACTTTCTCTTCTTGGATCATATGCACTTATGATTGGAACTCTAGCAAGCATCCGCAACTACTAAAGATCATTAAGGTAAAACCCAACCATAGCATTAAAGTATCAAGTCCTCTTTATTCCCATACGCCATAACCCACTTATCCGTGTTTGTGTTTCTATCACTCATGCAACGCAGACAATAAGCAAACCATGAACATATTGCAAACCCTACAGCGGGGATCCCTCACACTTGCGCGACATGGAGAGCACCATAGGATAGCACCAATAATAAAACATGCAACTCAAACCAATCACGATCATCAATGAACCCATAGGACAAGACAGATCTACACAAACATCATAGGATAGCCACACATCATTGGGAAATAATATATAGCGTTGAGCACCATGTTCAAGTAGAGATTACAGCGGGTAAAAGAGAGGTTACACCGCTGCATAGAGGGGGAGAGAGTTGGTGATGACGGCAGCGAAGTTGTTGGTGTAGATCGCCGTCACGATGATGGCCCCGGCGGCGTTCCGGCGCCACTGGGAGAGAGGGGGAGAGAGCCCCCCTCCTTCTTCTTCTTCCTTGACCTTCTCCCTAGATGGGAGAAGGGTTTCCCCTCTGGTCCATGGCGGCGGAGGGGCGAGAGCCCCTTCGAGATTGGATCTCTCTCTCTGTTTCCTTCTGTTTCTGCATTCCCAGATTCTGGCCTTTCACCGTTTCTTTAATTCCCGGAGATCCGTAACTCCGATTGGGCTGAAATTTTAACACGATTTTTATACGGATATTAGCTTTCTTGCGGCCGAAGAAGGGTACCAACCGCCTTACGAAGTGGCCACAAGGGTCCAGGGCGCGCCCCCCGTCCTTGTGGACTCCTCGGGCATCGTCTCGCGTTGATTCTTTTTCCCAAAAATCACATATATTCCAAAAAAAATCTCCGTAAGTTTTTATCGCGTTTGGACTCCGTTTAATATGGATTTTCTTCGAAACAAAAAACGTGCAACAAACAGGAACTGGCACTGGGCACTGGATCAATATGTTAGTCCCAAAAATAATATAAAAAGTTGCCAAAAGTGTATAAAAGTTGTAGCATATTGGCATGAAACAATCAAAAATTATAGATACGACGGAGACGTATCAGCATCCCCAAGCTTAATTCCTGCTCGTCCTCGAGTAGGTAAATGATAAAAAAGATAATTTTTGATGTGGAATGCTACCTAGCATAATCTTGATCACATAATCTAATCATGGCATGAATATTAAGACATGAGTGATTCAAAGCAATAGTCTATCATTTGACATAAAGACAACAATACTTCAAGCATACTAATAAAGCAATCATGTCTTCTCAAAATAACATGGCCAAAGAAAGTTATCCCTACAAAATCATATAGTCTGACTATGCTCCATCTTCACTACACAAAATATTCAAATCATGCACAACCCCGATGACAAGCCAAGCAATTGTTTCATACTTTTGATGTTCTCAAACCTTTTCAACTTTCACGCAATACATGAGCGTGAGCTATGCACATAGCACTATAGGTGGAATAGAATATGATGTTGGGGGTTGTGTGGAGAAGACAAAAAGGAAGAAAGTATCACATCGACGCGGCTAATCAACGGGCTATGGAGATGCCCATCAATTGATGTCAATGCGAGGAGTAGGGATTGCCATGCAACGGATGCACTAAAGCTATAAGTTTATGAAAGCTCAAAAAAAAGAAACTAAGTGGGTGTGCATCCAACTTGCTTGCTCATGAACACCTAGGGCATTTGAGGAAGCCCATCGTTGGAATATACAAGCCAAGTTCTATAATGAAAAATTCCCACTAGTATATGAAAGTGACAAAATAGGAGACTCTCTATCATGAAGACCATGGTGCTACTTTGAAGCACAAGTGTGGAAAAAGGATAGTAACATTGTCCCTTCTCTCTTTTTCTCTCATTTTTTTTTGTTTTTTTCTCCTTTTTACTTTTTTTTTGTTTGGCTACTTTGGCCTCTCTTTTTGTTGTTGGCTTCTTTGGCCTATTTTATTTTTCCTCACATGGGGCAATGCTCTAATAATGAAGATCATCACACTTTTATTTAGTTACAACTCAATATTACAACTCGATACTAGAACAAAGATATGACTCTATATGAATGCCTCCGGCGGTGTACCGGGATGTGCAATGATCTAGCGTAGCAATGACATCAAAAAACAGACAAGTCATGAAAACATCATGCTAGCTATCTTACAATCATGCAAAGCAATATGACAATGAATGCTCAAGTCATGTATATGATGATGATGGAAGTTGCATGGCAATATATCTCGGGATGGCTATGGAAATGCCATGATAGGTAGGTATGGTGGCTGTTTTGAGGAAGATATAAGGAGGCTTATGTGTGACAGAGCGTATCATATCACGGGGTTTGGATGCACCGGCGAAGTTTGCACCGACTCTTGAGGTGAGAAAGGGCAATGCACGGTACCGAAGAGGCTAGCAATGATGGAAGGGTGAGAGTGCGTATAATCCATGGACTCAACATTAGTCATAAAGAACTCACATACTTATTGCAAAAATCTATTAGTCATTGAAACAAAGTACTATGCGCATGCTCCTAGGGGGATAGATTGGTAGGAAAAGACCATCGCTCATCCCCGACCGCCACTCATAAGGAAGACAATCAATAAATACCTCATGCTCCAACTTCGTTACATAACGGTTCACCTTACGTGCATGCTACGGGAATCACAAACTTCAACACAAGTATTTCTACAATTCACAATTACCCACTAGCATGACTCTAATATCACCATCTTTATATCGCAAAACTATTGCAAGGAATCAAACATATCATATTCAGTGATCTACAAGTTTTATGTAGGATTTTATGACTAACTATGTGAATGACCAATTCCTGTCAACTCTCTAAATAGATATAAGTGAAGCAAGAGAGTTTAATTCTTTCTACAAAAGATATTCCCACGCTCTAACAAATATAAGTGAAGCAAAAGAGCATTCTACAAATGGCGGTTTTCTATGTGTAGGGAAACAGGCAATCCAAACTTCAAATGATATAAGTGAAGCACATGAAGCATTCTATAAAGCCATACTCAAAAGATATAAGTGAAGTGCAAAGAGCATTCTATAAATCAACCAAGGACTATCTCATACCAGCATGGTGCATTATTAAAAGAAAAATAAAAAGCACACGATGCTCCAAGATTTACGCATATCATGTGACGAATAAAAATATAGCTCCAAGTAAAATTACTGATGATCGTTAGAAGAAAGAGGGGATGCCTTCCGGGGCATCCCCAAGCTTAATTGCTTGGGAGTCCTTGAATATTACCTTTGGGTGCCTTGGGCATCCCCAAGCTTAGGCTCTTGCCACTCCTTATTCCTTCATCCATCGTGATCTCACCCAAAACATGAAAACTTCAATCACACAAAACTTAACAAAACCCTCGTGAGATCCGTTAGTATAATAAAACAAATCACCACTTTAAGTACTGTTGCAAACTCATTCATATTTTATTTTCGCATTGTAGCTACTGTATTATAACTTTTCCATGGCTTATAGCACCGATGCAATTGATAGTTTCATCAAAACGAGCAAAACAATGCATCAAAAACAGAATCTGTCAAAAACAGGACAGTCTATAGCAATCTGAAAATCTACCATACTTCTGTAACTCCAAAAATTCTGAAAAATTAGGAAAAAATAAAAAAAATTATAGAAGTACTTTTCAAAAAGTTTCAGAAGCGTTTGACTTTCCAGTAGAAAATGTAAAATCACGCACTACAGCCAAAGTTTCTGTTTTTGCACCGCACAAACCAAACAAGCAATCTAATCATCCTAAAGGCAAATCTTGGCACATTATGTTTATAATACAATGGATTTATACAAGGGGATAATTATTTTTGTTGAAAAGTTTCTGTAATTAAGATTCACAAAATTTCCATGGGCATGAACAAAGTTCAAGGCATGCTCCCACTTTAACAATGCTCGTCTCTCTCACTTTCTCTTTTCTTTTTGAAAAAGATTTAGGTTCCCCTCTTTATTTTTTTGTTTTTAAACTTTATAAAAGCACTCAACAGAAATAAATGACTCTCTAAAACTTCCGGGTTGTCTCCCTGGCAGCGCTTTCTTTAAAGCCATTAAGCTAGGCATATAGTGCTCAAGTAATGGATCCACCCGGATCCCATGGTATATCAAAGCCAATTTTAATTAACAATGATTTGTAATTTAGTAGTGAGTACAAAGTAACATATATCATGTAATGACGAAGTCTAACTCTCTTCCTATGCATCGGCATGTCATAAAAGAACAATTCATGCACACAAAGTAAAGGCCAATGCATAGTATAAACAGTTTGTTGCAATTTTATCGTATTGGAAACATAGAGAGGCGGAGATGTAGTTCCTCTTTCATAATAATTGCAAGTAGGAGCAGCAAGCACATGCATATTATATTTATCAAGATCATCATGTGCAATAGTAGAACGCAACCCATCAATATAGTCCTTAATAAGCGCAAACTTCTCCGATATAGTATAGTTGGGAGAATTCAAAAAGATAATAGGACTATCATGCGTGGGTGCAATGGAAACAATTTCATTCTTAACATAAGGAACTATAGCAAGTTCATCTCCATAAGCATAATTCATATTGGCATCATGGCCACAAGCATAGCAAGCATCAAGTTCATCAAAAAGGGATATTTCAAACGAATCAAAGGCATCATAGCAATTATCATAGCAATCACCCTTCGGTAAGCACGAAGGGAAATTAAACAATGTATGAGTTGAAGAGTTACTCTCATTAGAAGGTGGGCACAAGTGATCAATCCGCTCTTCCCCCTTTTGTTCTTCGCTCTCCTCGTCATCTTTTTCATCTAATGAGCTCACAGTTTCAGCAATTTCTTCTTCCATAGATTCCTGCAAAAAATTAGTCTCTTCTTGGACAGCGGAGACTCTCTCAATAAATGCATCAATATCGGCATTATATTCATAATTCTCATAGAAATATTTAAGTATAGAAAAATTTTCAGGTCTATAAACATCATCATCAAAAGCTTCATACTTTTCAAACAAAGATTCAATTTCATAAGCACCCTTAAAAGCAACAAATTCTTCTATTCGTTCCACATCATAGTAATCATATCTACCATTAGCATAAGAAGCCAAGGTTTTATTATCATTAAATTTACATGAAAAGGGAAGGTGTGGAGCCTTCATCCTAGAGCAACAAGTATAATCATATCTCAAGCATAGTTCCCGAGCATACCAATGCAACATATGAATTTGATCCCATAATAGTTTCCCTTTTTGAGTCAAGCGATAATCCCTAAAGTATTCACGTTGATCCAATGTGTCTCCCATTATATAATTGAATGGGGTTTTCTCAGGATTATTAAAGTAGTGCATAATATCTTTCACATAATGAGCATCGAGGGTTTTAGGAGGTTCCCCATCTCCATGAGTAGCAAGTACACCTAATTTTTTTGGTATTTCGTGTTCCATATCCATTACTAAAGATAAAGAACAACTAAGAACAGCAAATAAAATCTACTTAGTGATAAAGCAACCAAGCACACACGAGAATACTCACCCCACGCTATTGCTCCCCGGCAACGGCGCCAGAAAAAGGTCTTGATAACCCACAAGTATAGGGGATTAGTTGTAGCCTTTCTCGATAAATAAGAGTGTCGAACCCAACGAGGAGCTAAAGGTAGGATTTGTATTCCCTTCAAGTTCTATTGACCACCGATACAACTCTACGCGCACTTAACGTTCACTTTACCTAGAACAACTATGAAATTAGTACTTTGTAGGTGTGATAGGATAGGTTTGCAAGATAATAAAGATCACGTAAATAAAAACTAGGGGCTGTTTAGATAAAGAAACAATTAAGTTAGTTTTAGTAGAGAGCTTTTTGTCACACAAGAAAGTTATTTGTCCCTAAGCAATCGATAACTAGACCGGTAATCATTATTGCAATTTTATATGAGGGAGAGGCATAAGCTAACATACTTTCTCTTCTTGGATCATATGCACTTATGATTGGAACTCTAGCAAGCATCCGCAACTACTAAAGATCATTAAGGTAAAACCCAACCATAGCATTAAAGTATCAAGTCCTCTTTATTCCCATACGCCATAACCCACTTATCCGTGTTTGTGTTTCTATCACTCACACAACACAGACAATAAGCAAACCATGAGCATATTGCAAACCCTACAGCGGGGATCCCTCACACTTGCGTGACATGGAGAGCACCATAGGATAGCACCAATAATAAAACATGTAACTCAAACCAATCACGATCATCAATGAACCCATAGGACAAGACGGATCTACTCAAACATCATAGGATAGCCACACATCATTGGGAAATAATATATAGCGTTGACCACTGTCGGGCCCATTTCTAAGAATAAATCCCATAATAGCCCTAAGTCACACCAGCCCCAAGATCAACACAACTGGTGGACTTCCTTGATACAGATAACCAGTACAAGATAATATTACACAGGGTTGAGTCTGAGGGCTCAACAAAGTTTATTACAAACTCGCCAATATATGGCAGTGGCGGAATATGACAGTGGTGTGGTGGTGATACAATACTAGTGCAATAACATAGAGCTAAGCGTCAGAGTGAGGCTTGACTATTTATTTGTGTAGCGGAAGCTCAGCGGATGATACATGTGGTAGACTCCTATCTCACAGGTTGACTGACTGGGACTCCTCTAAGCATCGGGCTCGCTAGCGCAATCCTCCTCCACAAGCTCGTCCTCCTCCAAGTCTGGTCAAGTAAATAGCCAGGGACAAGCCAGTGAGTACGTTGGAATGTACTCGCAAACATTATGAACAAAAGATATAATGGGTGCATATGCTCATGCTGACTAAAATTTAAATTATGACAATAAATGATATGAATGTGAGCATAGCATGTTAGTCATGATCAAACTTAAAGCAAATGAATACCACGGGTAGTCTAGCTAGCCCAAGTGACACTCAGCAAAATAAAAGAAATGCCAATCGGGTGTCCATAAGAGTAGTGGCGGGACCGCCTGTAAACTCGAGGGACGTCACGAAGAGGTCTTGAAGAGAAATGCCAGTCGGGTGTCAAGTGACGCCACGGTCGGACTTGAAGAGAAATGCCAATCGGGTGTCCACAAGAGTAGTGGCAGGATAAACCGCCTGTTAACTCAAGAGACGCCACAAGAGGTCTTGAAAATAAAGCTGAGTGCCCGGGGTAGTCTAGCCAGCCGCTGAGACACTCATGAAATTCAAAATAAGAGAAACGGATTAGTCCTCAATAATATGCATAACCATAATGATATTTAACATGCATAAAATATTCATGGTAGCAACAGGGTGTCAATAATTATCCTGCAAAATATTTCAGGCATATTAAAATTATTTCACCAGAGACCGACACCGGGACCGACACTTGACCCACCCAGCTAACGCCCTTGACCGTGGACAATGGCTATTCGAATGGGTTTAAACTCTGCAGAGGGTGTACTCTTTACCCACAAGTAAAGGATTTCTTTAGTCAGTACCGTGACACTGACTAATTCCCATTACGGTCTTTGGGCTGAAAACACACCTGACCAGCACACACCAGATTAACTTTCCGGATGCGAGGAATCACCCAAGGCATCGTTCAAGAAAAACTCTAAGACGGAGAGACCAACGTCCTGCATGGGATCACTATTAATACGCACGGATTCCAAGGGGTGCCCCCCTCTTGTTTACAACCGGAAACACCCATGCCCCCTGACCCGATGACAGGATTTAGTCCAAGGCCCTGGAAACCCTCATCGTGGCCCTCTGTACGGTGTGTACCTGGACAGGGGTTAACAACTTACTCAGCTGTACCTTCCTTGCAGAAGGACTCGTGGCAGCACGGTATCCAGCTAGGTGTAACGGAACAAGACTCGATCTAGGCCGACTCAGGAGGTGTTAATTTTCTTCACCGGTATGTTCCACATACGTCATGTGACACCACCGTGTCAAAAAAATGGCCCGTGCCCACCGGCACATCCAAGGCAGGAGACACACTCCTGAATATCTCACAGCTATACCAAGTCAGTAAGTTTCTTGTTTGAGTGAAGTGCAAGTTAAGCATAAGAAGTGATATGACCAAACATGCATGCACTTGAGATATATGTGGTGCAACTCCAACCGATGCAAGTATGCAAATGCAATCACCATATCCCTAGTTCAATAATGCTTGCCTTGTCCAAAGTAGTCAGGTGAAAACCCTTCGAAATTCTCGGCAAGGTTTCCCTCTTCTTTTTCTGAAAATATTCAAATTCAACTCAAATTAAAAATTTGACAATATTGCAAAAAGTTGTCTCAAAACATTTTTAAATAAATACTCAAAAAAACTAGAGAGAAAAACAAGAATAACAGAAAAAGAATCAAGTCATTTGGGTTTGTAGTTTAAAAACTAGGAGCAGTCAAAGTCAGGGTCAAATATGCTTTTATAATAAAAACAGAAAAGAAAACGTTTCGGGTGAGAGTACGCTTCCCAGTTCAGAACACGTAAACCACCGAATACGTTTTCAGTTTTAACTAGAAAAGAATAAAACACTGACGGGTGGGGTCCACCAGTCAGGTTTGAATTTGAGCACGCACGCGCGCGAGAACAGAGAGAGTGCGGTGATCACTGGCGACGATCGCCGGAGTTTCAGCGGGCGGCGGTGATGCAGACGTGCTCGGGGTGAAGTACCGCATCGGTGGGTGGCGGTGGAGGTCGCCGGAGAGCAGCAGAACGCCGGCGAGTTTGACGGCGGCGGACGGTGGCTCGGGAGGTTTTGGATTTCGCCGGAGAGAGCTCGAGGAGCGGAATTGGAGGCTGGAAATGATGATTTGGCGTGAGAGAGAGCTGTTGGCAAGATTTGAGCAGTGGTGGTGGAGTCACGGCGTCGTGGTGATCAGGGAGGTTGGCGGCGGCTCGGTGACCGGAGAGGAGGAAGAAGACCTCCCCGGGGTCAGGCAAGTGGCATGGGGGTCGATTGGGAGGTGGTGGAGGCGATGTGTGCTCAGAACGGTGCTTGGGGGTCCTTTTATAGGGGATCCGAGGCGGTCCGGCGAGGTTCGGATCACGCCGGAGTTACAGCGGTCGGCGAGGTAGGTTTGGCCGGTGGCCATGGTCGGTGGTTGTCAGTGAGAGTGGTGGAAGCTGACCCAAGCGTCAGCGCAGATGAGCTCGACCTCTAGTGCCTTATCCATGGTGTGGCCGTCGTACGGCCATGGCGGACGCCGCGCAGCTCTGGCGACTGGTAGTGGGCCTGGGCGGCATGGTCGTCAAAGAGAAGGTGCGGAGAGGGTGCCGCGTGGAGGGAGATTAGGTGGGGGAGGTCAGCGAGAGAAGTGAAGATGGTGGGCGCCGTGTGGATCAGCTTGGCCCGCCGTGGATGAGCACGGTGCCAGGTGCACCGGCCTGCCACCGGCCAGTTGATGGTGAAGTACTGACGAGGGAGGACCCATGGAGATGCATTGATGGCCAGGGGAGGCGACACCGTGCGGGAGAGAGGAAAGGGAGAAGTGCACGGCACCGGTCGCCTCTGTCGTCTGAATCCAAATTCAGTTAACTGAATTTTATTCAGTGATGAACAGTGCCTGATCACTCATATGATCATATGGCAGTGAGTGCTAGGGATTTTAGGATTTTTGAGGAATTTTTGTGGTGATGTGTTGATGCATATTAGAGGGCCTGGCAAAGTTTTGGAATTTTTGGAGCTATTAAAAATAGACTTGTATTAGAAAGATTGAATCTGGTCCAAATTTGAACGGAAGAGAATTTGAAATTTTTGAACTGTGGCACCCCATGTTTTTGGAGAAATGGGTTGTGGGTACCATATATTTGCTGAGATAATTTTGGTGGAGGTAGAATCCTTGTAGAAATTGTGGTTCCTTTGTAAACCAAAGGGATAATGAATAATATAAATTCCAACTTTGGAATTTATAAAATATTGAAAGAATATTTTTGTGAGGTGGAAAGGAGTTGGATACTGTGCTATAAGATGTGCTTGACTTGTGGGATAAATTTGGAGTGGAAGAAAAAATTATTGGAAGACTTTAGAAGGGCTAAAAGGAAGTGAAAAGGTCATTTTCTTTGAAAATTTAATTATTCCCAAAAACTTTTCTAAATGAAATTTTTTGAAAACCCCCAAATTAATTATCCAAATAATTTTAAACCTTTCAAACAGAATCATTAAAGAAAAATTTGAAACCCAATTAGAATTTGAAAGGGTTTTCAAACGGTAGAAAAGTAATATGTTCAAAAATGATTTTCAAAGCATTATTTTTTTTAGGAAAGATTTCAAAAATTCAGAAAACATTTTTTTGGGGTGTTACAACACCTACCCCCCTTAAGAAAAATCTCGTCTCCGAGATTTCGACTGTCCCTCAAACAGGTACGGATATTCAGTCCTCAGGTGACCCTCTCTTTCCCATGTTGCTTCTTCCTCGGTGTGATTACTCCACTGAACCTTGTAAAATTTTATTACATTCTGTCGGGTCCTCCGTTCAGACTCCTCCAAAATCTTCATAGGACGTTCCCTATAGGTAAGATCTGGTTGGATATCTAGGTCTTGATGCTGGACTTGCTTTTCTGGGTTACTGACACATCTCCTTAGTTGTGATACGTGAAACACATTATGAACATCTGATAATTTTGCCGGTAGCACTAGTTGATAAGCAACCTTGCCTCTTCTTGCGATCACTCTAAATGGTCCAATAAACCTCGGTGCCAATTTTCCTTTGACTTTAAATCTCTGTAGTCCTTTTGTGGGAGATACTCTGAGATACACATATTCATCGGGCTCAAAACTGATTTGGCGGTGCTTTTGATCATAGTAACTCTTTTGACGGCTCTGAGCCGCTTTCAGTTTGTCCTGAGTAAGCTTCACTTTTGTTTCTGCTTCTTTAAGAACTTCGGGACCGAAAATTCGACTGTCTCCGGTTTCAGACCAATTGAGTGAGGTACGGCACCTTCGTCCGTACAGGGCTTCAAAAGGTGACATTTTCAAACTAGCTTGATAACTATTGTTATATGAGAACTCTGCGTATGGTAAACTATCTTCCCAGCTAATTTCGTAAGTGAGCACACATGCTCTCAGCATGTCCTCTAATATTTGATTTACCCGCTCAGTTTGTCCAACGGTCTGCGGGTGGTATGCTGTGCTGAACGCCAGTTGAGTCCCTAGGGCTTGCTGTAGGTGCTCCCAAAATCTAGAGACAAATTGGGTGCCTCTATCAGAGACTATGGTCTTGGGTACTCCATGTAGGCAAACAATCCGGGAGAGGTATAATCTGGCAAGCCTCTGTGTGGAGTATGTGGTTTTTACCGGAATGAAATGTGCCACCTTGGTTAAGTAATCTGTTATAACCCAGATAGCATCATTTCCGTGTTGTGACCTTGGCAATCCAACGATAAAATCCATTCCTATTACGTCCCATTTCCATTCAGGTACTCTGAGTGGCTGTAATAGTCCTACTGGCCTCTGGTGTTCTGCTTTTACACGCTGGCATGAATCACAACGTGCGACATATACGGCTATATCTCTTTTCATCCCGTGCCACCAATAATTTTCTTGTAGATCCTTGTACATTTTTGTCCCTCCTGGATGAATAGAATATGGAGTGGTATGGGGCGCCGCCACGACCCACTGCTTGCCGTGGCCACCGGCGCCTGCTCCGCCATCCGTGGTGCCAGGGAGGTCCTCCGGAGACCGCCTCGTCGTCTGGTGGCCTTTGCTGGAACTGGGAGGCTCTGAAGCACCGCACCTTCTCCGTCCCCTTCCCCGGCTGCCGCCGATCTTCTCCGTCCCCGGCGACGCCCTCTGCTGCTACTAATCCTCCAAGGGCCACCGTGTGTGCCGCTAGTTGAGCCCCTCGTCCTCTCCCCTCGCTCTCGTGGCCGCTGGCGCGCCCGTAGACGCTGCTCCGCGTGAGCCCGAGCCCGTCGCCGCGGAGCTCGTTGCCGACGACGCTCCGGTGACCAAAAGGTCACGGGCTAGTGCCCGGTGCGCTCGCCGCATCGCGTAGCACCTCCCACGCTCTTTAGATCGCGTTTTGCATGCTGTCGTTGCTGTTGCGTTGATCGCCCGATTCCGGTTGTCCACCGACGAGCTCACCGCGCTCGTTACCGGCCACGCAACCACCATCAATCGACGCGGCACTCTCTTCTCATTCGAACGCGACCAGCCACGGTCATTTTTGTCGCCGGACAGCGAATCCCGACGCTGTCCCGAGCCGTGCCGCCGCGTTTTGCCTCGCCAGCGACGCTCCGGCGCCGACCACCGACGTGGCATACCCGGGGCCACCCCCAGGGTCACTGCCAGTGGGGCCCCTGGCCCTAGTTGACCACGTTGACCCTGGTCAACTGTGCTGACTGGGCGGTCCCAGTCGCTGACATGCGGGCCCCATGTTAATAAAACAATTTTATAAACTGTTAATTAAACTAATTAGCTAATTAGTCACTGACCAGTGGGCCCTGTTAATTAGTTAGGTAGTTAGATTAGTTAAACTCAGTTAGTTAGCCCACTGAGTATGACAGGTGGGTCCCACCTGCCAGAATTGACCAGTCAACTGGACAGTTGACTGCTGACGCAAGCATGACCACACCCTGACGTCATATGCCTTTTCTGGGAAAATCTGTTAATTTAAATAAATCCAGAATATTGCTAAAACTTGCAAAAATTATAGAAAAATAACCGTAGCTCGGATCGGAAAACTTTGTACATGAAAGTTGCTCAGAACGACGAGACGAATCTGATCGTGTCGTCTGTTTCGATGTCGGAACCCCCTACGTAGGAGAACCCGTAACTTTTCGTCCGTTCCCGGTAGATGAATAGTGCATATACACCGGTTAATAAATTCCACTTTAATCCTAAAATAACTAAAATGACTTAGACATACTTTTAGGCAACCCTGCACTGCATCCTAGGCATAGCATGCTCTGTGTTGCATTGCTTGTTGTGTATTTATTTGTTTCCTCCCCCTCTTCTCTCTCGTTAGACCCTGACACCGACGTAACCCCGGAGGCCGACGCAGCTCCGGAGGTCGACTACGACCCTAACGACCAGACACTTGCCGCAGAGCTTCCAGGCAAGCAACCCCCTTTTGAGCATACCGATATCGCCTATTCTTCTCTCTCTTATGCTT
The DNA here is from genome assembly GCA_011799875.1 of Thinopyrum elongatum. Classification (NCBI taxonomy): domain Eukaryota; kingdom Viridiplantae; phylum Streptophyta; class Magnoliopsida; order Poales; family Poaceae; genus Thinopyrum; species Thinopyrum elongatum. Next base: position 15,792,337 of record CM022300.1, on the reverse strand, counting down.
GCATTACAAGTTGCTGCTGTTACTGTTATCCTATTTCTGTTGCATAGCCTGTTATTGTAACCTGCTGTTGATACCTACCTGCTTATCCTAAATTGTTTAGTATAGTCTGGGTAGAGACCCATCAGAGACTCCCCCTTTGTCCCGACTGCCCCACTGGATTATCAGAAGACCCGATCAACGGGATCGAAGACCAGGCCCCGGCACCACACATCACTTCCCCCTTAGTTGCTCGACACTACTGGGTTACTATCGAGTGCCGAGGGTGATACCTCGTCAGCACTTCTGATGATAACCTTGTAGGTTAGTTATTCGGACATGGTCAGTGAGGGTGATTCCTCCTATACCACCCCCGATAACGACGTCGTCGTGCAACTTCTCAAGTGTGGACCTCGAGGGTGATTCCTCCTTCGTTCACCTTGACGATAACATCAGGTGGAATTCCATCGAGGGTGATTCCTCAGGGTTCCCCTTGGTGTTGGACACACGGTTACTATTGTTACTATGACTTTACACTGAACCATGTTACTAAAGACGGGTCGGCCCTGAGGGGTACCCGCGCGAGCATATTTACGAAGAGATGTGGAGATGGGTTGACCTGGATGGTGCCCGAAAGATGAATACGAGGCGTGGCCGGGCATTCTTAGCCCTTGCCACAAGTCCTCGAGACGGGGCGACGGGGTCACATCGATCGTGAGTCTCTGCTCGTTACCGCGCGCTCCTAATCCACTAACGGTTTGGATATTTGATTCGAGGGGCCTCTGGCCTGATAGCACTAACCATCACGTGGGCATAGTATGGGCATTCTGCATCATATACATCAGCCGAAGCTCTATAGACGTCAGCAAGGAGCGGCCCGCTTTGGATTGGACTGGTTAAGCCCGCGCTTGTATTAAGGGGGCTAGGTCTGCTTCCGGAGCGTCCTCGCAACGTGCAGGGTTCCCAGGGCGAAGGCCCAAGACCCCTGGGGGCATAGGTTAGTCTGGCGTGCTGTCCTCTCTTTAGAGCCTAGGTCGGGTTGCGGCGTATCGTTTGGCCGAGGCCGGGCATGACCTAGTAAAGTGTGTCCGGCCGGAGTTAAGCGAGCGTGGTGGGTAAGTTGGTGCACCCCTGCAGGGAAGAACTAATCTATCAATAGCCTGTCCTACGGTAACGGACACTCGGAGTTGTATCCCGATCGGTACAACTAGAACTGGACACTTGAGATGATAACTGGATAGTATGGCTCTGGGATTGCTTTCTCGCAGGGAGTCGAGGAAGAATCTCTGGGCGAGGTTGATAACACTACTACTACTTTACTTTATGCTAATCTGCACTCTTCTAATGCTGCAAAACTGATGAAGATGCTGAAGATGCTAGTCTTCGATAGGACTAGGCTTTTCCCTCTATTCTGGCATTTCTACAGCCTAGTCCACATATACAGCCCTCCTGTGAAAATGTTGCATATGTAGTGTAGATCCTTGCTTGCTGAGTACTTCGGATGAGTACTCACAGTTGCTTTGCTTTCTTTTTCTCCCCATACCCTTTTGATGCAACCAGACGACGGAGCCCCGGAGCCAGCTGCCCCCGCCGATGGCTACTACTACTACTACCCTCCCGGCAAGTACTACTACGAGGAGCCGACCGACGACCAGGACTAGGTTCGGAGGGTCCTAGGCAGGAGGCCTATGTCTTTCGATCGTAGTGTTTTATTTTACCCTTCCTTCTTAAAGGCCTATCTGTAACTCTGTTATATCTGTACCCAGATATCTGATGCCTCCGCTGACACTTGTATGCCATCGAGCTATGTATTCGAGCCCTCGAGGCCCTGGCTTGTAATATAAAGCTTGTATGACTTTATTTATGTTTTAGAGTTGTGTTGTGATATCTTCAAGTGAGTCCTTAGGCTTGATCATGTGTATTTGCGTGTATGATTAGTGCACGATTAAGCCGGGGTCGTCACACCCATGTCCGATCATCACGTGAGATGGGGTAGTCATCAATGGTGAACATCTCTATGTTGATCATATCTACTATATGATTCACGTTCGACATTTCGGTGTCCAGTGTTCTGAGGCCATGTCTGTACATGCTAGGCTCGTCAAGTTTAACCCGAGTATTCCGCCTGTGCAAAACTGTCTTGCACCCGTTGTATGTGAACGTAGAGTCTATCACACCCGATCATCACGTGGTGTCTCAACACGACAAACTGTCGCAACGGTGCATACTCAGGGAGAACACTCATACCTTGAAATTTAGTTAAGGGATCATCTTATAATGCTACCGCCATACTAAGCAAAATAAGATGCATAAAAGATAAACATCACATGCAATCAAAATATGTGACATGATATGGCCATCATCATCTCGTGCTTTTGATCTCCATCTCCAAAGCATCGTCATGATCTCCATCGTCACCGGCTCGACACCTTGATCTCCATCGTTGCGTCGTGGTCGTCCCGCCAACTATTGCTTCTACAACTATCGCTAACGCATAGTGATAAAGTAAAGCAATTACATGTCGTTTGCATTTCATACAATAAAGCGACAACCATAAGGCTCCTGCCAGTTGCCGATAACTTTTACAAAACATGATCATCTCATACAACAACGTATATCACATCAAGTCTTGACCATATCACATCACAACATGCCCTGCAAAAACAAATTAGACGTCCTCTACTTTGTTGTTGCAAGTTTTACGTGGCTGCTACGGGCTTCTAGCAAGAACCGTTCTTACCTACGCATCAAAACCACAATGGTGATTTATCAAGTTTGCTGTTTTAACCTTCAACAAGGACCGTCCGCAGTCAAATTTGATTCAACTAAAGTAGGAGAAACAGACACCCGCCAGCCACCTTTATGCAAAACTAGTTGCATGTCTGTCGGTGGAACCGGTCTCATGAACATGGTCATGTAAGGTTGGTCCGGGCCGCTTCATCCAACAATACCACCGAATCAAAATAAGACATTGGTGGTAAGCAGTATGACGATCACCGCCCACAACTCTTTGTGTTCTACTCGTGCATATCATCTACGCATAGACCTGTCTCTGATGCCACTGTTGGGAAACGTAGCATGCAATTTCAAAAAAATTCCTACGCTCACGCAAGATCTATCTAGGAGATGCATAGCAACGACAGGGGGAGAGTGTGTCTACGTACCCTCGTAGACCGAAAGCGGAAGCGTTTGACAACGCGGTTGATGTAGTCGAACTTCTTCTAGCTCCGACCGATCAAGTACCGAACGTACGGCACCTCCGAGTTCTGCACACGTTCAGCTCGATGATGTCCCTCGTCCTCTTGATCCAGCAAGGTGTCGAGGAAGTAGATGAGTTTCGTCAGCACGACGGCGTGGTGACGTTGATGGTGAAGTGATCTCCGCAGGGCTTCGCCTAAGCACCACGAAAATATGACCGAGCTAGTAAACGGTGGACGGGGGCGCCGCACACGGCTAAGACTATGTTGTGTCCTTGTGTGGCGCCCCCTCCCCACATATATATAGGTGGGAGGGGAGAAGGCAGCCCCTAGGGCACCCCAAGAGACCTGGCGGCAGCCCTAGGGCTGCGGCCTTGCCCTGCCCCCCCCTTTCCTTATATATCGGAGGGGGAAGGAAAGGGGGAGAGGTGGAAGGAAGGGGGAATCCTATTCCCTTTCTTTCTTTTCCTCCTTCCCCTTTCCTTCTCCATCTTGGCCGGCCCATATGGGGGCGCACCAGCCCCTTGTGGCTGGTGTGTTTCCCCTCTTGGCCCATAAGGCCCATATCTTTTGCCGGGGGTGCCCGGAACCCCTTCCGGTGACCCGATAAGTACCCGGTGACCCCCGAGACACTTCCGGTGTCCGAATACCATCGTACTATATATCAATCTTTACCTCTCGGCCATTTCGAGACTCCTCGTCATGTCCGTGATCTCATCCGGGACTCCGAACAACATTCGGTCACCAAATGACATAACTCATATAATACTATATCGTCAACGAACGTTAAGCGTGCGGACCCTACGGGTTCGAGAACTATGTAGACATGACCGAGACACCTCTCCGGTCAATAACCAATAGCGGAACCTGGATGCTCATATTGGCTCCTACATATTCTATGAAGATCTTTATCGGTCGAACCGTTATGACAACATACGTAATTCCCTTTGTCAATCGGTATGTTACTTGCCCGAGATTCGATCGTCGGTATCTTCATACCTAGTTCAATCTCGTTACCGGCAAGTCTCTTTACTCGTTCCGTAATACATCACCTCGTGACTAACTCCTTAGTCATTTACTTGCAAGCTTATGATGTGTATTACCGAGAGGGCCCAAAGATACCTCTCCGATACTCGGAGTGACAAATCCTAATCTCGATCTATGCCAATTCAACAAACCCCTTCGGAGATACCTGTAGAGCATCTTTATAATCACCCAGTTACATTGTGATGTTTGATAGCACACAAGGCATTCCTCCGATATCCGGGAGTTGCATAATCTCATAGTCGAAGGAATATGTATTTGACATGAAGAAAGCAATAGCAATAAAACTGAACGGTCATTATGCTAAGCTAACGGATGGGTCTTGTCCATCACATCATTCTCCTAATGATGTGATCCCGTTATCAAATGACAACTCATGTCCATGGTTAGGAAACCATAACCATCTTTGATCAACGAGCTAGTCAAGTAGAGGCTTACTAGGGACACGGTGTTTGTTTATATATTCACACATGTATTTAGGTTTCCAATCAATATAATTATAGCATGAATAATAAACCTTTATCATGAATAAGGAAATATAAAATAACAACTTTATTATTGCCTCTAGAGCATATTTCCTTCAAAGAGTGCAACTAACGATCACTCTGGCTGCGCACAGGGTCCTTTGCTTGTAGCTGGGCGCATACCTTGCTTTCTCTTTGCCAAAGCATGAAGCAACATTTGTTTTTCGATAAAGGGTGCTTTTTATTAACTCATAGTGAAGCATCAAGGGGGTACAAAACATAATGAGTACACACCCGGCCTCTACACGACTAGGATGCACACAGACAGCACCAACGCACCGACAAAGAAATTCACTGGCAAAAAGCAAAGCCATACAAGACCGAAGCTATACCTAAGAGTAATGATAAACAAACAGAAAAGAAAAAGAAAAAGGACCCCGCCAAAGCGATCAGTGAAGCAGCAGAAACAACCACCAACATTGGCAACACCTGTACTGCGAAAAAGGTTCTTCAAGAGCGACGCCTCCAGGAAGGGAACCATGCACAAGCGCCGTCGTCGCCCGATCAACCATCAAAGTCAAATCATGGGTTTTCACCCCGGAGAAAGTCCGAGTAATCTCCAGACAATCCCTTCAACAAGGAAACAGATAGAGATCCACCATTGCCAGGTACAACCAATGAAGGTCAAACCTAGAGTTTTCACCCTGGAAATTGAGACTCGGTGCCGAAAGAACACCTCCAAAAATGAAGTCACCCAGTGTTGCTGCCCCCACTTGCCGAGAACGCTACTACAATACACCGATCATCCGGCTCACAGTCGCCACACGCACGGTTTTGACGTAGACACATGCAAACGAAACCGCGTTCGCGGAACGAGCAGTGAAGTGTCGCCTTCTCCCCATCCATTGGGGTGCTTTCTCCTCCGAGCCTTGCCTATCTCTTCAAACACAACCGCCAAGAACATCACCGTAACACCTTGGTAATCGCGGCGGTGGACTTGCCCGACGTACCCAATCGTGCCGATGAATAGTGTGGTTGAAGGTTCCTATGGAACTCGCCTAGGCCCGCTGCCCTCGGCGACGGCGGCGCCGCACCCGAGGCTGCATTGAGGCCATGGCGGCGCGGTGGATCTGGGAGGCGAGTGGGAGGCGGCGGCCATGACGGTGACCACGCGTGGCATCCCGGAGGCTGCACCGCGATCATCCCATCGACTCTGCGTGGAGCCACATGGAACATCCACGGTTAGGCAGATTCTTCAGGGCACGGACGATGTGGGACACACAGCTCCGTTCCGATCCGATCGACTCTCGCGCGTGGCATCTACATGTGCAGCGTCACATCGATCTCGTCGACGCTGCAAAGCCGCACATGCACGAGCACGGCCGCACGTCGCCGGAGAAGGCACAGGAGGGGCACGATTTAGGGTTGGGGCTGAGGAAAGAGATGCATGGGAAAAGGAAAAGGATGCCCCGCCGCCGCCGTCCGCCGCCAAACGGCCTCCTCCGATGGTGGCGAGGGGATGGATGGCAGTGGCGAGGTCTTTGGGTGGGCGGCGGCAGTGCCTCCGGAGTCGCCTACGGGCGACCCGGGAGGCAGTTCTGCGGAGGGGATGAAGCAACATTTGTACTATGATGCTGCTTTTTTTTTACCTTTTCTTTTTCTTTTGTAAAGATGATTCAGATGCAGAAGCTCTTGCAGGTTTGATTTCCCTGTAGCATCATAATGGAGAGAGTGTTTGGTTGGAGTCCTGGCTCCGGCACGGACTAGAGGCGAGCACACGCTTACATTGCCTCGGACAAAGATAGTGAATTTCCTAACGCGGAGTATCTGCTCGCAAGCTCATATGCTCCTCGATGAACCGTAAATTCAAAAAATATGGTAAAAAAATCAAAATATTCTGATTTTTTTTTGGCAAACATTAAAGAATTTTTAGGGTGCTTGCAAAGTTTCATCATGAAATCACATTCACGGAAGTCGTGGCAAAAAAAAAAAAAAAATCGGTGCTCTGAAAATGGTACTTTCAAACGCATTTTGGAGCTCTGATTTTATTATTTTTGCCACAACTTCCATGAATCTGAATTTTTTTTGTGGCAAACATGGATGAATGTTTTGAGTGCTTGCAAAGTTTCATCATGAAATAACATTCATGGAAGTCGTGTCAAAAAGAACAAAATATATGCTCCAAAAAATTCTATTTTCAAAAGCATTTTGGACTGCTGATTTTGTTTTGTTTTTTGCCACGACTTCCACAAATGTCATTCCATGATGAAACTTGGCAAGCACTCAAAAAATTTGTCAATGTTTGCCACGAAAAAAATTAGATTTTTTTTTTATTTTGTTCTGCTTTACTGTTCATAGCGAGCTCATATGAGCTCGAGCTGAGAAGAGACTTATCGGCTTACATTATCCTTCAATGATGCATAGTTGATACTATTTTATTAAATACATGAACATTTTTCTAAAAGTAATTATATTTTCTTTGATATATGTGAATATTGTTTCAACTCGCATGACCATTTTGTACTTATTAATTAAATTAATTATATAAAATTAGTGAAATAAAAAATAAGATTTATATAAAAAATACTCCCTCCATTCCCTTTTGTAGTGCGTATAATTTTTTTCTCAAATTCCGTAATGTAGTGCGTGCATGCTGGTTTGGACGAGTTAACCCTTGCCTGGAGTCTAGGGACACACAGCAGCGCTCGCACATGGGTGTAGTCAGACCATGCATGGAGGGTCATTTTGGTACAAAGTACAGCTCCAGCTCATGCATCGAGAAAGATGAGACGAAGCGAGCTATGAGCGCTCTCAGAGCTTAGCGCACGTCGGCCGTTGGATTGTTTTCTTGATGCAATTTTGGGCGTTGGATCGAGCATGTGGAAGACCTCGTCCGTCGGATCAAGGAGGCGAAGCTGTAGCAATGAAAAGTAACTCGTTCTACCGCCACTGCCTGTAATTTCTGTGCCCCGCCGAGGGCATTTTCGTCCTTTCACGTAGTTGGCAAAATGCCCAATAGCAGCGCCCGTGGACAGCGAGCACCGGGTCGTTCCTCTCCCCCTCCCGCTCGCTCTCCTCTCTTCCCCGCCCTCCTCCCTCGAAACCCTAGCCGCCGCTACCCATCTCGTCCTGCAGGCGCCGCCGCTACCAACCCCTCCACAGCTTGACGCCGCCACTGCTCTCCCCGTCATGGTTGCCCGGCTGGCGCTCTTCCCCACCGCGGCGACGCTCATGCCGTTGCTCCCCTTAATTAGCAAAACTTGGAAGTAGAAGCCTTGTGCTTGCTTGTGACCAGTAAGGTTGTGAGGGGTTGTAATCCCATGGTTTTTCTGCAGCACCGTCATTGTCGTCCTCAACATACAGAAGAAGTTCATTCCAAGCTTCAAGACTCTAGGGTTAATTCCATAGAAGGTAACTTCCTTTGATATTGGTATTGTTCAATTTTGTTTTTTCCGGCTTCTGGTTGCTGTTATAGCTTGTTGTTGTTTTTAACGTTTACTAAAGATATGTTCAAATTCATACCTGCACTCCAATAGATATTGCTTGAAATCTGTTTTCTACATGTGGTTATTAAGTATATATACCTATAAAGTGTCCTTTATTGCTTTCTTAAATTCTGGATAGTCTGCTACGCAATGATGGCATCGGCAGATTTCGTTGCACCCAGTACTGAAATGTAAATATATTGAACAGATCAAATGGCAAGATTAGTTAGCTTTCTTCCTGATTACGTTTTCTCTTCCATTTTCAATGCTATGTCTACCATGCATTCTCATGTCCATGGTGCCTTTTTTGTTTGATATGAAGTAAATTTGCACACCTGGTGGGGCGACGAGGTTGTGGCAACTTGGCGGCATGGCTGCCGATCAGCCAAGCAAGACGTGCTCTCTCTACACCTCCGCATGGTTGCTTGCTGCTGCAATCAACTTCACTGTCATTATTGGAATGGGTCGGAGATAAAAACTGTAAGTCTCCTTGCGCATAATCTTTTTTCTTTGAGTGAATTCCAGTTTTTACCCCCTATTTTGACATTTTTGTCACTAATTACCCCATTTAGCTGGATTTCATCCGTTTTGCTCCATTTAGTGAAATTGTTGCCACAATTTACCCTATTTAAAATTTTGTATCCGTTCTGACTAGCGGGTCCTAATTGTCAGGTCTAGCTGGCATGCCACATCGACGGTTTTTTCCTGTCTATTTGTCTTCCTGTTGAACCAGACCTCCTATCTTCTCCCGACCGGTCAGGCCCGTTATGATCGCACCTGCCATCAACTGAGCACAACCTGATGGTTATTGGAATAAACTACGATGTCCATGTCCAACTAGGGCAGGAGGCAGTCCAGGATACGTATAGGCTTAGTTTGGCTAGGGCTAGGTGCTATATATATCTTTGTACACCACATTCTAATATCACCAGATCAAAACAATAAAAAAATGTGAGGCTCGAAACTAGCCTGTTGGAATCTATCGATCAGAGTTTCTTCCATGGATCGCCAAGTTATGCAGGTGTAGCGCTACTGCAAAGCCCAGGTTCATGTACGCGTGCATGTGCATGTGGCACAGTTCATCAATCCACCTGTGCTAGCTTCCTTGTCTAGCTATCTTGCACGTTTGGTCTTGGTGAATCGATCTAGCATTTCAAAACGAACAATGGGGGTCCCCGCTATGTCGCAAAAGTAAGAAGAAGAACTCAGTGCAGCGGGTCACGTACATGGACGTGCCCAGCCCGATGTCGGCGAGCTTGATGGAGCCATCAGAATCCACGGGGTCATTTCCTACCTTGATGTCTCGGCCCATACGGCCTTGCTCGTGGAGGTATGAAATCGCATGGCCGGCCCTCAACACCCACCGCTGCCGCCGTCGGTGTCGCTGTCGCCGATGCATGACAATACCTAACCCTAGGTTCAAGCGAGACTGATGGGTGCGTTCGGTCGGAAGCCTGGATAGGCGATGCAATCGATTGGGGCAGGCAACACAAGCTAGAAGCGACTGGAGGCCAGCGTGGCGCGCGTCCGACTCAGGCGTTGTGCGTTGGACGTGATGTGAGCGACCTCCATCGTGCCGAGCCGGTCCGGAGAAGCTGTGCCTACGTGGGCCCTTTTAGTAGTGAAAAAAATAAGCAGGAAAAAACACCAACGTGGCATGCCAACTAGACCTGACAATTATGACCCACCGGTCAGAATGCTCACAAAATTTTAAACAGGGTAAAATGTGGCAACACTTTTGCTAAATGGGGTAAAATGAATGAAATGACGCTAAATAGGGTAATTAGTGTCAAAAATGTCAAAATAAAAGGTAAAAACCGGAATTCACTCTTTTTCTTTTGAAGCACATTTCCGATTTGAGCTAAGTGACAGTTTGACTGATATCGGCGTGATGGCTAAGGTCGAGGCTGCCACGTACTGGACCGCCGTCGCGCCCAACGTCGAGGAGTACGGCAGCGCCGTGGCCAGGGCCATCGCGTCCGGTGCCGAGAACGTGGCCAAGGGGATCCTGTGGTGCGGGGTGATAACTGTGGACAGGCTCCACTGGGCAAACGAGGTCAGCCCGGAGATGCTCAGGCGTATCTAAATGTAGTGCTTTCTTTCTCAGTTTTCACATCAAATGTGTTCCTAATTTGCAGTCAAGCAAACTTATTCAGTGGGATTTGTGATGCATAAATCAGTAAATGATTTTGGGTTAATCCTGGTTATGGTGGTGCAGGCTTGATGTGCGTATATGTGACTATTTGCTTATGATGAACTTGAAGACAGTCGTTAAGGTATTCATGGTGGAGGGAAAGGTTGATGTTGGTCTTGGTCCTATTTGTAAGTTTCTCACACTACTCTTCATTATAAACTGAACACTAATGAATTGTACTTTATACTTCGGTGAGGACCACTTTTCTCAGCAGTTTTCCTTACAATGTTTGCCTTCATTTCCAATGGACTGATCAGATGCAACCTGCGTGGAACTCAAGGAAGAAGGGCATTTCAAACGAAGAAATCAGCTGGTTAGAACACTGTTTATGTCCCTTTGCCCTTTGCATAGTAGCAAGTACTCTGTAGTTTACCCATTTGAAAAATACTTCTTCAAATCCATGGAAAATGTTCTATTCATGCAAAGCTGTAAGATGCTAAGATAGGAATGACGATGTAGGTTTATCCCTCCCATCAGATTTGTTCCTACAACCGAATCTCCATGATCCTATACTGCTTCTCTCTAATTGTTCCTACAACTGAATCATCCATCTAATTATTGCATCTAAGTATAATTGTCTTTGTCAGTTGCATAATGTCCATCATATGGAATAATGGTCTGATGTCTGTATTAGAATGGCTTAGCTATGTTTTATCTTTTTTGGATCATTTTTGTACCAGTACCATGCAGAATCATTTAGTGAAGGCTCCTGGCGTTTTTAATAATTATAGCTACTTCTCTATTTCTGCCAATAATGCATTACTCCGCAATTGTGGATTTTTTTTTCTTGGTTCCAAGTTCTGAATACGCATCAATCCAGCATCTATTTTTGATCATGTAGATGAATTTATCCCTGTATGTTTATGCCCGGAAGGAGGAGACATACCAATGATAGTTTGAATCAAACTAATAGAGGACGCCACCATCGGTTATGGTGTCGAGCGACTGAACTGTAATGAACTGGTAGTGCGACTGTTAACCTCCTTGAAACTAATCACGTTCGTCGCTCCTGAACTAACGCAGCAGACAAGCAACTCTTCTTTTATAACTGCAGACAAGTATGCCTCCATACCCTTAAATTCCATGCACTATTCTCAGGGTCGTTGAATACATCATGTAACCCCACATAAACGGTTAGGAACCAGATAAATTTTATTTATCTTTGATTCCCTACCAAAATACTTCTACTGCATGTATTAGGAAGGATCTATAAGAGTTGCTGCTATGTATATGTTATTGAAACCTCCAATGTAGTTAATCTCCGGCTCTTATCATCTTTCTTAGTTCAAGCCCTTGAGAGAATGCTTTTAAATTTATGAACTGAATATAGTTCAAGATTTAGTGAAAATGCAGAGCGATCTTTACAACTTATCTATTTCTTTTTTCTGTGAGACTTCTTCGAAGATAATAATTTGGCAAAAAATAATGTTCAGTAGTCATGTTTCCCTTTTAATCACTATACTTTAGTAATCTTGGTATCTACAAAATCTTTGAAACCTGACACCACTCATGTAATTGGCCATTATTTTTTTTGTCTTAAAGTCCCATGTCTTATCGCTAATTACATCATTGCTTTTCACCAGTGTATCATAGATTCAGTTCTGCATGATGCGCTTGGTATAGGAGAAAATCAGTTTGCCAATATTATTTTCCTGCTAATTGATATACACATGTTTACATAAACTGTATCAGTTGCATGGATGTACCAATTATTGTCCAGCATGCTTTGAAAGTTAACACAAAGAATCTGCACCCTAGGATAATTGCAAGGAAGGTGTGACCAAAACCACATCTACCTTTTCTAATGTTAGTACTGGATTGTTATCTGCATTGGCATCTACTATATATTGAAAGTAGTTTTATTTATCTGTACAACTTGATATATGTTTCTAAAACCACTTCTTATGCTTTTATTTGTATCTATGACATTTTCTGTGTTTTTCTCATGTTGATGCTCAGGCAAAATCCCACCAGGCTTTGCTCTACTTTCGGTTATCATGAGAGTAAGTAACCAACACTTGCTTACTTCCTAATTCTTTTGAGAATGCTCAGTTTTTCAGTGATCTTTTGTAGCTTCGACACTTTTGTGCTATACTAATTGTTATGATCTGGTCTAATTGTTATAAATCCTTCGACCCATGTAATGTACTCCTGATCCTATTATATCATGATGGATTTCCTGTGATATATCAAATATCCATCTTTTGTCCTAAACAAGAGGCCTTACAGTTATATTGAGCAATACTAATTTGGTTAGTATATAACTTATAACCCTTTGGTTAGTGGCCCATTTGAATTGAGACGCATCATAGTTATCTTAATATTATTCGTTCCGTTTCTTACCCACTGACCCATCCCACACAGCAAGTATTCTTCCTGAGAACTATGCTCAGATAGTTGAATGTATTATTTTGTACTTAACTGTTGAAAGATGGATTTGTATTACTAATGCTGAGATGGGCATTACATTTTTTTTTCTAGGGAACAGACCAAACCAAACGGCGACTTCATTTGTAAATATTAGAATTTTATATTATGTCTCTTATGTGATCTCAGAGGACTTCATTTTTGTGTGGGAACCTCAAGCTACCTTTAGTGACTTACAAGCTATCAACCAAGAAGAGTTTTCCCTGCTTTTGGAGCCTGCTAAGCTATCAACCAACAAAGAGGTTGCCCCTTCTCTTGCTAATGAAATATGTATTTACCAGAAGTTTTATTATTATCAGAAGAGAGTTATATTTTTATGGGAGGCTGCATTTGTAATGGTTCGGTATTTCTAAAGGGGTACATTTCTTTGTAGGTACTACGTTGAGCCTGAAGAGGATGCTAGCCAGCGGCCCACCTCTCTTGCCGTCAAGGTCACGGCTGAGCCGCCGTGTTTGCTTCAGAGGCTTATTGTATTGCTACATGTTTCTGTATCTTATCCACTCATCCATTGTAGTGCAGGTTTGTGTTCTTGGATTTCTTTCCCTCCATTTCTTATTTTTGGTGAGCGGGTGAGCTAATTGGGCTATTTTCCTCTAGGTCTGTTGTAGCAATTGAATGCTTCAAAGGATTTTAATGGAGTTCATTGTAGCTGGGTCGCGAATCTCCAGCTTGCTTCCATGTCTTTTCTCACTGGAGACACCTCCCACCGGCGACGGCGATGACCGCTACCCTGCTCCTCTCCCGGCAAAGGCACGTCTACCTCTCCTGTGAAGGTAAGGCCATCTTTGCCTCTTCCTTCAGTTTTTTCCTCTATTTTTTGTTACACGACTTTGTGGTGCTTAGTGTCTATATCATTCCCTCCTGTTAATTGATTGAACAACTCTGCTACATGTGATTGCATTAGATAACTCAATTTTTGTGTATGTAGAAAAACAAAGGAAACTCTATTTTTTTGTAATTACAAACAAATGAACCTCCATTTTTTGTGTAATTACAAAAAAGAGACACTTTTAGATGGCGAAGACTGCTGCCCTGATCCTAAGAGCCTACTGAGATTTCACCAAATCCTGTTATAATTTTTTTATCAACAGCAGATACTTGATTAATTTGTCTTTAGAATTCCAAGTACATGACCTTACTGATCCTTCTATTTTAGATGTAGCAGACCACACGCTCGTAATTGATACACCTAGGCTGAACTTCTCTACATTGATATGAAGGCCTCGAGCGTGTTTCTTTTGCTTTCAACTCGAGGCGATCAGGTAGGCCCATATAGACACGGTAAAAGGCCCGTTTCTTTGTTCCATGCCTTACAAAAAACAAGCAAGGCTGACATAATATTTCTGGTTCCCTTCTATTGTGTGTCAGACAGGACCTAGCGGCGCAAGAGGAGGCTTATTCTACCATGAAACTCCGGGCAACAAGAACTTCACCAAGAAAAGGCTTTCTTTTCGATTTTTCTCGCCTACGATCTTTGGATTTCAACACGTCTCTTCTTTAGAGAAGATTTTTGTAACACCCCCTTGTAATAAGCTCTGTGACACTCTGTTAAGATTGCCAAGTCATGATCATTTGCAGTGCCAAGTCATATGGGTTAATGATCCAATTCAAATTCACATCTGAAAATCAACTCAAATTCAAAAGTGAATTATAAAGTTGATCAAACACTGTTGGGAAAATGTTCATTAAATGGCAAATAATTCAGGAACATTTCTAAAACTAATATCAAAATATTTGGAGTTGGACAAGTGACTCAAACAAGATGAAACAGCACCTAAACAGAATATTCAAATCCATTTAAAATCATTTCAAACACAAATGAACTCCAAATCTGCCCAAACCACTTTTTGGTGAGAGATAATATTGCATTGCAATATTTGGGCCAACTTCCACATTTTTCAAAAGAGCACAAGTGGCCTAATCATTTTGAAACAGAAAAAGAATAAAAGAAAAGGAAGAAGAGAAATAAAAAGAAAAGAGAACGCTACTGTTGGCTGGGCCTAAGTGCCCAGTGTGCAGCCCAGTCCAACAGCAGCCCACCCCTTCTCCCTCCTCGTGCGTGTCGGCGCGTCCCTGGCCGCGCGCGCCCGCATTAGCCGGGCGGCGACATGGCGATGGCGCCGACGCCACCGACAGCCAGAGGATAAGGAGGAGCTCCCTCGGCCTCCTCTCCGTTCCTATCCACTTCCCCTCACCCGCTCGCCCTCTCTCTCCTTCCTTCCCCTCAGATCCACGCGAGGCCGAACGGATCCGCCGCCGTTCGTCGCCGTTCTCGTGGCCAGCGACGCCGCCTCGCCTCGCCATAGTGTCCAGGAGACGCGCTGTGATCGACCACGTCGCCTGCTCCGTCGAATCGTAGCGTGGAGGCGCTGCAGCTGCTGCTCGCCGTCGCCCCCTTTCTTCCTCGACTCCGGAGCTCGCCGGCGGCCGCGACCCTCTCTGCTGCTACTAAACTGCCACGGGTCTTTCTTGACCACGCGGTGAGCTCCCCTCTCCCCTATGTCCTTCCCTGAGCCGCTCAGCCTCGCTCTATCTAGGACGCCACCGCATCCGAGCTCAGACCGTCGCCGCGTTAGCCATTGCCGAGCCCCCGAGCTTTTGCAGCTCGAACCAGCTGCGCCAACGCGCTCCTGGAGGTCCGTAGCTCCACCCTAGCTAGCTAGCATGCGCGAAAGTGCCGCGTAGCCCCGAAACCATCGACACCCGAACTCCGGCCGCCGCGCGCGAGCTCGCCGGCGACGTTTCCGGCCAAGACAGGCCGCGCCACCGCTCGCGTTGAACGCGGCACGGTCTCCTCGTTTGAACGTTGCACGGTCTCCTCTGTGGCCGAAACCCGCCGCACACCCGTGCCCTCCGCCGTATTTTGACGCCGCCGGCCAGCTGACGTGGCTGGGCGTGGGGCCCACTCTGTGACGCTGTCGCTGGGCCCCGCGGGCCTTTTGACCGCGTTGACCACGGTCAGCGCTGCTGACGTGGCACTACAGTCACTGCCAGATGGGGCCCACCCTCGCTAATTAACTAAAACGATTTAAACATAATTAATTGATTTAATGAGACACTGACAGGTGGGCCCAGTAGCTTAATTAGCAAATTAGTTTAATTTTAACCCTGTTTAACACTAACAGAGGCTGACATGTGGGTCCCACTGGACCCACATGTCAGGTTTGACCCTGGTCAACCGCAGTTGACCTGCTGACGTCACTGTGACGCAATGCTGACGTCA
This sequence comes from Thinopyrum elongatum, assembly GCA_011799875.1. NCBI lineage: Eukaryota > Viridiplantae > Streptophyta > Magnoliopsida > Poales > Poaceae > Thinopyrum > Thinopyrum elongatum. The sequence continues at coordinate 15,776,327 of CM022300.1, read as the reverse complement.
GAATTCACTTTTCTGTAAATTAAATAAATTCCAGAAATTTAAATAATCTTTGAAAATTAATAACTTTTAAACCGTAGCTCGGATTGAAAAAGTTAAAACATGAAAGTTGCTCAGAACGACGAGACGAGTCTGATCGTGCCGTCTGTTTCTTCATCGGAACCCCCTACGTAGAAGAACTCGTAACTCCGGACCCGTATCCGGCAGATGAATAGTGCACACACCCTGGTTAATAAATCCCAGATTAATTCTAAAAATAACTAAAATGACTTAGATGCATAATTAAACAACTCTGCACTGCATCGTAGCATCACACGCACCGTATTGCATTTGTTTGCATTATGTTTACCTGTTTCCTCCCCCTCTTTTCTCTCGGTAGACCCCGACGTTGACGTAGCTCCCGAGGCAGACGCAGCTCAGGAGTACGACTACGTCCCCGACGATACCACTGAAGACCTTGCCCTTGCCCCCGAGCAAACAGGCAAGCACCCCCATTTTGAGCATGCCTATATCGCCTATTCTCTTCTCTCTTATGCTTGCATTAGAACTGCTACTGCTACTGTTTCCTATATCTGTTGCATAGCCTGTTTATTGTAACCTGTCTTGCTACCTTACTGGTTAACCTAGACTGCTTAGTATAGGCTGGGTAGAGACACGACAGACACCCCCACTTGATCCCGACTGCCCTGCTGGATATCAGAAGACCCGATCATCGGGATTGAAGACTAGACCCTGGCACGGCACATCACTTCCCCTTAGTTGCCGACACTGCTGGGTTACCGTCGAGTGCCGAGGGTGATACCTCGTCAGCACTTCTGATGTTAACCTTGTAGGTTAGTTACTCGGTCGTGGTAAGCGAGGGTGATTCCTCCTACACCACCCCCGATAACGACATCGTCGTGCAACCTCTCAAGTGTGGACCTCGAGGGTGATTCCTCCTTCGTTCACCTTGATGATAACATCGAGCGGGAATTCCGTCGAGGGTGATTCCTCAGGGTTCCCTTTGGTGTCAGACACACAGTTACTTGGATATTATGACTTGCACTAAACCATGTTACTAAAGACGGGTCGGCCCTGAGGGGTACCCGCGCGAGCTTATTGTGAAGTGATGTGGAGTCGGGTTGACCTGGATGGTGCCCGTGAGATAACTACGAGGCGTGGCCGGGCATTCTTTGCCCTTGCCGCAAGTCCTCGAGACGGGGCGACGGGGTCACATCGATCGTGAGTCTCTGCTCGTTTCCGCGCGCTCCTAATCCACTACGGTTTGTATATTTGATCCGAGGGGCCTCTGGCCCGATAGCACTAACCATCACATGGGCATAGTATGGGCGTTCTGCGTTGTATACATCAGCCAAAGCTCTATTGACGTCAGCGAGGAGCGGCCCGTTTTGGATTGGACTGGGAACACAACTGCGCTTGTATTAAGGGGTTGCTAGGTCTGCTTCCAAAACGTCCTCGCAACGTGCAGGGTTCCCGGGGCGAAGGCCCAAGACCCCCGGGGACATAGGTTAGTCCGGCGTGCTGACCTCTCTTTAGAGCCTAGGTCGGGTTGCGGCGTGTTGTTTGACCGAGGCCGGGCATGACCCAGAAAAGTGTGTCCGGCCGGAGTTAAGCAAGCGTGGTGGGTAAGTTGGTGCACCCCTGCAGGGAAGAAACTTCTATCGATAGCCTGTCCTACGGAAACGGACACTCGGAGTTGTATCCCGATCGGTACAACTAGAACATATGATGAGAACTGGATAGTATGCTTCTGGGATTGCTTTCTCGCAGGGAGTCGAGAAAGGATCTCAGGTCGAGGTTGATGATACTACTACTACTACTACTTTACATTATGTTCATCTGTTCTCTTCTATTGCTGCAAGACTGTCGAAGATTGTTGAAGATGCTAGTCTTCGATAGGACTAGGCTTCCCCCTCTATTCTGGCATTTCTGCAGCCCAGTCCACATATACAGCCATTCCTTTGAAAATGTTGCATATGTAGTGTAGATCCTTGCTTGCTGAGTACTTCGGATGAGTACTCACGTTTGCTTTATTTTCTTTTTCCCCCATATTCCATTTGATGCCACCAGACGACGGAGCCCCTGAGTCAGACGCCCCAGCCGACGACCAGTACTACTACCCGCCTGGCGAGTACTACTACTACGAGGAGCCGTTTGACGACCAGGAGTAGGATCGGAGGGTCTAGGGTAGGAGGCCTACGCCTTTCGATCGTAGTATTTTATTTTACCCCGCCTCTGTGAAGGCCTATTTCTCCCTCTGTAATATATCTGTACTCAGATATCTGATGCTTCCACTGACGCTTGTATGCCATCGAGCTATGTATTCGAGCCCTCGAGGCCCTGGCTTGTAATATAAAGCTTGTATGACTTTATTTATGTTTTAGATTTGTGTTGTGATATCTTCAAGTGAGTCCTTAGGCTTGATCGTGTGCATTTGCGTGTATGGTTAGTGCACGATTAAGCCGGGGTCGTCACAGGTTGGTATCAGAGCCGACTGCCTCTAGGTATCCCCCTTCCCAATTCCTTGGCCGAAGTTGAGTCTAGTGGTCAAAACTGTTTTACTAACTTGGCTGTGTGGCTTACGGGCCCACGTCGCCAACTGGGTGGTATTAGGATCTTTTATTCCTCGTCTTTACTCTGGGATTCTAATTTCTCATCTATTCGGGTTTAATAAAATTTACTAACACCGACATTTAGGATCTCGTTAATTCTATCCACCCGGAGAGCTGGATTCAGTGCGATTTCCCTTTCTTTGATCCGATTAGTCTGATAATCATTTTCCTTTCCATTGTTTTGTTTAACCTTTCCTTCTGGGATCGGTTATACTTCTCATTGTCTTATGACAACCCTGAACTTCTCTGTTTCAGATGGATCGACTGTTTCCACCGCGGCCTACGACCCATCTTGTGCGTCGCACTTGGGCTTGTGATGCCCCTGGATTTCCAGCTGTTCTGATCGCCCTCCTGAGTAGACTGGGTTACCGCTGGTATCCCGAGTACATGGGCTATGAGGTTTACCGCGAGTTCAACCAGGAGCGGTACTATGCTGAAGTTCGGATCTATGATCAGCAGAACAATTCAGACACCGAGCTACACCTTTTTCACGGAATAGGCGTGACGATTGAGATGGCACTACATGATGCCGCCTACTCTGCTGTCGCACGTCTCCGAGGAGAGCACAATGCTAACTTGGATGATACTGTGTTTCGGTACATTCCGTATGCACCTATTGGAGATGCTACTGGATTTTACACAGCTATCTGTGCCCCGTACGAGTCTCGACGCTACGACCCGCAGATTCTGATTCAGTGCACTCAGGCTCTGGATCGCACTGTTCGGGCTCTTGCCGTCGAGTTGTTCGCCACTCGAGCATGCTACTACGAGGCTATGACACAGTTGCTACCAGCTGTTCGTGCAGGGATACATCCAGAGGATATTCTTTACACACGCAGGACCGAGATGCCGCCAGGTATTGATTGGCCTGCAGTGGGAGGTCACACGCCTGCACGTGGACCTCTTCTTACAGTTCGAGACCGGGTTCTGCATCAGAGTGCACATGGAGCACATGATCCTGTCGCGACGAACATTCGTCGTCCGCACTTGCAGTTACCCCGTTTCAGTGGTTTTCTCCGACGCTGATGTAGCCTTTGCTATGTCACGTTGTGTACTTCCTTACCGCGTGCCTACGTGCCGCCTAGTGTGTCTCTAGTTTTTCAATTTGCGCCGTTATGCTGTCCGATTGTAACCGACTGTGTATGGATTTGTATGTCTTAATGACTACTTTTAGCATCTATTGCACTCTTTCAATAATGTCGAGTTACATCTTGTTTATTGCTAAACACTTGCATAAGGTATTGCTGAAATACCCCTGTTGGAATAGCAGGATGGCTGACAACAACCCGCCACCGCCGCCTCCACCTGATTACATGGCAGCGATGATGCAACAATTTGAACTCAACAGCCAGTTTATGACGGGGATTATGCAGCAATTCCCTCGTCCTGATGCTAATCAGCAGCCACCATCCATCACCCTGCCAGAGTTTATGAGGCTTAGTCCGTTGTTTTTCCGCAACACAGTCAACCCGCTAGATGCAGATGACTGGCTGCGTGACATCTCTCATGAGATGGAGTCTGCTGGTGTCGCCGAAGTTAACTATGTCACTTTTGCGACTTATCTTCTGAAGGGTCCCGCAGCTCAATGGTGGGCCACTCACCGACAAACTCTGCCGCCTGGTACTGTCGTCACTTGGGCAGAGTTCAAGATTGCTTTCTGAGCCCGCTACATTCCTCTAGCTGTCATAGCTAGGAAGAAGGCCGAGTTCCGTAGCCTTGTTCAAGGAAACAAGACCGTAGAAGTCTATCAGCGCGAGTTTCTAGACTTATCTCGCTACGTTGAAGAGGACATTCCTACTGATGAACGCAGACATGAGAAGTTTCGTGAAGGACTGCACCATGACATTCAGTTAGCCCTTCTTGTTCAAGATTACCCTGATTTCGCCACCTTGGTGAATAAGGCCATCATGGTTGAAACTGGACTTAAGAAGCACAAGGAAGCGTCCAGACGCACCCGTGAGACGGGCTCATCTTCGGGCTCGTCTTCCCAGAAGCGACGCATCTGGTTTCCCCAAGGCATGTTCCGTTCAGCAGCTCCTGCGAACAGGCCCTCTTATGCTGCACCACTCCTGCCACCTCCACCACCGAGACAGCCTCTGCCAGCTCTAGCACCTTGAGCTCTAGCACCTCATCCTGACAGCAGACTGTGCTTCAAGTGTGGCAAGCCAGGTCACCGTGCTAGAGATTGTTCTCAGAATCAGAATCAACTGGCTCTTCCTTCTGCTGGCCGTGGAATTCCTCAACAGCGTAATTATAATGCCAGACCTTCTTATGGTCGTGGGCAGAGCTACCACGTCAACATGTCTGAAGCTCCAGTTCAACCAGATACTGTGATGGGTACACTTCTCATAAATTCAGTACCAGCATCTGTTTTATTTGATTCAGGAGCATCGCATTCATTCATGTCGGAAGACTTTGCATTCATGCATGGCGTTAAGTGCGACAACCTGCATCATCCATTAGGAGTTGATACTCCCGCGGGTAGATGCCGAGCCTCCCTGTTCAGCCACGAAGTTACTATTGAAATTGAGGGGTTGAAGTTTCAGGCACTCCCAATTATCTTGAGCTCTTCCAAGATTGATCTTATCTTGGGAATGGATTGGTTGAAGGCCCATTATGCCTCAATCAATTGCGCCACTAAAGTTGTACACCTCTTGCACCCATCGAACGAGATAGTGAATTATCAAGCTCACCTTACTCAGAACGCTGAGGCTCAAATTTATGCCTTGAATGCGTTGAATGCTTCTCCACTTGATGGGATTGAGAACATCCCAGTGGTCTGTGACTTCCTGGATGTTTTTCCAGAAGAACTTCCAGGAATACCCCCTGCTAGAGTTGTCGAGTTCGTCATCGACTTGAAGCCTGGCACCACTCCTATTGCGAAGCGTCCCTACAAGATGCCTCCGCACCACCTCATCGAGCTTAAGGAGGAAATTGATAAATCCTTAAGGAAGGGTTTCATTCGCCCTAGTTCCTCTGCCTGGGGAGCACCGTCTCTTTTCGTCAAGAAGAAAGATGGAACGAATAGGTTGGTCCAAGATTATCGTCCTATCAACCAGGAAACCATTCAGAATAAATATCCACTTCCCCGGATCAACGATTTATATGACCAACTCGCTGGATCTTCGGTGTTTTCTAAACTCGACTTGAGGTTGGGTTATCACCAGATCCGTGTCCGCGAAGAGGATATTCCAAAGACTGCATTCGTTACTCGTTATGGCTCTTACGAGTACACAGTCATGTCGTTTGGTTTAACAAATGCTCCAGCTACATTCTCCCGCCTAATGAATTACATATTCATGGATTACCTCGACAAATTCGTCGTGGTATATCTGGATGATATTCTGGTTTATTCGAAGAACAAAGAAGAACATGCTGAGCACCTTCGCCTTGTTCTCGAGAGACTTCGAGAGCACCAATTATATGCCAAGTACTCTAAGTGCGAATTCTGGCTTTCTGAGGTAACATACCTTGGGCATGTCATCTCCAAGGATGGTATCGCAGTTAACCCAGAGCAAGTTCAAGCTATTCTTGACTGGACCCCTCCGAAGAATGTTAAGCAAGTCAGAAGTTTCCTCGGGCTTGCAAGTTATTGTCGCCGTTTCATCGAGAATTTCTCCAAGATTGCCAAGCCCCTGACTAATCTACTTCACAAAGGCGTTAAGTTTGAGTGGACAGACAAATGTCAGGAAAGCTTCCAGACCCTCAAGGACAAACTAACTCCTGCTCCAGTCCTTGCTCCTCCAGACTCCCGCAAAGATTTCGTGATCTTCTGCGATGCCTCTCGCCAAGGACTAGGTTGCGTCCTAATGCAAGAGCGAAGAGTTATTGCTTATACTTCGCGACAACTGTGTCCACATGAGGAGAATTACCCAGTGCATGACCTCGAACTTGATGCTGTCATTTATGCTTTAAAGCAGTGGCGACATTACCTCCTTGGTAATCGGTGTGAGATTTACACCGATCATCGGAGCTTGAAGTACTTATTCACTCAACAGGAACTTAATCTTCGTCAGCAGCGTTGGCTGGAAACAATCACCGATTATGACTGTGGAATTTCATACACTCCCGGCAAAGCTAATGTGATGGCTCATGCCTTGAGCCGCAAGTCATACTGTAGCAACCTCATGGTAAAGCAAGCTCAACCCCAGCTATATGAAGAATTGCGCAAGCTGAATCTCTGCATCATCCCGCAAGGTTCTCTTAATAACCTTGTGATACAACCAGATCTTGAGAAAGCTGTCAAGATTGCACAGTCTAAAGACGCTGAAATTAGTCTGATGAAGAAAGAGCTTCACCTTCAAAAGTACAGGGATTTCTCGATTGCTGAAGATGGAACCTTGTACTTCCGAGATCGCATTGTAGTACCTCGCTTCGAGCTGATGACTGACAAAGTCATAAAGGAGGCCCATGATACACCGCTATCTATCCATCCGGGTAGTACCAAGATGTATCGAGATCTTCGTCAAAGGTACTGGTGGTCTAGGATGAAGCAGGATATTGCCCGATATGTTGCCGAGTGTGACGTTTGTCGTCACGTGAAGGCAGAACATCAGAAACCTGCTGGAATTCTGCAACCGCTCCCTATTCCTCTATGGAAGTGGGATAAAGTGCAAATGGACTTCATTACTGGTCTTCCCAAGTCTCAGAAGGGTCACGATGCTATTCTTGTCGTCGTCGATCAACTCTCCAAGGTTGCACACTTTCTGCCAGTTAAGGAGACTATTACTGCTAGTCAGTTAGCAGAGCTATATATCTCCAGAATTGTTTCACTCCATGGTATTCCCAAGGAAATCAGTTCAGACCGTGGCAGCATTTTCACTGGCCATTTCTGGGAAAGTTTCCAGAAAGCAATGGGAACTCATATTACCTGGAGTTCAGCTTATCATCCACAATCCCAAGGTCAAGTTGAGCGCGTAATCAAGTACTCGAAGATATGCTTCGAGCTTGTGTTATATCCTTCGGTAAGAAATGGGAGGAATCTCTCCCGTATGCCGAGTTCTCTTATAACAACAGCTACCAAGCCAGCTTGAAAATGGCCCCCTTTGAGGTTCTTTATGGTCGTAAATGTCGAACCCCTCTGAATTGGTCAGAAACTGGGGAACAACCTCTTGTTGGACCGGACATTATTCAACATGCCGAAGAACAAGTCAGAATTGTCTGGGAGAATCTCAAAGCAGCTCAAGACCGTCAGAAGAGTAATTATGATCGCAAGCGATGGGGTGTGATATATCAACCTGGTGATCAAGCTTATCTTCGTGTCACTCCAATGAAGGGCACTCGTCGTTTCGGAATCAAGGGCAAGCTAGCTCCTCGCTATATTGGTCCTTTCCGCATCGTGGCTAGACGTGGACACGTGGCATATCAATTGGAATTGCCACCGCAATTCTCCCATATTCATGATGTCTTTCACGTGTCGCAACTTCGTAAGTGCTTCAAGGAATCCCCGCACCGTGCAGTGGATCATGAGATGCTCGAGCTACAAGATGATCTTTCCTATAAGGAGCATCCAATTCGCATCCTCGACGAAACTGAACGTCGAACTCGTCAGAGGACGACCAAGTTCTTGAAAGTGCAGTGGTCGAATCACACTGAAGATGAAGCCACTTGGGAACACGAGGATCATCTTCGGGAAGAATATCCCGGACTCTTTCCTTCTACCTCCTGAATTCTCAGGACGAGAATTTCTTTTAGAGGAGGAGAACTTGTAACACCCCATTGTAATAAGCTTTGTGACACTCTGTTAAGATTGCCAAGTCATGATCATTTGCAGTGCCAAGTCATATGGGTTAATGATCCAATTCAAATTCACATCTGAAAATCAACTCAAATTCAAAAGTGAATTATAAAGTTGATCAAACACTGTTGGGAAAATGTTCATTAAATGGCAAATAATTCAGGAACATTTCTAAAACCAATATCAAAATATTTTGAGTTGGAAGAGTGACTCAAACAAGATGAAACAGCACCTAAACAGAATATTCAAATCCATTTAAAATCATTTCAAACACAAATGAACTCCAAATCTGCCCAAACCACTTTTTGGTGAGAGATAATATTGCATTGCAATATTTGGGCCAACTTCCACATTTTTCAAAAGAGCACAAGTGGCCTAATCATTTTGAAACAGAAAAAGAATAAAAGAAAAGGAAGAAGAGAAATAAAAAGAAAAGAGAATGCTACTGTTGGCTGGGCCTAAGTGCACAGTGTGCAGCCCAGCCCAACAGCAGCCCACCCCTTCTCCCTCCTCGTGCGTGTCGGCGCGCCCCTGGTCGCGCGCGCCCGCGCCAGCCAGGCGGCGACACGGCGATGGCGCCGACGCCACCGACAGCCAGAGGATAAGGAGGAGCTCCCTCGGCCTCCTCTCTGTTCCTATCCACTTCCCCTCACCCGCTCGCCCTCTCTCTCCTTCCTTCCCCTCAGATCCACGCGAGGCCGAACGGATCCGCCGCTGTTCGTCGCCGTTCTCGTGGCCAGCGACGCCGCCTCGCCTCGCCATCGTGTCCAGGAGACGCGCCGTGATTGACCACGTCGCCTGCTCCGTCGAATCGTAGCGCGTCGCCCCCTTTCTTCCTCGACTCCGGAGCTCGCCGGCGGCCGCGACCCTCTCTGCTGCCACTAAACTGCCACGGGTCTTTCTTGACCACGCGGTGAGCTCCCCTCTCCCCTCTGTCCTTCCCTGAGCCGCTCAGCCTCGCTCTATCTAGGACGCCACCGCATCCGACCTCCGACCGTCGCCGCGTTAGCCATTGCCGAGCCCCCGAGCTTCTGCAACTCGAACCAGCTGCGCCAACGCGCTCCTGGAGGTCCGTAGCTCCACCCTAGCTAGCTAGCATGCGCGAAAGCGCCGCGTAGCCCCGAAACCATCGACACCCGAACTCCGGCCGCCGCGCGCGAGCTCGCCGGCGACGTTTCCGGCCAAGACAGGCCGCGCCACCGCTCGCGTTGAACGCGGCACGGTCTCCTCGTTCGAACGCGCCGCCCCGCGCTCGTTTTGGCCCTCTGTGGCCGAAACCCGCCGCACACCCGTGCCCTCCACCGTATTTTGACGCCGCCAGTGTTCAGCCGCCGGCCAGCTGACGTGGCTGGGCGTGGGGCCCACTCTGTGACGCTGCCGCTGGGCCCCGTGGGCCTTTTGACCGCGTTGACCACGGTCAGCGCTGCTGACGTGGCACTACAGTCACTGCTAGATGGGGCCCACCCTCGCTAATTAACTAAAATGATTTAAACATAATTAATTGATTTAATGAGACACTGACAGGTGGGCCCAGTAGCTTAATTAGCAAATTAGTTTAATTTTAACCCTGTTTAACACTAACAGAGGCTGACATGTGGGTCCCACTGGACCCACATGTCAGGTTTGACCCTGGTCAACCGCATTTGACCTGCTGACGTCACTGTGACGCAATGCTGACGCCACAATTCACTTTTCTGTAAATTAAATAAATTCCAGAAATTCAAATAATCTTTGAAAATTAATAACTTTTAAACCGTAGCTCGGATTGAAAAAGTTAAAACATGAAAGTTGCTCAGAACGACGAGACGAGTCTGATCGTGCCGTCTGTTTCTTCATCGGAACCCCCTATGTAGAAGAACTCATAACTCCGGACCCGTATCCAGCAGATGAATAGTGCACACACCCTGGTTAATAAATCCCAGATTAATTCTAAAAATAACTAAAATGACTTAGATGCATAATTAAGCAACTCTGCACTGCATCGTAGCATCACACGCACCGTATTGCATTTGTTTGCATTATGTTTACCTGTTTCTTCCCCCTCTTCTCTCTCGGTAGACCCCGACGTTGACGTAGCTCCCGAGGCAGACGCAGCTCAGGAGTACGACTACGTCCCCGACGATACCACTGAAGACCTTGCCCTTGCCCCCGAGCAACCAGGCAAGCACCCCCATTTTGATCATGCCTATATCGCCTATTATCTTCTCTCTTATGCTTGCATTAGAACTGCTACTGCTACTGTTTCCTATATCTGTTGCATAGCCTGTTTATTGTAACCTGTCTTGCTACCTTACTGGTTAACCTAGACTGCTTAGTATAGGCTGGGTAGAGACACGACAGAGACCCCCACTTGATCCCGACTGCCCTGCTGGATATCAGAAGACCCGATCATCGGGATTGAAGACTAGACCCTGGCACCGCACATCACTTCCCCTTAGTTGCCAACACTGCTGGGTTACCGTCGAGTGCCGAGGGTGATACCTCGTCAGCACTTCTGATGTTAACCTTGTAGGTTAGTTACTCGGTCGTGGTAAGCGAGGGTGATTCCTCCTACACCACCCCCGATAACGACATCGTCGTACAACCTCTCAAGTGTGGACCTCGAGGGTGATTCCTCCTTCGTTCACCTTGATGATAACATCGAGCGGGAATTCCGTCGAGGGTGATTCCTCAGGGTTCCCTTCGGTGTCAGACACACAGTTACTTGGATATTATGACTTGCACTAAACCATGTTACTAAAGATGGGTCGGCCCTGAGGGGTACCCGCGCGAGCTTATTGCGAAGTGATGTGGAGTCGGGTTGACCTGGATGGTGCCCGCGAGATAACTACGAGGCGTGGCCGGGCATTCTTAGCCCTTGCCGCAAGTCCTCGAGACGGGGCGACGGGGTCACATCGATCGTGAGTCTCTGCTCGTTTCCACGCGCTCCTAATCCACTACGGTTTGGATATTTGATCCGAGGGGCCTCTGGCCCAATAGCACTAACCATCACGTGGGCATAGTATGGGCGTTCTGCGTCGTATACATCAGCCAAAGCTCTATTGACATCAGCGAGGAGCGGCCCGTTTTGGATTGGACTGGGAACGCAACTGCGCTTGTATTAAGGGGTTACTAGGTCTGCTTCCAAAACGTCCTCGCAACGTGCAGGGTTCCCGGGGCGAAGGCCCAAGACCCCCGGGGGCATAGGTTAGTCCGGCGTGCTGACCTCTCTTTAGAACCTAGGTCGGGTTGCGGCGTGTTGTTTGGCCGAGGCCGGGCATGACCCAGAAAAGTGTGTCCGGCCGGAGTTAAGCAAGCTTGGTGGGTAAGTTGGTGCAACCCTGCAGGGAAGAAACTTCTATCGATAGCCTGTCCTACGGAAACGGACACTCGGAGTTGTATCCCGATCGGTACAACTAGAACATGTGATGAGAACTGGATAGTACGGCTCTGGGATTGCTTTCTCGCAGGGAGTCGAGAAAGGATCTCAGGTCGAGGTTGATGATACTACTACTACTACTTTACATTATGTTCATCTGTTCTCTTCTATTGCTGCAAGACTGTCGAAGATTCTTGAAGATGCTAGTCTTCGATAGGACTAGGCTTCCCCCTCTATTCCGGCATTTCTGCAGCCCAGTCCACATATACAGCCATTCCTTTGAAAATGTTGCATATGTAGTGTAGATCCTTGCTTGCTGAGTACTTCGGATGAGTACTCACGTTTGCTTTATTTTCTTTTTCCCCCATATTCCATTTGATGCCACCAGACGACGGAGCCCCTGAGTCAGACGCCCCAGCCGACGACCAGTACTACTACCCGCCTGGCGAGTACTACTACTACGAGGAGCCGTTTGACGACCAGGAGTAGGATCGGAGGGTCCAGGGCAGGAGGCCTACGCCTTTCGATCGTAGTATTTTATTTTACCCCGCCGCTGTGAAGGCCTATTTCTCCCTCTGTAATATATCTGTACTCAGGTATCTGATGCTTCCGCTGACGCTTGTATGCCATCGAGCTATGTATTCGAGCCCTCGAGGCCCTGGCTTGTAATATAAAGCTTGTATGACTTTATTTATGTTTTAGAGTTGTGTTGTGATATCTTCAAGTGAGTCCTTAGGCTTGATCGTGTGCATTTGCGTGTATGGTTAGTGCACGATTAAGCCGGGGTCGTCACAATTTTGCGGCCACTATGGATGACGACGGGATCTACGACCGAGCCTCGCTTGGATCTACATTGCCGGTTAACAAAATAATCCATCCAGATGTCCAGGTTAGTCAAACTTCACCGCTCTATTTTCTGGTAGCTTTACGCTCTGCAGATATCATGTTCACCCAATAGACTAAACAGTCAGATAGAATAGTTCTAAATTGTATTTGTTAGGAGACCCTAAACTGTATCTGCATGTGTGTGTGTCTATATTCTTATTCTGGGTCCACTACTCTAATTCCAAAGCATGTCATGAGGTAGATCGATCCAAACACTATATATATGTCTTAATAAAAGCTGATACAGATCGGTCCAGCGACTGGAAGTGTGCCAGCCAGACTGATGCTTAGTCTCCTGTTAGTGCAGCTTAACATACCCGACGCCATTTACCATCGAAGGCAATACTCATAGGACATAGACAGTGTCACCATGCTCTTCTACAACTCTGCGCAGATTAATGGAATCAATCCACTGCAGATGACAATTACCGGTGTTTACTCTGCAATTGAGGAAGTGGCTGAAGATTCTGCAGCTGTGGCAGCCATCAGGTACATGGAAAATGGTACAAACACTGTCATAATGGATCTAAACTATGCAAGGTTTGAATGGATGCAGCAAGACAATGGTTATTTGAGACATAAAACTTGAGGAGGTGTTTGAAGCGATAGGTGAACTTTCTAAACTTTCTAAAAACTATACACGATCAAAAGACAGGCTCAAGCACGAGAGCATGAGATATTCGCACCGGTACGTCTTACCATGTATTCCTATTGGTCATTATGCAAATTGGTTTTTATTGATAAACAATGGAACCTTCCTTACGCAGGTGGTTCACCAGTGATGATCAGCCAATGCCAAGAACCACTTGCTTCGCCGTTGTTGATGCTACCAAGTTGTTTTAGTGAACTTCTATTCAAGGGTTCATCTATTGCAGTAATGCCTACCTCTGAATATCATGTTGCATCAAAACTGCTTGATGTGTTCACCTTTTGTAGTAATGCCTACTTCTGAATGTTATGTTAGATCAAAATGTTGCTTTGTATGGAAAAATGGCATTCTCTGTTAGCCCTATATGTGGTTTGCTTGCTCAATATCGATCTCATTGCCGCTTTGTCTGCTTCTGCTACTCTGTAGCACTAACCTTTATGCCCTACTGCTCTTAATCAAGCTAAATGCTTCTGCTTTGTGCTCTACTCCTATTGTTATTAATCAGGATAAATGCTTCTGCTTTATCATAGGCCAATAAACATGCTAAGCTTGCCTGGCTGGCACACACGCTTAGGCACAACAATCGGCCCCGGCACACGCGCCAAGGCGCGCTGCAGGTCATTTATATAGCATCTCATGGTAAAGCAAGCTCAACCCCAGCTATATGAAGAATTGCGCAAGCTGAATCTCTACATCATCCCGCAAGGTTCTCTTAATAACCTTGTGATACAACCAGATCTTGAGAAAGCTGTCAAGATTGCGCCGTCTAAAGACGCTGAAATTAGTCTGATGAAGAAAGAGCTTCACCTTCAAAAGTACAGGGATTTCTCGATTGCTGAAGATGGAACCTTGTACTTCCGAGATCGCATTGTAGTACCTCGCTTCGAGCTGATGACTGACAAAGTCATGAAGGAGGCCCATGATACACCGCTATCTATCCATCCGGGTAGTACCAAGATGTATCGAGATCTTCGTCAAAGGTACTGGTGGTCTAGAATGAAGCAGGATATTGCCCGATATGTTGCCGAGTGTGACGTTTGTCGTCGCGTGAAGGCAGAACATCAGAAACCTGCTGGAATTCTGCAACCGCTCCCTATTCCTCTATGGAAGTGGGATAAAGTGCAAATGGACTTCATTACTGGTCTTCCCAAGTCTCAGAAGGGTCACGATGCTATTCTTGTCGTCGTCGATCAACTCTCCAAGGTTGCACACTTTCTGCCAGTTAAGGAGACTATTACTGCTAGTCAGTTAGCAGAGCTATATATCTCCAGAATTGTTTCACTCCATGGTATTCCCAAGGAAATCAGTTCAGACCGTGGCAGCATTTTCACTGGCCATTTCTGGGAAAGTTTCCAGAAAGCAATGGGAACTCATATTACCTGGAGTTCAGCTTATCATCCACAATCCCAAGGTCAAGTTGAGCGCGTTAATCAAGTACTCGAAGATATGCTTCGAGCTTGTGTTATATCCTTCAGTAAGAAATGGGAGGAATCTCTCCCGTATGCCGAGTTCTCTTATAACAACAGCTACCAAGCCAGCTTGAAAATGGCCCCCTTTGAGGTTCTTTATGGTCGTAAATGTCGAACCCCTCTGAATTGGTCAGAAACTGGGGAACGACCTCTTGTTGGACCGGACATTATTCAACATGCCGAAGAACAAGTCAGAATTGTCCGGGAGAATCTCAAAGCAGCTCAAGACCGTCAGAAGAGTAATTATGATCGCAAGCGATGGGGTGTGATCTATCAACCTGGTGATCAAGCTTATCTTCGTGTCACTCCAATGAAGGGCACTCGTCGTTTCGGAATCAAGGGCAAGCTAGCTCCTCGCTATATTGGTCCTTTCCGCATCGTGGCTAGACATGGACACGTGGCATATCAATTGGAATTGCCACCGCAATTCTCCCATATTCATGATGTCTTCCACGTGTCGCAACTTCGTAAGTGCTTCAAGGAATCCCCGCACCGTGCAGTGGATCATGAGATGCTCAAGCTACAAGATGATCTTTCCTATAAGGAGCATCCAATTCGCATCCTCGACGAAACTGAACGTCGAATTCGTCAGAGGACGACCAAGTTCCTGAAAGTGCAGTGGTCGAATCACACTGAAGATGAAGCCACTTGGGAATGCGAGGATCATCTTCGGGAAGAATATCCCGGACTCTTTCCTTCTACCTCCTGAATTCTCGGCACGAGAATTTCTTTTAGAGGAGGAGAACTTGTAACACCCCCTTGTAATAAGCTCTGTGACACTCTGTTAAGATTGCCAAGTCATGATCATTTGCAGTGCCAAGTCATATGGGTTAATGATCCAATTCAAATTCACATCTGAAAATCAACTCAAATTCAAAAGTGAATTATAAAGTTGATCAAACACTGTTGGGAAAATGTTCATTAAATGGCAAATAATTCAGGAACATTTCTAAAACCAATATCAAAATATTTGGAGTTGGACAAGTGACTCAAACAAGATGAAACAGCACCTAAACAGAATATTCAAATCCATTTAAAATCATTTCAAACACAAATGAACTCCAAATCTGCCCAAACCACTTTTTGGTGAGAGATAATATTGCATTGCAATATTTGGGCCAACTTCCACATTTTTCAAAAGAGCACAAGTGGCCTAATCATTTTGAAACAGAAAAAGAATAAAAGAAAAGGAAGAAGAGAAATAAAAAGAAAAGAGAACGCTACTGTTGGCTGGGCCTAAGTGCACAGTGTGCAGCCCAGTCCAACAGCAGCCCACCCCTTCTCCCTCCTCGTGCGTGTCGGCGCGCCCCTGGCCGCGCGCGCCCGCGCCAGCCGGGCGGCGACACGGCGATGGCGCCGACGCCACCGACAGCCAGAGGATAAGGAGGAGCTCCCTCGGCCTCCTCTCCGTTCCTATCCACTTCCCCTCACCCGCTCGCCCTCTCTCTCCTTCCTTCCCCTCAGATCCACGCGAGGCCGAACGGATCCGCCGCCGTTCGTCGCCGTTCTCGTGGCCAGTGACGCCGCCTCGCCTCGCCATCATGTCCAGGAGACGCGCCGTGATCGACCACGTCGCCTGCTCCGTCGAATCGTAGCGTGGAGGCCCTGCAGCTGCTGCTCGCCGTCGCCCCCTTTCTTCCTCGACTCCGGAGCTCGCCGGCGGCCGCGACCCTCTCTGCTGCTACTAAACTGCCACGGGTCTTTCTTGACCATGCGGTGAGCTCCCCTCTCCCCTCTGTCCTTCCCTGAGCCGCTCAGCCTCGCTCTATCTAGGATGCCACCGCATCCGAGCTCCGACCGTCGCCGCGTTAGCCATTGCCGAGCCCCCGAGCTTCTGCAGCTCGAACCAGCTGCGCCAACGCGCTCCTGGAGGTCCGTAGCTCCACCCTAGCTAGCTAGCATGCGCGAAAGCGCCGCGTAGCCCCGAAACCATCGACACCCGAACTCCGGCCGCCGCGCGCAAGCTCGCCGGCGACGTTTCCGGCCAAGACAGGCCGCGCCACCACTCACGTTGAACGCGGCACGGTCTCCTCGTTCGAACGCGCCGCCCCGCGCTCGTTTTGGCCCTCTGTGGCCGAAACCCGCCGCACACCCGTGCCCTCAGCCGTATTTTGACGCCGCCGACGTTCAGCCGCCGGCCAGCTGACGTGGCTGGGCGTGGGGCCCACTCTGTGACGCTGCCGCTGGGCCCCGTGGGCCTTTTGACCGCGTTGACCACAGTCAGCGCTGCTGACGTGGCACTACAGTCACTGCTAGATGGGGCCCACCCTCGCTAATTAACTAAAATGATTTAAACATAATTAATTGATTTAATGAGACACTGACAGGTGGGCCCAGTAGCTTAATTAGCAAATTAGTTTAATTTTAACCCTGTTTAACACTAACAGAGGCTGACATGTGGGTCCCACTGGACCCACATGTCAGGTTTGACCCTGGTCAACCGCAGTTGACCTGCTGACGTCACTGTGACGTAATGCTGACACCATAATTCACTTTTCTGTAAATTAAATAAATTCCAGAAATTCAAATAATCTTTGAAAATTAATAACTTTTAAACCGTAGCTCGGATTGAAAAAGTTAAAACATGAAAGTTGCTCAGAACGACGAGATGAGTCTGATCGTGCCGTCTGTTTCTTCATCGGAACCCCCTACGTAGAAGAACTCGTAACTCCGGACCCGTATCCGGTAGATGAATAGTGCACACACCCTGGTTAATAAATCCCAGATTAATTCTAAAAATAACTAAAATGACTTAGATGCATAATTAAGCAACTCTGCACTGCATCGTAGCATCACACGCACCGTATTGCATTTGTTTGCATTATGTTTACCTGTTTCTTCCCCCTCTTCTCTCTCGGTAGACCCCGACGTTGACGTAGCTCCCGAGGCAGACGCAGCTCAGGAGTATGACTACGTCCCCGACGATACCACTGAAGAACTTGCCCTTGCCCCCGAGCAACCAGGCAAGCACCCCCATTTTGAGCATGCCTATATCGCCTATTATCTTCTCTCTTATGCTTGCATTAGAACTGCTACTGCTACTATTTCCTATATCTGTTGCATAGCCTGTTTATTTTAACCTGTCTTGCTACCTTACTGGTTAACCTAGACTGCTTAGTATAGGCTGGGTAGAGACACGACAGAGACCCCCACTTGATCCCGACTGCCCTGCTGGATATCAGAAGACCCGATCATCGGGATTGAAGACTAGACCCTGGCACCGCACATCACTTCCCCTTAGTTGCCGACACTGCTGGGTTACCGTCGAGTGCCGAGGGTGATACCTCGTCAGCACTTCTGATGTTAACCTTGTAGGTTAGTTACTCGGTCGTGGTAAGCGAGGGTGATTCCTCCTACAACACCCCCGATAACGACATCGTCATGCAACCTCTCAAGTGTGGACCTTGAGGGTGATTCCTCCTTCGTTCACCTTGATGATAACATCGAGCAGGAATTCCATCGAGGGTGATTCCTCAGGGTTCCCTTCGGTGTCAGACACACAGTTACTTGGATATTATGACTTGCACTAAACCATGTTACTAAAGACGGGTCGGCCCTGAGGGGTACCCGCGCGAGCATATTGCGAAGTGATGTGGAGTCGGGTTGACCTGGATGGTGCCCGCGAGATAACTACGAGGCGTGGCCGGGCATTCTTAGCCCTTGCCGCAAGTACTCGAGACGGGGCGACGGGGTCACATCGATCGTGAGTCTCTGCTCGTTTCCGCGCGCTCCTAATCCACTACGGTTTGGATATTTGATCCGAGGGGCCTCTGGCCCGATAGCACTAACCATCACGTGGGCATAGTATGGGCGTTCTGCGTCGTATACATCAGCCAAAGCTCTATTGACGTCAGCGAGGAGCGGCCCGTTTTGGATTGGACTGGGAACGCAACTGCGCTTGTATTAAGGGGTTGCTAGGTCTGCTTCCAAAACGTCCTCGCAACGTGCAGGGTTCCCGGGGCGAAGGCCAAAGACCCCCGGGGGCATAGGTTAGTCCGGCGTGCTGACCTCTCTTTAGAGCCTAGGTCGGGTTGCGGCATGTTGTTTGGCCGAGGCCGGGCATGACCCAGAAAAGTGTGTCCGGCCGGAGTTAAGCAAGCGTGGTGGGTAAGTTGGTGCACCCCTACAGGGAAGAAACTTCTATCGATAGCCTGTCCTACGGAAACGGACACTCGGAGTTGTATCCCGATCGGTACAACTAGAACATGTGATGAGAACTGGATAGTACGGCTCTGGGATTGCTTTCTCGTAGGGAGTCGAGAAAGGATCTCAGGTCGAGGTTGATGATACTACTACTACTACTACTTTACATTATGTTCATCTGTTCTCTTCTATTGCTGCAAGACTGTCGAAGATTCTTGAAGATGCTAGTCTTCGATAGGACTAGGCTTCCCCCTCTATTCTGGCATTTCTGCAGCCCAGTCCACATATACAGCCATTCCTTTGAAAATGTTGCATATGTAGTGTAGATCCTTGCTTGCTGAGTACTTCGGATGAGTACTCACGTTTGCTTTATTTTCTTTTTCCCCCATATTCCATTTGATGCCACCAGACGACGGAGCCCCTGAGTCAGACGCCCCAGCTGACGACCAGTACTACTACCCGCCTGGCGAGTACTACTACTACGAGGAGGCGTTTGACGACCAGGAGTAGGATCGGAGGGTCTAGGGCAGGAGGCCTACGCCTTTCGATCGTAGTATTTTATTTTACCCCGCCTCTGTGAAGGCCTATTTCTCCCTCTGTAATATATCTGTACTCAGATATCTGATGCTTCCGCTGACGCTTGTATGCCATCGAGCTATGTATTCGAGCCCTCGAGGCCCTGGCTTGTAATATAAAGCTTGTATGACTTTATTTATGTTTTAGAGTTGTGTTGTGATATCTTCAAGTGAGTCCTTAGGCTTGATCGTGTGCATTTGCGTGTATGGTTAGTGCACGATTAAGCCGGGGTCGTCACAGGTTGGTATCAGAGCCGACTGCCTCTAGGTATCCCCCTTCCCAATTCCTTGGCCGAAGTTGAGTCTAGTGGTCAAAAACTGTTTTACTAACTTGGTTGTGTGGCTTACGGGCCCACGTCGCCAACTGGGTGGTATTAGGATCTTTTATTCCTCGTCTTTACTCTGGGATTCTAATTTCTCATCTATTCGGGTTTAATAAAATTTACTAACACCGACATTTAGGATCTCGTTAATTCTATCCACCCGGAGAGCTGGATTCAGTGCAATTTCCCTGTCTTTGATCCGATTAGTCTGATAATCATTTTCCTTTCCATTGTTTTGTTTAACCTTTCCTTCTGGGATCGGTTATAATTCTCATTGTCTTATGACAACCCTGAACTTCTCTGTTTCAGATGGATCGACTGTTTCCACCGCGGCCTACGACCCAGCTTGTGCGTCGCACTTGGGCTCGTGATGCCCCTGGATTTCCAGCTGTTCTGATCGCCCTCCTGAGTAGACTGGGTTACCGCTGGTATCCTGAGTACATGGTCTATGAGGTTTACCGCCAGTTCAACCAGGAGCAGTACTATGCTAAAGTTCGGATCTATGATCAGCAGAACAATTCAGACACCGAGCTACACCTTTTTCACGGAATAGGTGTGACGATTGAGATGGCAGTACATGATGCCGCCTACTCTGCTGTCGCACGTCTCCGAGGAGAGCACAATGCTAACTTGGATGATACTGTGTTTCGGTACATTCCGTATGCACCTGTTGGAGATGCTACTGGATTTTACACAGCTATCTGTGCCCCGTACGAGTCTCGACGCTACGACCCGCAGATTCTGATTCAGTGCACTCAGGCTCTGGATCACACTGTTCGGGCTCTTGCCGTCGAGTTGTTCGCCACTCGAGCACGCTACTACGAGGCTATGACACAGTTGCTACCAGCTGTTCGTGCAGGGATACATCCGGAGGATATTCTTTACCCACGCAGGACCGAGATGCCGCCAGGTATTGATTGGCCTGCAGTGGGAGGTCACACGCCTGCACGTGGACCTCTTCTTACAGTTCGAGACCGGGTTCTGCATCAGAGTGCACATGGAGCACAGGATCCTGCCACGACGAACATTCGTCGTCCGCACTTGCAGTTACCCCGTTTCAGTGGTTTTCTCCGACGCTGATGTAGCCTTTGCTATGTCACATTGTGTACTTCCTTACCGCGTGCCTGCGTGCCGCCTAGTGTGTCTCTAGTTTTTCAATTTGCGCCGTTATGCTGTCTGATTGTAATCGACTGTGTATGGATTTGTATGTCTTAATGACTACTTTTAGCATCTATTGCACTCTTTCAATAACGTCGAGTTACATCTTGTTTATTGCTAAACACTTGCATAAGCTATTGCTGAAATACCCCTGTTGGAATAGCAGGATGGCTGACAACAACCCGCCACCGCCGCCTCCACCTGATTACATGGCAGCGATGATGCAACAATTTGAACTCAACCGCCAGTTTATGACGGGGATTATGCAGCAATTCCCTCGTCCTGATGCTAATCAGCAGCCACCATCCATCACCCTGCCAGAGTTTATGAGGCTTAGTCCGTCGTTTTTCCGCAACACAGTCAACCCGCTAGATGCAGATGACTGGCTGCGTGACATCTCTCATGAGATGGAGTCTGCTGGTGTCGCCGAAGTTAACTATGTCACTTTTGCGACTTATCTTCTGAAGGGTCCCGCAGCTCAATGGTGGGCCACTCACCGACAGACTCTGCCGCCTGGTACTGTCGTCACTTGGGCAGAGTTCAAGATTGCTTTCCGAGCCCGCTACATTCCTCTAGCTATCATAGCTAGGAAGAAGGCCGAGTTCCGTAGCCTTGTTCAAGGAAACAAGACCGTAGAAGTCTATCAGCGCGAGTTTCTAGACTTATCTCGCTACGCTGAAGAGGACATTCCTACTGATGAACGCAGACAGGAGAAGTTTCGTGAAGGACTACACCATGACATTAAGTTAGCCCTTCTTGTTCAAGATTACCCTGATTTCGCCACCTTGGTGAATAAGGCCATCATGGTTGAAACTGGACTTAAGAAGCACAAGGAAGCGTCCAGACGCACCCGTGAGTCGGGCTCATCTTCGGGCTCGTCTTCCCAGAAGCGACGCATCTGGTTTCCCCAAGGCATGTTTCGTTCAGCAGCTCCTGCGAACAGGCCCTCTTATGCTGCACCACGCCTGCCACCTCCACCACCGAGACAGCCTCTGCCAGCTCCAGCACCTCGAGCTCCAGCACCTCGTCCTGACAGCGGACTATGCTTCAAGTGTGGCAAGCCAGGTCACCGTGCTAGAGATTGTTCTCAGAATCAGAATCAACTGGCTCTTCCTTCTGCTGGCCGTGGAATTGGCTGTGGTATTCCTCAACAGCGTAATTATAATGCCAGACCTTCTTATGGTCGTGGGCAGAGCTACCACGTCAACATGTCTGAAGCTCCAGTTCAACCAGATACTGTGATGGGTACACTTCTCATAAATTCAGTACCAGCATCTGTTTTATTTGATTCAGGAGCATCGCATTCATTCATGTCGGAAGACTTTGCATTCATGCATGGCGTTAAGTGCGACAACCTGCATCATCCATTAGGAGTTGATACTCCCGCGGGTAGATGCCGAGCCTCCCTGTTCAGCCACGAAGTTACTATTGAAATTGAGGGGTTGAAGTTTCAGGCACTCCCAATTATCTTGAGCTCTTCCAAGATTGATCTTATCTTGGGAATGGATTGGTTGAAGGCCCATTATGCCTCAATCAATTGCGCCACTAAAGTTGTACACCTCTTGCACCCATCGAACGAGATAGTGAATTATCAAGCTCACCTTACTCAGAACGCTGAGGCTCAAATTTATGCCTTGAATGCGTTGAATGCTTCTCCACTTGATGGGATTGAGAACATCCCAGTGGTCTGTGACTTCCTGGATGTTTTTCCAGAAGAACTTCCAGGAATACCCCCTGCTAGAGTTGTCGAGTTCGTCATCGACTTGAAGCCTGGCACCACTCCTATTGCGAAGCGTCCCTACAAGATGCCTCCGCACCACCTCATCGAGCTTAAGGAGGAAATTGATAAATCCTTAAGGAAGGGTTTCATTCGCCCTAGTTCCTCTGCCTGGGGAGCACCGTCTCTTTTCGTCAAGAAGAAAGATGGAACGAATAGGTTGGTCCAAGATTATCGTCCTATCAACCAGGAAACCATTCAGAATAAATATCCACTTCCCCGGATCAACGATTTATATGACCAACTCGTTGGATCTTCGGTGTTTTCTAAACTCGACTTGAGGTTGGGTTATCACCAGATCCGTGTCCGCGAAGAGGATATTCCAAAGACTGCATTCGTTACTCGTTATGGCTCTTACGAGTACACAGTCATGTCGTTTGGTTTAACAAATGCTCCAGCTACATTCTCCCGCCTAATGAATTACATATTCATGGATTACCTCGACAAATTCGTCGTGGTATATCTGGATGATATTCTGGTTTATTCGAAGAACAAAGAAGAACATGCTGAGCACCTTCGCCTTGTTCTCGAGAGACTTCGAGAGCACCAATTATATGCCAAGTACTCTAAGTGCGAATTCTGGCTTTCTGAGGTAACATACCTTGGGCATGTCATCTCCAAGGATGGTATCGCAGTTAACCCGGAGCGAGTTCAAGCTATTCTTGACTGGACCCCTCCGAAGAATGTTAAGCAAGTCAGAAGTTTCCTCGGGCTTGCAAGTTATTGTCGCCGTTTCATCGAGAATTTCTCCAAGATTGCCAAGCCCCTGACTAATCTGCTTCACAAAGGCGTTAAGTTTGAGTGGACAGACAAATGTCAGGAAAGCTTCCAGACCCTCAAGGACAAGCTGACTTCTGCTCCAGTCCTTGCTCCTCCAGACTCCCGCAAAGATTTCGTGATCTTCTACGACGCCTCTCGCCAAGGACTAGGTTGCGTCCTAATGCAAGAGCGAAGAGTTATTGCTTATGCTTCGCGACAACTGCGTCCACATGAGGAGAATTACCCAGAGCATGACCTCGAACTTGCTGCTGTCATTTATGCTTTAAAGCAGTGGCGACATTACCTCCTTGGTAATCGGTGTGAGATTTACACCGATCATAAAAGCTTGAAGTACTTATTCACTCAACCGGAACTTAATCTTCGGCAGCAGCGTTGGCTGGAAACAATCACCGATTATGACTGTGGAATTTCATACACTCCCGGCAAAGCTAATGTGATGGCTGATGCCTTGAGCCGCAAGTCATACTGTAGCAACCTCATGGTAAAGCAAGCTCAACCCCAGCTATATGAAGAATTGCGCAAGCTGAATCTCTGCATCATCCCGCAAGGTTCTCTTAATAACCTTGTGATACAACCAGATCTTGAGAAAGCTGTCAAGATTGCGCCGTCTAAAGACGCTGAAATTAGTCTGATGAAGAAAGAGCTTCACCTTCAAAAGTACAGGGATTTCTCGATTGCTGAAGATGGAACCTTGTACTTCCGAGATCGCATTGTAGTACCTCGCTTCGAGCTGATGACTGACAAAGTCATGAAGGAGGCCCATGATACACCGCTATCTATCCATCCGGGTAGTACCAAGATGTATCGAGATCTTCGTCAAAGGTACTGGTGGTCTAGGATGAAGCAGGATATTGCCCGATATGTTGCCGAGTGTGACGTTTGTCGTCGCGTGAAGGCAGAACATCAGAAACCTGCTGGAATTCTGCAACCGCTCCCTATTCCTCTATGGAAGTGGGATAAAGTGCAAATGGACTTCATTACTGGTCTTCCCAAGTCTCAGAAGGGTCACGATGCTATTCTTGTCGTCGTCGATCAACTCTCCAAGGTTGCACACTTTCTGCCAGTTAAGGAGACTATTACTGCTAGTCAGTTAGCAGAGCTATATATCTCCAGAATTGTTTCACTCCATGGTATTCCCAAGGAAATCAGTTCAGACCGTGGCAGCATTTTCACTGGCCATTTCTGGGAAAGTTTCCAGAAAGCAATGGGAACTCATATTACCTGGAGTTCAGCTTATCATCCACAATCCCAAGGTCAAGTTGAGCGCGTTAATCAAGTACTCGAAGATATGCTTCGAGCTTGTGTTATATCCTTCGGTAAGAAATGGGAGGAATCTCTCCCGTATGCCGAGTTCTCTTATAACAACAGCTACCAAGCCAGCTTGAAAATGGCCCCCTTTGAGGTTCTTTATGGTCGTAAATGTCGAACCCCTCTGAATTGGTCAGAAACTGGGGAACGACCTCTTGTTGGACCGGACATTATTCAACATGCCGAAGAACAAGTCAGAATTGTCCGGGAGAATCTCAAAGCAGCTCAAGACCGTCAGAAGAGTAATTATGATCGCAAGCGATGGGGTGTGATCTATCAACCTGGTGATCAAGCTTATCTTCGTGTCACTCCAATGAAGGGCACTCGTCGTTTCGGAATCAAGCGCAAGCTAGCTCCTCGCTATATTGGTCCTTTCCGCATCGTGGCTAGACGTGGACACGTGGCATATCAATTGGAATTGCCACCGCAATTCTCCCATATTCATGATGTCTTCCACGTGTCGCAACTTCGTAAGTGCTTCAAGGAATCCCCGCACCGTGCAGTGGATCATGAGATGCTCAAGCTACAAGATGATCTTTCCTATAAGGAGCATCCAATTCGCATCCTCGACGAAACTGAACGTCGAACTCGTCAGAGGACGACCAAGTTCCTGAAAGTGCATTGGTCGAATCACACTGAAGATGAAGCCAAATGGGAACGCGAGGATCATCTTCGGGAAGAATATCCCGGACTCTTTCCTTCTACCTCCTGAATTCTCGGCAAGAGAATTTCTTTTAGAGGAGGAGAACTTGTAACACCCCCTTGTAATAAGCTCTGTGACACTCTGTTAAGATTGCCAAGTCATGATCATTTGCAGTGCCAAGTCATATGGGTTAATGATCCAATTCAAATTCACATCTGAAAATCAACTCAAATTCAAAAGTGAATTATAAAGTTGATCAAACACTGTAGGGAAAATGTTCATTAAATGGCAAATAATTCAGGAACATTTCTAAAACCAATATCAAAATATTTGGAGTTGGACAAGTGACTCAAACAAGATGAAACAGCACCTAAACAGAATATTCAAATCCATTTAAAATCATTTCAAACACAAATGAACTCCAAATCTGCCCAAACCACTTTTTGGTGAGAGATAATATTGCATTGCAATATTTGGGCCAACTTCCACATTTTTCAAAAGAGCACAAGTGGCCTAATCATTTTGAAACAGAAAAAGAATAAAAGAAAAGGAAGAAGAGAAATAAAAAGAAAAGAGAACGCTACTGTTGGCTGGGCCTAAGTGCACAGTGTGCAGCCCAGTCCAACAGCAGCCCACCCCTTCTCCCTCCTCGTGCGTGTCGGCGCGCCCCTGGCCGCGCTAGCCCGCGCCAGCCGGGCGGCGACACGGCGATGGCGCCGACGCCACCGACAACCAGAGGATAAGGAGGAGCTCCCTCGGCCTCCTCTCCGTTCCTATCCACTTCCCCTCACCCGCTCGCCCTCTCTCTCATTCCTTCCCCTCAGATCCAGGCGAGGCCGAACGGATCCGCCGCCGTTCGTCGCCGTTCTCGTGGCCAGCGACGCCGCCTCGCCTCGCCATCGTGTCCAGGAGACGCGCCGTGATCGACCACGTCGCCTGCTCCGTCGAATCGTAGCGTGGAGGCCCTGCAGCTGCTGCTCGCCGTCGCCCCCTTTCTTCCTCGACTCCGGAGCTCGCCGGCGGCCACGACCCTCTCTGCTGCTACTAAACTGCAATGGGTCTTTCTTGACCACGCGGTGAGCTCCCCTCTCCCCTCTGTCCTTCCCTGAGCCGCTCAGCCTCGCTCTATCTAGGACGCCACCGCATCCGAGCTCTGACCGTCGCCGTGTTAGCCATTGCCGAGCCCCCGAGCTTCTGCAGCTCGAACCAGCTGGGCCAACGCGCTCCTGGAGGTCCGTAGCTCCACCCTAGCTAGCTAGCATGCGCGAAAGCGCCGCGTAGCCCCGAAACCATCGACACCCGAACTCCGGCCGCCGCGCGCGAGCTCGCCGGCGACGTTTCCGGCCAAGACAGGCCGCGCCACCACTCACGTTGAACGCGGCACGGTCTCCTCGTTCGAACGCGCCGCCCCGCGCTCGTTTTGGCCCTCTGTGGCCGAAACCCGCCGCACACCCGTGCCCTCCGCCGTATTTTGACGCCGCCGGCGTTCAGCCGTCGGCCAGCTGACGTGGCTGGGCGTGGGGCCCACTCTGTGACGCTGCCGCTGGGCCCCGTGGGCCTTTTGACCGCGTTGACCACGGTCAGCGCTGCTGACGTGGCACTACAGTCACTGCCAGATGGGGCCCACCCTCGCTAATTAACTAAAATGATTTAAACATAATTAATTGATTTAATGAGACACTGACAGGTGGGCCCAGTAGCTTAATTAGCAAATTAGTTTAATTTTAACCCTGTTTAACACTAACAGAGGCTGACATGTGGGTCCCACTGGACCCACATGTCAGGTTTGACCCTGGTCAACCGTAGTTGACCTGCTGACGTCACTGTGACGCAATGCTGACGCCATAATTCACTTTTCTGTAAATTAAATAAATTCCAGAAATTCAAATAATCTTTGAAAATTAATAACTTTTAAACCGTAGCTCGGATTGAAAAAGTTAAAACATGAAAGTTGCTCAGAACGACGAGACGAGTCTGATCGTGCCGTCTGTTTCTTCATCGGAACCCCCTACGTAGAAGAACTCATAACTCCGGACCCGTATCCGGCAGATGAATAGTGCACACACCCTGGTTAATAAATCCCAGATTAATTCTAAAAATAACTAAAATGACTTAGATGCATAATTAAGCAACTCTGCACTGCATCGTAGCATCACACGCACCGTATTGCATTAGTTTGCATTATGTTTACCTGTTTCTTCCCCCTCTTCTCTCTCGGTAGACCCGACGTTGACGTAGCTCCCGAGGCAGACGCAGCTCAGGAGTACGACTACGTCCCCGACGATACCACTGAAGACCTTGCCCTTGCCCCCGAGCAAACAGGCAAGCACCCCCATTTTGATCATGCCTATATCGCCTATTATCTTCTCTCTTATGCTTGCATTAGAACTGCTACTGCTACTATTTCCTATATCTGTTGCATAGCCTGTTTATTGTAACCTGTCTTGCTACCTTACTGGTTAACCTAGACTGCTTAGTATAGGCTGGGTAGAGACACGACAGAGACCCCCACTTGATCCCGACTGCCCTGCTGGATATCAGAAGACCCGATCATCGGGATTGAAGACTAGACCCTGGCACCGCACATCACTTCCCCTTAGTTGCCGACACTGCTGGGTTACCGTCGAGTGCCGAGGGTGATACCTCGTCAGCACTTCTGATGTTAACCTTGTAGGTTAGTTACTCGGTCGTGGTAAGCGAGGGTGATTCCTCCTACACCACCCCCGATAACGACATCGTCGTGCAACCTCTCAAGTGTGGACCTCGAGGGTGATTCCTCCTTCGTTCACCTTGACGATAACATCAGGTGGAATTCCATCGAGGGTGATTCCTCAGGGTTCCCCTTGGTGTTAGACACACGGTTACTATTGTTACTATGACTTTACACTGAACCATGTTACTAAAGACGGGTCGGCCCTGAGGGGTACCCGCGCGAGCTTATTGCGAAGTGATGTGGAGTCGGGTTGACCTGGATGGTGCCCGCGAGATAACTACGAGGCGTGGCCGGGCATTCTTAGCCCTTGCCGCAAGTCCTCGAGACGGGGCGACGGGGTCACATCGATCGTGAGTCTCTGCTCGTTTCCGCGCGCTCCTAATCCACTACGGTTTGGATATTTGATCCGAGGGGCCTCTGGCCCGATAGCACTAACCATCACGTGGGCATAGTATGGGCGTTCTGCGTCGTATACATCAGCCAAAGCTCTATTGACGTCAGCGAGGAGCGGCCCGTTTTGGATTGGACTGGGAACGCAACTGCGCTTGTATTAAGGGGTTGCTAGGTCTGCTTCCAAAACGTCCTCGCAACGTGCAGGGTTCCCGGGGTGAAGGCCCAAGACCCCCGGGGGCATAGGTTAGTCCGGCGTGCTGACCTCTCTTTAGAGCCTAGGTCGGGTTGCGGCGTGTTGTTTGGCCGAGGCCGGGCATGACCCAGAAAAGTGTGTCCGGCCGGAGTTAAGCAAGCGTGGTGGGTAAGTTGGTGCACCCCTGCAGGGAAGAAACTTCTATCGATAGCCTGTCCTACCGAAACGGACACTCGGAGTTGTATCCCGATCGGTACAACTAGAACATGTGATAAGAACTGGATAGTACGGCTCTGGGATTGCTTTCTCGCAGGGAGTCGAGAAAGGATCTCAGGTCGAGGTTGATGATACTACTACTACTACTACTTTACATTATGTTCATCTGTTCTCTTCTATTGCTGCAAGACTGTCGAAGATTGTTGAAGATGCTAGTCTTCGATAGGACTAGGCTTCCCCCTCTATTCTGGCATTTCTGCAGCCCAGTCCACATATACAGCCATTCCTTTGAAAATGTTGCATATGTAGTGTAGATCCTTGCTTGCTGAGTACTTCGGATGAGTACTCATGTTTGCTTTATTTTCTTTTTCCCCCATATTCCATTTGATGCCACCAGACGACGGAGCCCCTGAGTCAAACGCCCCAGCCGACGACCAGTACTACTACCCGCCTGGCGAGTACTACTACTACGAGGAGCCGTTTGACGACCAGGAGTAGGATCGGAGGGTCCAGGGCAGGAGGCCTACGCCTTTCGATCATAGTATTTTATTTTACCCCGCCTCTGTGAAGGCCTATTTCTCCCTCTGTAATATATCTATACTCAAATATCTGATGCTTCCGCTGACGCTTGTATGCCATCGAGCTATGTATTCGAGCCCTCGAGGCCCTGGCTTGTAATATAAAGCTTGTATGACTTTATTTATGTTTTAGAGTTGTGTTGTGATATCTTCAAGTGAGTCCTTAGGCTTGATCGTGTGCATTTGCGTGTATGGTTAGTGCACGATTAAGCCGGGGTCGTCACAATTTTGCGGCCACTATGGATGACGACGGGATCTACGACCGAGCCTCGCTTGGATCTACATTGCCGGTTAACAAAATAATCCATCCAGATGTCCAGGTTAGTCAAACTTCACCGCTCTATTTCCTGGTAGCTTTACGCTCTGCAGATATCATGTTCACCCAAAAGACTAAACAGTCGGATAGAATAGTTCTAAATTGTATTTGTTAGGAGACCCTAAACTGTATATGCATGTGTGTGTGTCTATATTCTTATTCTGGGTCCACTACTCTAATTCCAAAGCATGTCATGAGGTAGATCGATCCAAACACTGTATATATGTCTTAATAAAAGCTGATACAGATCAGTCCAGCGACTGGAAGTGTGCCAGCCAGAATGATGCTTAGTCTCCTGTTAGTGCAGCTTAACATACCCGACGCCATTTACCGTCGAAGGCAATACTCATAGGACATAGACAGTGTCACCATGCTCTTCTACAACTCTGCGCAGATTAATGGAATCAATCCACTGCAGATGACAATTACCGGTGTTCGCTCTGCAATTGAGGAAGTGGCTGAAGATTCTGCAGCTGTGGCAGCCATCAGGTACATGGAAAACGGTACAAACACTGTCGTAATGGATCTAAACTATGCAAGGTTTGAATGGATGCAGCAAGACAATGGTTATTTGAGACATAAAACATGAGGAGGTGTTTGAAGCGATAGGTGAACTTTCTAAACTTTCTAAAAACTATACACGATCAAAAGACAGGCTCAAGCACGAGAGCATGAGATATTCGCACCGGTACGTCTTACCATGTATTCCTATTGGTCATTATGCAAATTGGTTTTTATTGATAAACAATGGAACCTTCCTTACGCAGGTGGTTCGCCAGTGATGATCAGCCAATGCCAAGAACCACTTGCTTCGCCGTTGTTGATGCTACCAAGTTGTTTTAGTGAACTTCTATTCAAGGGTTCATCTATTGCAGTAATGCCTACCTCTGAATATCATGTTGCATCAAAACTGCTTGATGTGTTCACCTTTTGTAGTAATGCCTACTTCTGAATGTTATGTTAGATCAAAATGTTGCTTTGTATGGAAAAATGGCATTCTCTGTTAGCCCTATATGTGGTTTGCTTGCTCAATATCGATCTCATTGCCGCTTTGTCTGCTTCTGCTACTCTGTAGCACTAACCTTTATGCCCTACTGCTCTTAATCAAGCTAAATGCTTCTGCTTTGTGCTCTACTCCTATTGTTATTAATCAGGATAAATGCTTCTGCTTTATCATAGGCCAATAAACATGCTAAGCTTGCCTGGCTGGCACACACGCTTAGGCACAACAATCGGCCCCGGCACGCGCGCCAAGGCACGCTGCAGGTCATTTATATAGCATCTCCTTATTTGTATATTATTCACATATAGCATCTCATTTCTTGGTTGATTGCTTATATATATTCAACTTCTGGCTCTTTCGCTCCCAAGCTGGCCTCCCTCTCCTCGGTGCTCAGCGGTAGAAGCATGAGGCGCTGCACCTCTGACCCCATAGTGCTCAGCTCCAATTCATCAGGGAGGCCAGCGGCAAGCATCAAGTTGCCCTTGGTGCTTCCTCCTCATTAAGGAGGACGACGTTGGGCAACGCCGTCCTCAAGGTACGTCCTCGCGGCTTCGACCCGCCTCTTTCGTGCACTTTATCCTTCCCTATTTCTCTTACCATCGCCGTGCTTGTGCCACTGCTGATCCTAACCTAGGTTGATGTCACTCCTCGGCGCTCCGCAGGACAGGCACAGCTGCCACCACACCGCAGAGACGGACGAGGATGTGATGCTGCTCCTTCTTGTGGTGTATGCGTCGGCGTGGCTTGCGGTAGTGAGGCATATCCTCGTGGGCAATGCTATTTGAAGACCATTCAAGTGATTTAAAAGAGAAGATGCCCAGAATGTAACGATGTTGAAGATGACATCAAAAGATTGACGTATTAAGCGACTGCCAAGACGCCAATAATGCTTGCCCCCTGCCATTAGTAATACCCTTGCTCTTCTTTATGAAATCTTTCCTACATATTATATATTGATGCATCAACTATCATTGCAGATTGTGAGATCCCTATTTACATGCATCACTCAGCGGCTGGCCTGTACAAAGTTGCGTGGCAGGCATATGTGTTCCCAGGCATCTTATCAATTGTAGGCTTAGAATGATTTGCTTCGTCCCAAGTGTTGTTCGTCGACAATTCCTTTGTTTGTCCATGTCGATTATGATTTTAGAGGACACATATGTTTTGGTAGTAAGTGTATTGTTCTTATGTTTTTCCCTGGTATATACTGACTGATGCAGTAACTAACGTTCCCTATTTAATGGATCGCTCGGTAGTTTTCCTATATGAATGCATATGCTAAATCTGGATTTCTACTAACTTAGCATTACCTGTTTGACCAAAACGTTGGGACCGGCACCCTCGCGCCAAGGCGCGGTCCCGATCTAGTTGGTATTAGAGCTGGCAACTAGGAACAGAGGAACCGAAGCCAGGCGAAACATGCATCCGTTGCAAGCGATGTCTAATTTTTTTTGTAGGAATGTTTTATTAATTCATTTTCGAAAATAGAGAGCCTTTGTTTTATGAAATCACAAAAATGATAGATTTGTACTAGGGGCGCGCCAATATCTAGGCATGCCACGGGGTGGGAAACACTTACTAAAGACTAAGCATAGTGGAAGCCCAACAAAAATAATTTACTAAAAAAATCTAATAAAATCATAATATATAAACATTGTATAATTGCATCTATTTCAAGCAATATCGGGCATTTCTTGAATAAACAAGACAGTCTACATTTTCTTCTTCCTCCCTCGTGGCATCTTGAAAAAAGCTAACGAGACATACTATATATGCCCTCGATTCTTGTGCATCAAACGGGTTTTGGCACGGCCCCCCCCCACCCCCCCCCCCCCCCGGCCCCAAAACAAACGAATTAGTAAACTACAAACAGATACCAAAATTGGGATGATAAACTATATTCTGAAAGGGTTTGTTTAGGGCGCATCTAGATGTGAAATAAAAAAAATTGAAACTAAACACACTTGCTTTATTGAGTAATAATGTTCATAGGAATACAATCCAGGTCTGGCGGGTTTATCAGCCACACATGGCGCCCGAGCCCCAGACCGAAAGCATGCTTAGCGAGGCTATG
The DNA here is from genome assembly GCA_011799875.1 of Thinopyrum elongatum. NCBI lineage: Eukaryota > Viridiplantae > Streptophyta > Magnoliopsida > Poales > Poaceae > Thinopyrum > Thinopyrum elongatum. The sequence goes on along the minus strand of CM022300.1, from coordinate 15,743,427 downwards.
TGCCTCGACATTAGACTCTCGCCCCTCGAAAATAAAGGAGCAATGCTGGAAATTTATAGCTGTCTCTATAATTTCCTTGACTATACTGCTGTACTCCCCTCCTGTTTGTTTCTCGATATCACGAACTACACCTTGGCAATCCGATGCAATAACAATATGTGTTAGCTGAAGATCTGCCGCTAACACCAGAGCCTCCCGGCAAGCCAGAGCATCTAGAATTGCTGGGTCAGTAATTCCTCTGCATTTTAGCGCTGAAGCTCCTAGAAACATCCCATCCGAGTTCCTGCAAACAGCACTAAAAGTCCCTTCACCTCGGTCTGACATCTAAGGTGACATCATCTGTTTTGTTGGGCTGGGCCTTTAGTGGGCTAGATTGTTCTGTGGATTTAATGATGGTTTAATGATGACCATGACCATGGCTGGGCCTTTAAGGTGACATCATGACCATCGTTGCTTTAATGATGGTTTACATGTCAAATGGTTTTATTAAGAAAACGAAGAAGAAGAAGAAGAAGAAGAAGAAGAAGAAGAAGAAGAAGAGGGGTGGCATATTTCTCTGATTTGCAACAGTATTGTACGGTTCCGGAATCATTGTGATCACATATCTTTCTTGCCTGTTGTTATTTATTCTCCTCCGACTCATTTTCTGGAAAAAAAATACTAAGTCGCAAAACAAGCGTTGGGTTCTGCTACTGAATGAATTGTCGTATTGGTTGATTTATCTATTTTTTGACATTTACTTGCCCTGTTTCAGCCAACACAAAAGTGTTGAGCCATCCTGTCCTACTAAAATACTAAATTGTTGCTCGCTTGATCACCAGGAGTGAGTGCTTCAATGTTGAGGTGAACATACTAGAACCCACAACATATCAAAAGGGAGGCTAATGGCTAGTTCTTCAACCCTTTGCCAACAGAGGATAAATAAAACATGCCTGAGCCCCATCTCCCCTGGATGAACTGAGACGTGTGCATGAAGATCATGCTCTCTCCCCGCAAAAAAAAGAAGAAGATCATGCTCTCTAAAAAAAGGGTATGATGATCTGCGAACCGGTCCACATGACTGTTGAGCTAATAATGCCAGAGGACCAATAATCAGATCATAAATAATAATGTGGAAGTTCTCTGAATCTGTTGGTTGATTCGACCTATATATGCACATGTAAATGTTGTGTTGCCACATTATTATTATTTTTTGAAGCTTTTAACTCCTACTGTCATATATTAAAAGAGCTGTAAGAGGTTACAAAGATTACATATTTACAGGTTTCAGGGGGACACACCACCAATGGTTGCCATGCAAAAACTTTCAGTCTCATGGGGCATTTGGATCCACATGGATATCACGAAAATAAAAGGCATAGAATGCACGTGATGTGAGTTTTGCCACACCCCAAACACAAACCCACTTATCTTTCTCAGAATCATCTGGTACCGTGGCTGCTGTGAGAGTCTGAAGCTGCTGTACCTCCTCTCTGGCCTGAACTGACAAGGGCAAATGAAAGATGGTAGCAAGTGAATCCACTGCCAAATATTCCTTAACTAAAGCATCTTCAAGGCAGGTATAAGATGCAGCACGGGGGTATGATTGAATAAGAATATTTTGCTGCCACAAATCTTTCCAGAATAGGGTCGTGCCTCCATCACCAATCTGAACCTGTGTTATTCCGCGGTATATGTCACTGAGCTTCAGAACGTCCTTCCACCAGAAGGATCCACAATTCTGATAATACGTGGACCAGATCAAGTCCACCCACGGCAAATCTTCACGATTATAGAATTTATGCAACTGTTTCAGCAGCAAGCCCGTGTTCTGAACCTTTATGTCGAGTACCCCAAGGCCACCTTTCTCCTTCGGATGGCAGACCATCTCCCACGCAGCAAGAGAGTTGCATTTGGTCTCAACGCCCTGCTTTTTACTCCAAAGACCAAAATCTTCTGATCTTATCCAGGTGTTCCACAATTTTTTGTGGAAGTCTGATAGAGCACATGGCGTATACAGCTAAGGAGGAGAGAACTGAATTTACCAATTGTAACTTTGCTCCCTGAGAGATCATCGTCAGGGTTGTGGATAACCTGCGTTCCATTCTATCAACAATGGGCATGAGCTCTAGAACCACGTGTTGCCACATTCAGTAATGTCAGGAGCTCAACTCCTTAACTTTCTTTCCTTTCCTTTTCTTTCCAAGGCAAGGACAAGGTTACAGTTAGATCTATCTAGGTCAAGTTACATCAGATCCTTCCTTCCTTCTTTCAGACCATAAAGACCTTACCTGAGAGAAGCTGAATGATGGCTATAGCTAGTGCTACACTGCTACTGCTCTACTTGGTGCACCTGGTTCACCCTGCTAAACCAAACCGAGCGCAGGATCATGTGGAAGATGTCGTACTTGACGGGCTTCGTGTGCCACAGAAAGTGCCTCTGCACCTTCCTCACATTGGACTGCATGGCTATGTACCTGCTCTCCGGGATCGCCAACAGGATCTCCTTCAGCCTGGGCACATCTTTCTCTGCCACCACCACAGAGAACGCGCTCCAATCAAGCGCGTCGTCGAACGGGAGCACAAAGTTGTCGGCGATGATCACCGGTACGCACTCATAGTAGATCGCCTCCACGATCCGCGGGCTGTTCACCTCGTACCCCATTGGACAGATGCAGTACTTGCTCGACTTCATGTGCTTGACATAGTTCATCCGCCGGGTGATTTGGCGTGGGATCCGGCTGTATATTCGCATGTCCGCGTCCTTGCCTCCCCAGTACTTGAGAAGGACGGGCCGAACACGGCCATGCATCTGCCCTGCAAAGAACGCCAGGATAGACCTCTCTGCAGCTGGCTTTCCACCGATGTCTCTCACAGGTCTCCTTGCAGACTTGACGTATGTTTCTGGAAGGGACACGTCTCTTCCGCGGATGAAAACTCCTTCTGAGACATCTGCGTTACAGAGAGCTTTGATGGTGTTTTTCCGCAGTTCATTGTGTAATTTGGTTGTGTAAGGTCCCTGCAGAGAAGACCTGAAGTCAGGAACAGAATACCATTTTTATACGTAAATATCTGTTTTAAAACAATTGACTAAAACACAGTGTACAATTTGTGTCATGACCAATGATTACTCAAGATTCAAATATGCAGACATGTGAGGAAACATACCCAGTCATGGCAAGCAACAAAAAAATGATCGGCTCCTTTCGTCCGATTCCAGTATGGAAACTTAGCAGAGATCATATCTATGTAATTCTTCACAAATATAGAAAGTGGGTCAAGTGTATTTGATCCAGGCACATAAAGATTATGCTCCAGCTGCCGAGCGCTATACGGCAGGTAGAACAGATGAGCTCTGTTCGGATCCCTAACAACAAAATTCTGATCCGCCTCCATCAGCTTCATAAACCATCCTTCGGACGCATAGATGCCTTTCAACTCCGGAGAATGGAAAATGGGTTTTGCTCCATCATGGTATATGAAAACCTTAAGAAGTCTCTCCATCAATTCATAACTCCTACAGGCATGAGTCGAAAGTAGTTTAATAAGCATCTTCTGAACAGAAGAAAATTAAACATTATTCCATTTTATGGACAAAATGACAGCACAAGAAAGTTGGTTACACCCAAACCAGAGCCTTACCTCTTAAAGACAGACATGTTCCTAAATAGAGGCGCATACAAATCAGGGTCACCAAATACCAATGGTGCATTAGCAATCTCTTTCTTCGCATATATAAGCTCTTCATCTGCCGCTGTTGACCAAAGCGGTATCTGCTAAATTGACAGCCCAACAAAGGTCTTTACCATTTGGACTCCAGATACCAGATATAGAAATTGTGTTGTACAAGCGGCAAATCCTTAACCTGTGGCTGTGGATGCGGCTCTGCATTTCCACTCTTGTCGGGGTCTTCGCTGACATCAGAGCTCATTGTAGGAGGACCACTGGAAATGGGCTTCACAAGTGCAGAGGTTAAAATTAGAAATTTCAATTGCTAAAGATAGTCTACTCAGCACTAGATATGTACCTCCTGGAGAAAAGGGGCTGATTCCTTTAGCAGATCTTCCTAACGAATTAGTAACATTTTGTTAGAGGCTATAATAAGACATGAGGATATTCTACATGTATAAAAACATAGCACAGCATGCAGATCTTCCTACTGTACATCAGCATATGTCTTACCCAAGAGAAGCAAAAAATTGCAGAGAGACATACAAATACCTTCATATCAGGATGCTCGGGTTCCTCTGTTGACCCATCATCAAAATTCGCTGCCGGTGAAGGCACTGGCGCCGAAAACATGGAAGGGGACGGTGAAATCTTAGATGGCAAACTAGCCTGCGAAACAAAAGAAACAGTTCATTTTGCGCACTCAGATCCATCCAACTGCATCACATTCTCGTATCCCCCATGCAGGCTCATCATAACTCGTTCAAATCACCCGAAGACCAACAGTGCAGTGATGCTGCATTTCAACTCATAATTAAGGATTATATGTTTAGTTTTGCACAAATGTTCAGCAAGAGTTATGCAGGTAAAGCCAGATTTGACTGCATTTCAACCGAGAATGGTAACGGCAGTCAGCAGCCAACACTAAAGAGCTGTGCTTTTTGCAATCTGCAGTATGAACTTCGGGAGCACAAAATAATCTCTGAGACGGAAGCTCGGCACGCACCTTGGCCTTGAGGGGAGGAGGCGGCGCCGGGGCCGGCGGCAGCGAAGGGGCGTCGTCCGGGGAGCGCCCCTCCGCGGCGGCATGGGGCTCCTCACGGGGCCTGGGGAGGAGGAGGGAGCCAGCCACAAGCAAGGCGCGGCCGGGGGCCTCGGTGGTGGGAGCGGCCAGAAGCAGAGCCGCGGCCGCCGCGAGCACCGTGACGGCGGCGCATGCGAGGACCACGCGGCGCCGAGTGAGGAGACGGCGCAGCAGAGTAGGAGGGCGCGAGGAGGGAGGGGAAGGGTGGTGCGCCATTTCAGAGGCGGTGGTCACCGGAGACGCGGCGGCGGAGGCGGCGGCGGAGTTGACTGCTAGCGGAGAAGCGGGGGGTGGCCCGGTGATGGCGATGCGTGGCTAGTCCACGGCAGCGGTGGGCGAGGGAGATTGACGGATTTGCCCCCGGTGACACTCACACCTGGCCATTGCTCATCCTCCTCTTGCAAGAATTACTAATAGCTAAAAAAAATAGAAAAAAATCCCCTTTCTTACAAGGAAGGAGGTGATTAATGTTCCCAAATGATAAGAAAATATTTTGATTTTATTACCTTATATAGAATAAGAAAACCATATCTTAGATCCGTCAATTTTAATATGCCTTTAGAGGATCTTCTGCATTATAGATAGGATAGTGCTAACTTTTTGCGCCCCGGAACCAGACTCTAGCTCTTGCAATGGCCCAGTTTATCATATCTACTTCATTTTTTTTGTTTGGATACTCATTTATACATGGGGATGCACTTATTATTGGTCCACTGCTTTTTTTCCTTCGTCTTCCCATGTCGTGTTGCCGCTGATCACCGTTCTCGACCTGCATTAGCTAGTAATGCTCCAAGTGATGCTAGCAACCAGGCGAATCCTGCATTGTGCCTCATGTCTACGCAACACGCACAAATGCACAAATGGAGGAGCTTGTCCATGGCCGACTAAGGGAGCAGCGAAGTCGTCGTCTCAGGTATCAGCGAGCACCGGATTAGGGGTGGCTACGAAGGTTTGAGCCTTTGGGAGCGCTTGATGGTGGTTGTGAGGGAAGGAGGGGTTGGAGAGGTAGGCAGGCTAATCCAAAGGTTTAGGGGCGGCTGGAGGTGCCGAGGGAGTTCAGCAGTGGATAATGCTGTCCAATGAAGGAGAAGAAAATGACATGTTCTAGAATTGTCATCCACGCTAGCGACTAGAAAAGGAGGAACATGGGGACAACCCCTTGTACCGGGGCTCTATATTTTTTGGCCCAGTTATAATGGAGGCTCGAGTAGGGTCCCTGCTGGAATGAGATTTTTGGCCTCAACCTCCAAAAATCGTTAGGCTCTGTGAAGGCAAAGGTCAAGGAGAACATTATCCAAGAAAGCAACAAAGTATCTGCAGATGGGATTCCTTGCTTTCAATAACCGACGAGCATGTAGGCGATGGATGTAGTTAGATCTTTTTTATCATTTTAATCTAAATTATTTGTAGTCATTTTACCAACCTCAAACTGGAAATTTGTAAGCTGGACTTCCAACACGAAATGTAGCGATCAAACGAAAAGAAAACCCGAGTTTTACATGTATCCTTTTAGGATTTTAACGCGTCTAGTGGTTTTTATAAATAAATATGACGTAACTATCAGTAAATCTGGATCAAAGCAGCGATCACATCACATCAATCTTAAAAAATTAAAACATAATTTCTATTATTCTTCTTCTTTATATGTATCACGTGGATGGAGATTTTTTGCATTAGGGTTTCAATTTGCACCACATCTAACAAAGTGGACTGTGGTCAAAAAAATTAGAATGCTTTCTCAAATATATAAAGTTGTATTTGTGCTATTTTATGAAGAATGAATTCCATTTTTTTTACTACCTACTTTGATATATTTTTACACTAATTACCTTGTTTAATAGTTTTTCATCTAGGTTACCCCATTTAGCAAAACAATTACCAACTTTCACCCCTTTTATAAAAAAAAAAGTAGGCTCTTGATAGTTTCTTTAGCAGTTCGTTTGCCGGAAAAAGCATCGGTGGAGCTATGTCTAGTACGATGCAACACCAGAAAGCAAATTTGGTGAAGAAGAATGAAATAGAGGCAATGAACAATTAGTTGTGTGGCCTGAAGAAAGAGGTGCGTACGTATACCTCACGATTGTGAGATAAAAACCGTATCTGACTAAGCCATTCTACATGTTGAGGTGCGGGCCGCGGGGGACACCCTCCCACATGATAGACCGTTGAATGGAGTAATAATTGTCAGAACACTCATTAAATGGGGTAATCCAAATGAGAATTTGTTAAATGGAGTACAACTTAAAATTCACTCTCTTATCAATCATGCAACTAATACAAGGATGTCTTGCTTGCCCCATGACGTGCCAAACTTAGCTTCCAATACATATCCATTGCACTCGCTCGAAACTTTGGTTTTGTGAATCTATTTGACATCGATTTCCAGTCACAGAACGACATGGCTTACCGTTTTGAGGATGACACGAAAGGATATCTAGGGCCCTAACTGGCTTATGATAACGAACGAGGCGAGTTAAAGGGTTATTCAATATAATCTAGAATATGCACAAAAAATATATGGAAAACATTTATAATTTTTGGCTTCTTAAAAATATATATGTCTTATATTTTAAAGTCAATGAAATTGAAAGGCACCTATGAAAACATAATCAAAAGGGATTTGGCGTGTAGGAGATATGCCCTAGAGGCAGTAACATCAGTTATTTTGTATCTCCAAAGTTTGTAATGAATGTTTATGATCCATGCTATAACTGCAATGATTCTCGAGTCTGCAATAACACGAGGCTCGGAGGGAAACTCATGTGCACGTGTGGTATAATAAACGGTAAATTGTATTCCTAGTCTTGCCTCTAAGACTGGCTCAAGTATTGCATGATGATCCTGTTTTCCTGATCATGGGCATGGCTATGCCAGCAATTTTGAGGGCACGATGTTAGTAGAACACTTGTGTTGAATTGACCTGAATTGATGTTATGCTATGAGATACATTCGTCACAAGTTAATGGTTAATAACACAGAGATTGTTAATGTTTGCATAATTCCTTAGACCATGAGAGTATCGAGTTCCTTCGTACTTGCTTCATGAACTTTAGGGTTTATTAAACGTCATTCGTAACTGGGTGGCTATTACGGCGGCTTACGGGTTCATGGAAAGGTATGGCAAGTAACGAGATAGCTCAAGATTGGGATTTTCTCCTTCGACGATGGAGAGATATTCTCGGGCCCTCTCGGTGTTACGGTATCCATCATCGTCTGGCCAGACACATTGCGATTTGATCACTGGGATGCCGGAACACGGAAACGAGAAAAGAGAACAAAACCGGTAACGAGGTAACTTGCATGGTGGACAAATTGTTGATCCACGGGGATGCAATAAATCTCACCTCGGGTGTTTGTGCCATATCGCGAAGCAACAGGAATAGCACACGGCAACTGGAGGTTCACTCGAATATTCATTCGTGTGGGTATAGGGGTCAATATGGGTGTCCACGGCTCCGATGTTGATCATTGATCGGAAAGGGTTCCGGGTCATGTCTATACTTCACCGAACCTATAGGGTCACACGCTTAAGGGTCATCTATCTGCTGAATACTAGACAGGGAGTCTCAGAGAAAATCTCCGAAAAAAGTTTCGGAGACAGCGGAAAAGTTCCGAAGAGAGAGGTCACCAGATGAGTTTCGGTGAAACTGAAAAGTTGTTTCGGGGTATACCATTAAGTCAAAATGGTTTCGGGACACCCCTGATAATTCTTGGAGGGTGCCAGAATCATTCTGGAAACTTCCGGGAATTTTCCGGGATAAAAACCGGAAATGTTCCGGAGCTGCCGGAACCACTTCAGATGCTTTTCGCAGATGAAAATCACTAATCCAGAATTGTTTCGGAACACGTTGAAAATTATTTTAGTGGGTACTGGAAATGTTCTAAGCCCACGTAAATATTTTCAGTTCGAACGGACGCTGAAAAATGTCATCATGAATAGTGAAAGTGCTTTTTGGGATATTTTTTGGTGAGTCACCTTTTGGGATATTTCCAAAAGGCTTCTAGAAGGACTTGGGGGGCCATGAGAGCCACTCATGGGGGGCCCCCAACGGGGTGGCCGGCCAAGGGTGGAGCTCCTCCATGGAGCTCCACATGGCACCCCATTTCTCTCTTATGCCCTTTGTGTGTGACATAAAGTGGGGGTACTTTGGTATTTTGAATGTCCATCCTACCCCTTGGCTTTCCTATAAATAGAGGAGGAGGGGGCAGCCCAAATGCTTTATCCTTGCTCTCATACACATGACATAGACTTGTCTGGCTTCTCTCTCCCTCCCCGCGAAATAGTTTCGTAGAGCCGAAAGGCTGTCTGGGTTCCAGCAGGAACTAGTTCGGGACGGCAAAGCCCTGCCGGATAACTGACACCGTAAGTGTGCAACCCCGTAGAGAGGTCGTAGTTTCGGTCATTTGCCCGAGGGGCTGTTCAAGTGTCCTCCCGAAGGGCTGTCTGAGTTTCCGTTCGAGTTTCAAGGGTCCTCCCGAAGGGCTGTCCGTGACATCGTCCGGGGGACTGTCCGACCGCCTCCCGAAGGGCTGTCCGACAAGGGAGTACATCCTCGCGGTTGGGAGGTTGTAAATTCTAGCTGCAGGGATCTGCACCGACGATCTACACCGACTCTTCTTCCGCTGCGCTTCGAGTCGGTACGGATCAGATCAAACCTTGTATGCAGTCTCCATAGTGGTCCTGGGCATGCTCGCTATTGACGACCCACAAGTATAGGCGATCTATCGTAGTCCTTTTGATAAGTAAGAGTGTCGAACCCAACGAGGAGCAGAAGGAAATGACAAGCGGTTTTCAGCAAGGTATTCTCTGCAAGCACTGAAATTATCGGTAACAGATAGTTTTGTGATAAGATAATTCGTAACGGGTAACAAGTAACAAAAGTAAATAAGGTGCAGCAAGGTGGCCCAATCCTTTTTGTAGCAAAGGACAAGCCTAGACGAACTCTTATATAAAGCAAAGCACTCCCGAGGACACATGGGAATTACTGTCAAGTTAGTTTTCATCATGCTCATATGATTCGCGTTCGTTACTTTGATAATTTGATATGTGGGTGGACCGGTGCTTGGGTGCTGCCCTTCCTTGGGCAAGCCTCCCACTTATGATTAACCCCTCTCGCAAGCATCCGCAACTATGAAAGAAGAATTAAGATAAATCTAACCATAGCATAAAACATATGGATCCAAATCAGCCCCTTACGAAGCAACACATAAACTAGGTTTTAAGCTTCTGTCACTCTAGCAACCCATCATCTACTTATTACTTCCCAATGCCTTCCCCTAGGCCCAAATCATGGTGAAGTGTCATGTAGTCGACGTTCACATAACACCACTAGAGGAAAGACAACATACATCTTATCAAAATATCGAACGAATACCAAATTCACATGATTACTTATAACAAGACTTCTCCCATGTCCTCAGGAACAAACGTAACTACTCACAAAGCATATTCATAATCATAATCAGAGGAGTATTAATTATCATTAAGGATCTAAACAAATGATCTTCCACCGAATAAACCAACTAGCATCAACTACAAGGAGTAATCAACACTACTAGCAACCCACAGGTACCAATCTGAGGTTTTGAGACAAAGATCGGATACAAGAGATGAACTAGGGTTTGAGAGGAGATGGTGCTGGTGAAGATGTTGATGGAGATTGACCCCCTCTCGATGAGAGGATCAATGGTGATGACGATGGCGATGATTTCCCCCTCCCGGAGGGATGTTTCCCCGGCAGAACATCTCCGCCGGAGCCCTAGATTGGTTCTGCTCATGTTCCACCTCGAGACGGCGGCGCTTCGTCCTGAAAGATTCCTTCTGATTTTTTCCAGGGCAAAAGACACCATATAGCAGAAGATGGGCGTCGGGGGCCTGCCAGGTGGCCCACAAGGACGGGGGGCGCGCCTAGGGGGGTAGGGCGGGCCCTCCACCCTTGTGGCTGGCTGGTGGCCCCCCTCTGGTGCTTTCTTCGCCCAATATTTTTTATTAATTCCAAAACGACTCTCCGTGAATTTTCAGGACTTTTGGAGTTGTGTAGAATAGGTCTCTAATATTTGCTCCTTTTCCAGCCCAGAATTCCAGCTGCCAGCATTCTCCCTCTTCATGTAAACCTTGTAAAATAAGAGAGAAAAAGCATAAGTATTGTGCCATAATGTGTAATAACAACCCATAATGCAATAAATATTGATATAAAAGCATGATGCAAAATGGACGTATCAACTCCCCCAAGCTTAGACCTCGCTTGTCCTCAAGCGAAAGCCGATATCAAAAAATATGTCCACATGTTAAGAGATAGAGGTGTCGATAAAATAAAATACGGATATGAGGGCATCATGATCATCTTTAGAACAGCAACATATATTGTCATATAATTTCTTATGCTAAAGTAACAATTCGTTCACAAGGTAAAGTATGAATCAGAAAATTCATTGAAAACTAACAAACTATGATCTCAGTCATTGAAGCAATTGCAATTTATCATAACATCGGAAAGAGTCAATATAAGAGCTTTTCAGCAAGTCCACATACTCAACTATCATTTAGTCTTTCACAATTGCTAACACTCACGCGATACTTATGGGTTCAAAGCTTCAATCGGACACAGAGAAAGATAGGGACTTATAGTTTTGCCTCCCAACCTTTTACCTCAAGGGTAATGTCAACAATAATACTTTATGAAAACCTACATCCGAGTGGATATATATATATCCGGATCTCTCCAACACATAGTGCTTGCCAAAGGAAAAAGTGTAAAAAGGAAAGATGAAGATCACCATGACTCTTGTATAAAGGTAGAAGATAAAAGTAAAAGATAGGCCCTTCGCAGAGGGAAGCAGAGGTTGTCATGCGCTTTTATGGTTGGATGCACAAAATCTTAATGCAAAAGAACGTCACTTTATATTGCCGCTTGTGATAAAGAACTTTATTATGCAGTCCGTCGCTTTTATTTCTTCCATATCACAAGTTCGTATAAAGCTTATTTTCTTCACACTAATAGATCATACATATTTAGAGAGCAATTTTTATTGCTTGCACCGATGACAACTTACTTGAAGGATCTTACTCAATCCATAGGTAGGTATGGTGGACTCTCATGGCAAAACTGGGTTTAGGGATGTTTGGAAGCACAAGTAGTATCTCTACTTGGTGCAAAGAATTTGGCTAGCATGAGAGGGAAAGACAAGCTCAACATGTTGGAGGATCTATGACAATATAACTTCTATTCGGATATAAGAAAACATAACCCATTATGCTGTCTTCCTTGTCTAACATCAACTTCTTAGCATGTCATATTTTAATGAGTGCCCACAATTACAAAAGATGTCCAAGATAGTATATTTATATGTGAAACCTCTCTTTCTTTATTACTTCCTATTAATTGCAACAATGACCAAAACTATGTTTGTCAACTCCCAACAAATTTTATTCATCATACTCTTTATATGTGAAGTCATTACTCTCCATAGGATCAATATATGATCTTTTATTTCTTTTTATTATTTTATTCCCACAAGATCATAGCAAGAAAACAAAGCCCTCAACTCAAAACTACTCTTTATTATATATAACTCACGGACTCGATTGCATAGATAGAGATCAAAACAAAACTCAAAGCTAGATCATACTAAAACTTTATTCTACTAGATCAAGATATAACCAAAAGGATCGAACTAAGAAAAACGATAAAAGTAAAGGTGTGATGGTGATACGATACCGGGGCACCTCCCCCAAGCTTAGCAGTTGCCAAGGGGAGTGCCCATACCCATGTATTTATGTCTCTTTCTTCGGAGGTGGTGATGATGTGATATTCTTGGCGATGATGCCCTTAGGATGTGATTCTCTTCCTCGAGCTTATTAATTTGCTGCTTAAGATCCATTACTTCCTTGCGAAGTTTACCCGTAACGGCTAGAGCTCCATCCACCCATGGATGTTTCATAGCTGCGGGAGAAAAAGCAACACTCTTTTTCGTATTTTCATTAGAGAGGAATCTAGCATTGGGAGGAATAACCGAATTTGGTATTGCTGAGCTCTGAAGTTCCTCCAGCATGAATCTGCTTTGAAGACGAGAGGTAACTTCTTGGTCCTCCTCCATGGCATCTACCCTTTTCAAGTCAGCCTCCATCTCTTCCTTCGTTGATTGCCCGAAGTGGTCAGCTTCGATGTATGCTCTTGGGCCCAGTGACGGGTGAGATACATGGCTCTTCCCGACCGACTCTTGCGAAGACATCTTGCTCTAAATCTGCTGCAAAAACAGCTCAAAACAAAAACAGGAGATTTTGTCGTGGTACGGTGGTCAAAATCTTTGGGAGATTATATAATGAATTTTTACCGACCAAAAGAAGTATTGTGCAAGAAAACGGAGTCCGGAGGGCACACGAGGTGGCCACAAGGTCGGGGGGCGCGCCCTCCACCCTTGTGGTCGCCTCGTGTCTCTTTCGGACTACTTTTAATTTTCCTAATTTTTTAAATATTCCAAAACGGAGAAAAATTATCATTGGAAACGTTTTGGAGTCGGTTTACTTACCGTACCACATACCTATTCCTTTTAGGAGTCTGAAACGTTTTGGAAAGTGTCCCTTATATACTCCTCCGGTGTTACGGTGTCAATAATATTGGTCTCAACATTTATGGGAGTACCTGAGATATAATGTTTGATTCTTTGACCGTTTACCACCTTCGGATTTCTGCCTTCGGCGTTGTTGATTTTGATGGCACCGGAATGATAGATCTCCTCGATAATGTAAGGACCTTCCCATTTAGAGAGAAGCTTTCCTGCAAAAAATCTTAAACGAGAGTTGTATAGCAAAACATGATCACCTATATTAAACTCACGCTTTTGTATCCTTTTGTCATGCCATCTTTTAACTTTTTCTTTAAATAACTTGGCATTCTCATAGGCTTGGGTTCTCCATTCATCAAGTGAACTTATGTCAAATAACCTCTTCTCACCGGCAAGTTTGAAATCATAGTTGAGCTCTTTAATAGCCCAATAAGCTTTATGTTCTAATTCAAGAGGTAAGTGACATGCCTTTCCATAAACCATTTTATATGGAGACATACCCATAGGGTTCTTATAATCGGTTCTATAAGCCCATAATGCATCATCAAGTTTCTTAGACCAATTCTTTCTAGATCTATTAACAGTCTTTTGCAAAATCAATTTAATCTCTCTATTGCTCAATTCTACTTGACCACTAGACTGAGGATGATATGGAGATGCAATTCTATGGTTAACATCATGCTTAGCAAGCAATTTACGGAAAGCACCATGAATAAAATGTGAACCACCATCAGTCATCAAATATCTAGGGACTCCAAACCTCGGAAAAATAACTTCTTTAAGCATCTTAATAGAAGTGTTATGGTCAGCACTACTAGTTGGAATAGCTTCTACCCACTTAGTAACGTAATCAACAGCAACTAAAATATGTGTATACCCATTAGAGGAAGGAAAATGTCCCATATAATCAAAGCCCCAAACATCAAATGGTTCAATAACAAGTGAATAATTCATAGGCATTTCCTGATGTCTACTAATATTACCAATTCTTTGGCATTCATCACAAGACAAGACAAACTTACGAGCATCCTTGAAGAGAGTAGGCCAATAAAAACCAGATTGCAATACCTTATGTGCAGTTCTATCTCCAGCGTGGTGTCCTCCATAAGACTCAGAGTGGCACTTACATAGGATCTGTTCCTATTCATGCTCAGTTACACAACGTCTAATAACACCATCTGCTCCTTCTTTATAAAGGTGTGGGTCATCCTAAAAGTAATGTCTTAAGTCATAGAAAAACTTTTTCTTTTGCTGGTATGTGAAACTAGGTGGTATAAATTTAGCAACAACGTAATTAGCATAATCAACATACCAAGGAGTATTACGAGAAGCATTTATGACAGCTAATTGTTCATCAGGAAAGCTATCATCAATAGGCAGTGGGTCATCAAGAACATTTTCTAACCTAGACAAGTTGTCTGCAACGGGGTTCTCAGCTCCCTTTCTATCAATAATATGCAAATCAAATTCTTGTAGCAAGAGAACCCATCTAATAAGTCTAGGTTTAGCATCTTTCTTTTCCATAAGATATTTAATAGCAGCATGATCAGTGTGCACAGTTACTTTGGAATTAACAATATAGGATCTGAACTTATCACAAGCAAAGACTACTGCTAAAAATTCTTTTTCAGTAGTAGCATAATTTCTTTGGGCACTGTCTAGAGTTTTACTAGCATAATGAATAACATTTAATTTCTTATCAACTCTTTGCCCTAGAACAGCCCCAACAGCATAATCACTAGCATCACACATAATTTCAAAGGGTAAATTCCAATCAGGCGGTTGAACAATAGGTGCAGAAATCAAGGCTTTCTTAAGTATTTCAAATGCTTCTACACAATCATCATCAAAAACAAAAGGAACATCTTTTTGCAAGAGATTAGTGAGAGGCCTAGAAATTTTAGAGAAGTCTTTAATAAACCTCCTATAGAAACTAGCATGACCAAGGAAACTTCTTATACCTTTGTGAAAGTGCGTTATATCGACTAGAGGGGGGGGTGAATAGGCGATTTTTACAAATTCGTCACTGAGGAATTTCAAGGTGAGGAAATTCCTAAGCGACGAACTACTTAGCAGCGGAATAAGTGCTCAGATGCAAGCATAACAGAGCAGTAGCACAGTCATCATGATGAAATGAAAACAAGCACAGAGTACGAGTAGCGTAAACACAGGATAAGCAGGCTGAAGACAAACTGACTGAAGAAATTGAACTGAGGAAATTGAGAAAGTCTTCAGACAAAGTCTTCAAACAGTAATGATCAAATACATAGCAAGTATGCGAGGAAATGAAAGGGTTGAGGAAATAGAACCAGTAGCTCGGTGAAGACAATGATTTGGTAGACCAGTTCCAACTGCTGTGACAGTTGTACGTCTGGTTAGAGCGGCTAGGTATTTAAACCTGAGGACACACAGTCTCGGACACACAGTCCTCACCGTATTCTCCTTGAGCTAAGGTCACACAGACCTCGCCCAATCACTCGTGGTAAGTCTTCAGGTGACTTCCAAACCTTCACATACTCGGTCACTCGGCAATCCACAATTTCCTCTTGGATGCTCTAGACCATGACAGCTAACCGTCTGGAGGATGCACAGTCCTCAAAGGTAACAAGCGTCGGTTCCACACAGGAACAATCTCTTCAGTGATGCTCAATCACTTTGGGTTTGTAGGTGTTTGGGTTTTTGGGTTTTTCCTCACTTGATGATTTTCGCTCAAAGTCCTCGGAGGATGGGATGCTCTAAATGACAAGTGTCAATCTATTTCTTGGAGCAGCCAACCAGCTAGTGGTTGAAGGGGGAGGCTATTTATAGCCTAGGGAGCAGCCCGACATGATAAGATATAAATGCCCTTCAATGATATGACCGTTAGGTGGGTAGGATATTTGGACAGCTGGCGCGTAGCACAGCAACTGTCGGAAATTTGAGTATCAAATTCCTCAGGGCTATCATGTTCCTCACTTGTAGGCAATCCGCACTGGCGAATTCCTAACTCCTCAGTCAGAACAAATTCCTCAGAGAACAGAAGAACTTCGTCTCTGTCACTGAAGAACTTGACTAAACTGTATGAGATTTCCAATGGCTTCACTCGAAAGGATTGGGTAGGTGTAGGATTTTGAGTTGAGCATCACTTGGAAACTTTTCCTTAGTTTTACCTCGACCCCCTTTAACAGTACGGTGTTTCCTATGACTCAAGAAGAAGAAAATGAAACTACGAAAACAAAAGTCTTCACGCTTCATAATCCTCGCATGAATATCAAGTCTTCAGGGTCACACCAATTTCTTCACTTTCAAAGTCTTCAAGAAAACCAAAGTCTTCAGTTGAAGACATTCATTTTTAGGGGTCGACATTCATCATAAATAACAAACTCCTCATAGACTTATAGACCTGTGTACACTCACAAACACATTAGTCCCTTAACCTATAAGTCTTCAATACACCAAAATCACTAAGGGGCACTAGATGCACTTACAATCTCCCCCTTTTTGGTGATTGATGACAATATAGGTTAAGTTTTCAACGGGGATAAACATATGAAGTGTAAATACTAATATTGAGGAATTTGATTGCAAGATATAGAAGAACTCCCCCTGAAGATGTGCATATTTGAAGAATTTGCTTTGAAATAGCAAATGCACATTGTTGAATAATATCATGGAGATCTCCTCCTATATCTTGAAATTCATACACGCATTTATCATATGATATGAAGAATTTGAAATGCATGATGAAATATGGTGTCTGACGAAATTCAGCATGCGAGCATTATGGTATTGAGGAAATAGCATGCAGAAAAACAGAGCAAAAGTATCAGACCACCATAGGACTTAAGTTTACAACTCATCAGAGCAAACACCTCAGAAAAGCAAGAGTTGTAACTTAACAGAAATATAGCCCATATATAAGACCCGCTTGAAGACTAAACTCAAATTTCTCCCCCTTTGTCATCGAATGACCAAAAGGGACGAAAAATGAGGACTAACGCCCCTGAAGAATATCATCATGATGTCGATGGAGGAGCGCCAGCATTGTTGGGGTCGTCTGTTGAGGTAGGGCCTGCCGCAGTGTCGTTCAAGTCTTCAGCTTCATCCGTCTCGCGCGATGAAGAATATGAACTGGCAACAAGCTGAGGAACTTTGACTTTCTTGAATTTCTTCGAAGGTGGCTGGGACCAGTCAAAGTCCTGTTGGAAGCCCATCTCCTTGAGTTCTTCAGCACTATGAAGATTAGATAGAATCGCCCAAGTGCGGTCAAAGACTTCATGCAAGTAGTAGTGATTCTTCTTCACAGTATTTTGAGTGACTGTCATGTTCTGAAGAATTGCACCAAACTGACGCTTGACCCACTTGTGATTTCGATCAACTTTTTGATGAAGACTAAGGAGAAGTTCACGATCAGTCATCACACGCGGAGCTGTGGCTTGAGGATGATGTTCTGAAGCTTTGGCGGCAGAATCTTGAGTTGCAGAGTCATCATTGGTGGAATAGGAAGTAGCTTTGCGAAACTGTCCATCCAATGGACGAGTACCTTCATCAATAACAGCAGCCTTGCCCTTCTCGTCAGCTGAGGAAATAGTCCGTTTGAGGACTTCAATAGGGGGCAAATAGCTGAGATGATTTTGAAAGTCAGCCATGTAATGAATTGAAGACCTTGATCTGATGAATCTCATGATCCAGGGAGCATAAGGCTTCAACTCAAAAGGTGACAGTGCAACATTGGCCAAAGTCCTCATGAAGAAATCGTGGTAGTTGATAGGAATACCGTGAATGATATTGAACAGCAGATTCTTCATAATGCCAACAACTTCTTCATCATCAGAGTTGTGGCCCTTGATTGGACTGAGGGTTTTGGTCAATATGCGATAGACTGTCCTTGGCACATAGAGCAATTCCTTGACGAGGAATTTGATCCTTGGAGCTTGGCCTGGCTTCAAAGGCTTCATCAGCACTTGCATCAGATGATCAGACAGTTCAGGTTCAACATAGAGAAGCCTAGCACCTTCAGTGGGAGGACTGACTGGGACGGCATGAAGCAATTCAGAGGCCGGTGCTTTGAAATGAGTATTATCGGTCATCCAGTCCAATACCCATGAATTGACATCATCAACATTTCCAGTAATGTGCAGCGTGGCGAAGAATTGAAGAATGAGTTCTTCATTCCAATCGCAGATGTCGGTGCAGAAATTGAGTAACCCAGCGTCATGAAGAACACTGAGGACTGGTGTGAAGCAGGGCAGCGATTCCATATCTACATGAGGAATTTGCTCATGTTCAAAGATCTTATCCTTATCAACCAACAATGAGGAGTAGAAGTTCATCTGGCTTGCAGTCCAGAAACGCTTGCGACGAAGACGAGCAGAGTCATAGGGATTGCAGTCAGTGAAGAATATGTGCTCGTTGAAGAAATCCTCAGCATTAAACTTCTGCTTCTTGGAGTGAGGGTTCTGTGGCTTGGGCTGAAGATTAACAGTTGAAGAATTTACAGCCTCTTGAGGTGTAGCCACTGGAGCCACTGGCTGAGGAATTTCAGCAGCAGCCTTGGCCTTCATTTCTTCAGACATATGTACATCAGCGCTAGTGACTGGAACTTCTTCAGGTATAGAGTGAAGTGAAGCTTGACGTTCATCAGAGCCCGTATGAATTTCTTCAGTTTGCACAGGAGACTGAGGAACATGATGTAGAGGGGTTGTCAGAGGTGAATTGGGGTGATGACTTTCCCAAAAGTCATCATTCAGAATAGGTGTTGTAGACCCAATATCCACATCCTCATCTTCTTCAGTTCCTTCGACGCCTGCCTCTTCAGCTGTGAACTGAGGCATGGGCGATGATACCAGTGTGGTTGAAGGGAAAGTATCCACTTCAATTTCTTCATCCATCTGCTCTGTCGAAGCAGCAGAAGGAATTTCTTCATCAGATTTACTTGGAATTTCATATTCCTCACCAAAGGGAATGATCTCCTTTGATGGCATGCTTGATATTGGAATAGCATCAATTGGGTTTTCAGATGAACTCCTCAAAGTCTTCAATTTCTTGGGGGCTGAAGACTCTGAAGATGCAGATGCTTTCCTTTTCTTCACAGCTGCTCGCTCCGCAGCCTTGGTTTTCTTCGCTTCTGATGCAGAAGGAAGGTTGATGCTTGTCATCGGTGCAGGAGGAGCAGAGGAAATTGGTTGAATTTCTTCAGGCACAACTGATGCAGTTGCCCTGGCTTGTTCAGATTCCTCAGGCACAGTAGCAGATGCTTCAACTGGCCTGGATTGCTCTTCAGGCACAATATTGGAGGTTGCCCTGGCATTTTCTTCAGAGACTGGAATTTCTTCATCAGCTCTGGCGCTTTCATTTTCTTCAGCAGACTGAACAGATGTTCCAGTCTGAGGAAATTTGGGTTGCGATGAAGCTGCAACACTTGGAGTAAATCCTTTTGCCATTCTGACGAATCTGACTTTGGCACCTAGCCAATCTGCATGGAATGCATGAAATTCATCACTGAGTGCTTTGATCTCAGCCTGCATAGACACAAGTTCTTGAGGAGACATTTTCACAACATTGTTCTTCAGAAAACGCTCCTTCTTGTACTGAGCCTTCTTCACCTGCCTGGCCTTTTCAAATTTCCATTTCTCTTTATTTATGAAGGCCGTCAACATGTGACTTTGACCAGGAGTGAGGTTTAAATCAGGCAAAGGTGTATTTGGATCCTTGTGCCATAGATCGATGAAATGAAGGATCTTCCTTGGATCCAGCATGAGGGGCACAGCACTGCCTTTGGCTCTAGCGGCCCTTTGTTGTCGATCTCTGATGATCTCAGCTAATTCTTCATCATCAGCTTCGTCTTCGCTTGACGGAACCTGAAAGGCGACTTGCTTCTTGTGAGGACTTGGCCTTGTGCCTCGTCCAGCAGTGGCCTTTTTCTTCAGCAAGGTCGGAGTTGTTGAAGACTGAGGTGGAGCTGAAGAACTTGCAGAGACTCTTGAAGCAATTGAGATTCCAGTAGTCCTTTGGCATGTGGCAAGATGCACAGGTGCTGAGGACTTTGCAGGAGCAGCTGAGGATTTTGCAACCGAGGGAGTTTGAGCTGCTTTTGAGGAATTTGCTTGAGGAACAGGCCGAGAGGGCTTTGAAGAGCTTGGCCGTGAGGGCATTGCAGCTGAGGAACTTGTCTTGACAGCTGATTTCTTCAGCATAGCCTTCTTAGGCTTGATAGCAGAGGCCTCAGCGGCGGCAGCAACAGAATCTTCATTGAATTTCTTTACTGCCTCTTTAGCCACTTT
The DNA here is from genome assembly GCA_011799875.1 of Thinopyrum elongatum. Classification (NCBI taxonomy): domain Eukaryota; kingdom Viridiplantae; phylum Streptophyta; class Magnoliopsida; order Poales; family Poaceae; genus Thinopyrum; species Thinopyrum elongatum. The sequence goes on along the minus strand of CM022300.1, from coordinate 15,722,868 downwards.
GTCCAGCTTGGCTTGACGCTTAGCCCACTCCTGAGGAAATTCCTCACCTCTTCTGATGCTAGTGGGATCAGCTTCTTGGCCAGGAGCCAATGGAGGTCTTGGACATGGAGGGTTAACAGCAAATTTCTTCATGTACTTGGGAGTGACATAGCGATATTCCCTCCATTCTCTTGCCCATCTCCTCTCAATCTTCTGAATGCGCACTTTGCGCTGATTTTTGTTCTCCTTGCCATGAGTTGCTTCATCAGGAGTACAATATTCATCATAGATGTCATCAGGGATCTCAAAAGCAGTATTTGTTTCTGGCCTCTTTCCTCCCTTCTGAGGTCTTTTACCATCAGCCATTTTCTTCACTTGAGGGTTTTGAACAATCGAATTTTCTGATGAGGTATGCAATTTTTCTTCAAGGAACGCTGCAAATGAGTTAAGTTGATGAGAACCTAGAGATTCAGCAGCGGACATGTGTACCTGTGAACAGAATATAGGTGCGAAGAGTTTTGGAGAGGTCATATGCGTTCTCAGAAGATTTTCAAAAGTATCAAGTTGAGGAAGATGACCAGGGGTGTCTGGAGATTCACTAAGCATTTTGACTTAGGTTCTAGAGTTGTGTAGATTGAAATCCACACAATTGAGGAATCTTGAAGAAAAACGTTGCTTAGAGAAACTGATCAAGGACAGAAGCAAGTTGGTGTTTAAGAACATGAAAGTTGAAGAATAAACACCTTTTGAAGATTTTGTGGAAATCATCAGAATCAACAAGGGCAGTAAAAATAAATTTTATTTACCCTTGACGAAGAACACGACGAACTGAGAGTGGCAGTGGAGATGTTCGTCCGTTCAGATCTTCCACGCCCTAACTTGGCGATGGAAAACAGCTACGGCGGCGGCGGAGTGAAGATTTCCGCGGCCGGCGTGAGTACGACGGCGACGAGGTCGAGGCAGTGAAGCTCTTCCTCACCGGCGACGATGGAGTGTAGCGGCGGCGCTAGGTCTGAGAGCTCGAGCGAGGGAGTAAGATCGAGCGGGATAAATGAGCTCTGAGGAGGGTGAGGGGTATTTATAGCCGAGGTGAAAAAAAAAACCGCTCGTCCGAGGAAAATGGACGAACCTGCCCCTGACCCTTCTCATCCTAGCGACATGTGTCACCCACGTACTGTGAAGTGGAGATCGTGTTAGATCGTGGGTGAATAGATAAATCTTATCGAGGGATATGGAACGGTTTGAGCGGCAAAAGCCGAAAATTCAGATAAGAATATTTTAATGTTTCGTTCGCAAATTCTTCTGCTGTCAAGGACACAGTGAAGACTTTGAACGGGTTTCAAATAGAATGCACATGAAGAATTTGTGAACGGACTGGATTGAGTTTAGCATAGAGGGGGAACGGGTCCGATCACATTCACTTAGAAGAAACACAACTTGAAGAATTAGCAATAAGTGAATGCTGTAGAGGACAGAAAACTCAAATATATATATATAGTCAATGAAGAACACAGTCGGAAAGAGTGAAGATTTTGCAAAGTTGAAGAATTTGAAAATTTGAAGAATTTGCACAATGATGAAAGACTTAGATTTTGAAGATTTTCAACTTTTTGTGGTGGCGTGACCCACCGTGTAAGAATGATGATTTCAGACACCGCGTACAATTATCGTAGGGTTCTGAGAATCAAATTCTTCATTAATTTCTTCACACTTAGAGGGTTAGTCTTCATTGATTGAATAAAAATGTTTCTTTGTGTGTTGCACACCTAAGTCATCAATTTGCATAAGTGTTAGGATGTGTGTCCTTTTCAAAGGGCATTCGAAGAATATGTTTCACAGCCTTATGGTGTGATTCCTTCGGTGTAGCTTGAAAACGGGCACACATGCAAACACTAAGCATAATATCCGGCCTAGATGCACATAGGTACAATAAAGAGCCAATCATGGAGCGGTATACCTTTTGATCGAAGTCTATTCCATTTTCATCAGTGCATAGATGGCCATTTGTGGGCATAGGGATTTTGACGCCTCTGCATTCTTGCATACCGAATTTCCTCAGAACGTCCTTGAGGTATTTCTCTTGAGAAATGAAGATGCCATTACGTTGTTGACGAATTTGAAGACCTAAGAAGAATTTCAATTCTCCCATCATGGACATTTGATATTCCTCACTCATCATGTAAGCAAATTCGTCACTGTAATGTTGGTTAGTACAGCCAAAGATAATATCATCAACATATATTTGGCACACGAATAATTCATCATCATAGGTTTTGGTGAAAAGAGTTGGGTCGAGTGAACCGGGTTTGAAGCCTTTCTTCATGAGGAATTCCTTCAGAGTATCATACCACGCCCGAGGGGCCTGCTTGAGGCCATAGAGGGCCTTATTGAGTCTGAAGACTTTGTCAGGATGCTTAGGATCTTCAAAACCTGGGGGTTGAGCAACATATACTTCTTCCTCAAGCTTACCATTGAGGAATGCACTTTTCACATCCATTTGATATAAGATAATATTATGATGGTTAGCATAAGCAAGCAATATGCGAATAGCCTCAAGTCTAGCAACAGGTGCAAAAGTCTCATCGAAATCAATTCCTTCAACCTGTGTGTAGCCTTGAGCTACAAGACGAGCCTTGTTCCTCACCACTAGGCCATTTTCATCTTGCTTGTTGCGGTAGATCCATTTGGTACCGATGATATTGTGCTTGCATGGGTCCGGTCGCTTGACAAGCTCCCACACATTGTTCAGCTTGAATTGATGTAATTCCCCTTGCATTGCTTGAATCCATTCAGGCTCCAGAAATGCCTCATCAACTTTGGTGGGCTCTGTGATAGAGACGAAAGCAAAATGCCCACAAAAGTTAGATAAATGTGAAGCTTTTGAGCGAGTCAGAGGACCTGGTGCGTTGATGTCGTTGATGATTCTCTCAATCTGTACTTCATTTGCAACGCGGGGATGAGCAGGTTGACGACTTTGATTTGGCTCAGCATTTTCTTCAGAGCCATTTTCTTCAGATGCGCCAGCATGCTGTTCTTCATGTTCTGGAATGATTTCTTCAGCAGATTCTTCAGTAGGAATGACATCCTCAGTAGCTTTGAACTTGATGGTTTCCTCAGGCGTCTTTTCATCTAGCACAGGAGGTAGGTGATCTCTTTGCGAGCCGTTAGTTTCATCGAACCGCACATCTACAGTTTCAACAACCTTGTTGTGATAGGTATTGAAGACCCTGTAGGTGTGCGAGTCCTTTCCGTAACCAAGCATAAAATCTTCATGTGCTTTCGGTGCAAATTTAGAATTGTGATGTGGATCTCTAATCCAGCATTTAGCACCGAAGACTTTGAAATAAATCACATTGGGTTTCTTGTCAGTGAGGAGTTCATATGAGGTCTTCTTGAAGAATTTGTGAAGATATACCCTGTTGATGATGTGGCATGCAGTATCAATTGCCTCAGGCCAGAAGTGACGAGGTGTCTTGTATTCATCAAGCATGGTGCGAGCCATCTCAACAAGAGTCCTGTTCTTGCGCTCCACAACGCCATTCTGCTGAGGAGTGTATGGGGCAGATAGCTCATGAGTAATACCAAGTTCATCGAGATAGTCATCAAGACCAGTATTCTTGAACTCAGTCCCATTGTCACTACGTATATGCTTGATCTTCACGCCGAAATTCGTCGAAGCCCTTGAGGAAAATCGTCTGAAGACTTCCTGCACTTCAGTTTTGTAAGTAATGACATGCACCCATGTGTAATGAGAATAGTCATCAACAATGACAAAGCCATATAGAGATGCTGCATTTGTTAGTGTGGCATAATGAGTAGGGCCAAAGAGATCCATATGAAGCAATTCAAAAGGAACGAGAAGTAGGTCATGATAGTCTTCGAGGGGGTTGGCTCTGGTCATCTTTCCAGCTCACAAGCCCCCACAAAGATGATCTTTGAGGAATTTGACACCCTCGATGCCAATGACGTGCTTTTTCTTCATGAGCGTGTGTAAGTTCCTCATGCCAGCATGACCCAGTCGTCGATGCCATAGCCAGCCTTCTGAAGCTTTAGCAAGTAGACAAGTGGCAGGCTGTGGTCCTGCAGAGAAATCAACAATATACAAGTCTCCTCTCCTAAAGCCTTCGAAGACTTTGGAATTGTCAGATTCCATGAGCACTAAGCAACGATATTTGCCAAAGACAACAACCATATCAAGATCACAAAGCATTGAGACAGACATGAGGTTGAATCCGAGGGACTCGACAAGCATGACTTTATCCATGTGTCGATCCTTTGAGATTGCAACCCTACCTAGACCCAATACCTTGCTTTTGCCTTTGTCAGCGTAGGTGATATGCTTCAAGTTTGATGGAGATAAAGGAGTGTTCATCAGTAAGCTCTTGTCACCGGTCATGTGATTTGTACATCCACTATCGAGGACCCACTCAGTAGCTTTGGGTAAATCATCCTACAGATGAATTAGTGCATCTTACAAACTCATATACTTCAGAGTGAAGAATATGACATCAAATTCATCAGACATATTTCATCAATTAAAGCAACATATGTATATATAGCAATGTGAGGACGTGAGAAATGAATAAATCATTTCTTCATGATTAGCTTGCGTCCTTTCAAGCATTTCAGGTCTCCAGCAAATTCTTCAGATGATTTAGTTCGTCTGGAGACCTGACCCTGCATAAGAGATTAGTTCCTTTTCTTCACCACCCACATCTGGAGGGGTGGCAAAGAGTTCATCATTCTGCGAGCTTCATAAGAGAAAGGTGGCATAGACGCCAGACCACTTCGTTTCACATAAGAGGGGTTAGGGTAAGCATATGAATAAGCAGAGAAATTCTTCGAGGACTTATGAACATAATGATTTGAAGAATAATGCATATATTCATAGCCCTTAGGCTTTCCCTGCGAAACAGAAGTGTTAGCACGATGATGTTCATGTGAGGACTTGGATCCATGTGAGGAATTTGATCCATAAGAGGACTTGGATCCATATGAAGACTTTGGTTCATATGAAGAATTTGATCTGGGGTTCTTATTCTTCACAGGTGGTGTCATGAGGACATTCACCTGAAGACTTTCAAGGCACTTTTTGGGAACCCAGATTTTCTTCATAGGGGGACCATTCCTGTAGTTAGATCCAACATATCTAGCAAATACCTCACCATTCTGATTTTTGAACAGTTTATAGTTGGAGTTAAATGACTCATCAGATGAATATGAGGATTCATAAGTAAAGCCAGATAAAGTGGATGGATCTACGGGAGGTCCCTTCACAGCAACCCATGAGGTTTTGGGATACTGCTCCGGTTTCCAGTACGTTCCATCAGCATTGAGTTTCCTCTCAAAGGCAATACCCTCTTTCCTAGGGTTCCTGTTCAAGATCTGCTTTTTGAGCACATCACAAAGAGTCTGATGCCCTTTGAGGCTTTTGTACATGCCTGTCACATACAATTCCTTCAACCCTGCATTTTCGTCAGTGATACTAGTGGTATCCTCAGATGAGGAATTTGTGACCACAGAGATAGTTGAAGAATTTGCAGCAATGGAAGCATTTGAACATTCAGGTGAAGAATTAGCAGTTTCACGTTCAATGCATTTCAAGCATGGTGGAATAAATTCTTCCTGAGCGGAACTGATCTGTTGAGCAAGCAAAGAATCATTTTCCTTCTGAAGATCTTCATGACTCACCCTTAGCTTCTCAAGATCTTGCTTTCTTTGAAGAAATTCATAAGAAAGCTTCTCATGATCGGCTAGGAGAGTTTCATGACGACCTTGAAGGTTGTCAAACTTAGACTGTAGTTGCTGAAGATTATCAGTCAGTGTTTGAGTTCGATCCATTTCCTCACCTAATAGATCATCGCTTTTGTCTAGCATATTTTGAACCTTTTCCAAAGCCTTTTGTTGTTTAACAGCAATATTAGCAAGTTTGGAATAGCTGGGTTTGAGGTTATCATTAGATTCATCCTCACTTGATTCAGAGGAGGGATATTTGAGTACCTTGGCACCTTTTGCCATGAAGCAATAGGTGGGAGCATAGTCATCGTTGCCGTCATCAGCAGTGTTGGGGAAGCCATTTTCCTCAGTGTTGAAGATGGACTTGCTAACGTAAGCAGTAGCGAGGGCTAGGCTCGCCACACCAGAGTCTGACTCCTCAGATGCCTCCTCTTCCTCATGTTCCTCAGATTCAGCTTCAGAGTCCATTTCCTTGCCAATGAATGCCCGAGCTTTCTTGGAGCTGCTCTTCTTGTGAGATGAAGACTTTGAAGATCTTGACGATGAGGACTTTGAAGATTTCTTCTTCTTCGATTCCCTCTCCCACTGAGGACAATCAGTAATGTAGTGACCAGGTTTCTTGCATTTATGGCAAGTTCTCTTCTTGTAATCACGGGATGAGGAATCTGATTTCATGTCATCACCTTTTGAGGATTTTCCAAATCGGCCACGTCTAGAGAACTTCTGGAATTTCCTCACGAGCATTGCTAGCTCCTGACTCAGTTCTTCAGGATCACCAAGGCTGCTACCAGAATCTTCATCTTCAGATTCAGAGACTGCCTTGGCTTTCAGTGCACGAGATCTACCATAGCTCGGTCCGTAGAGATCTCTCTTCTCAGCTAGTTGGAATTCATGAGTATTTAGCCTCTCGAGGATATCAGCAGGATCAAGTGACTTGTAGTCTCCACGTTCTTGAATCATCAGTGCCAGTGTATCGAATGAAGAATCGAGTGACCTCAGCAATTTCTTCACCACCTCATGGTCGGTGATGTCAGTGGCACCCAGTGCTTGAAGCTCGTTTGAAATGTCAGTGAGGCGATCAAAGGTTTGCTGAACATTTTCGTTGTCGAGTCTTTTGAAGCGGTTGAAGAGATTGCGAAGAACGTCAACTCGAGAGTCACGTTGAGTTGAGACTCCTTCGTTGACCTTGGACAGCCTATCCCAGATAAGCTTAGTTGTCTCCAAAGTACTCACTCTGCCATACTGCCCTTTGCTCAGATGGCCACATATGATATTCTTCGCTTGAGAGTCGAGTTGCTTGAATCTCTTCACATCAGCAGCGTTTACGGAAGGAGTGACAGAGGGAACACCCTTTTCCACAACATACCAGAGATCGTTGTCAATTGCCTCAAGATGCATGCGCATCTTGTTCTTCCAGTAGGGGTAGTCCGTCCCATCGAAGGTAGGACACCCAGCTGAGACCTTGATCATGCCTGCAGTCGACATAACTAAAACTCCAGGTGGTTAAACCAAAATCACATAGAACAAGGGAGTACCTTGCTCCGATACCAATTGAAAGTGCATTATATCGACTAGAGGGGGGGTGAATAGGCGATTTTTACAAATTCGTCACTGAGGAATTTCAAGGTGAGGAAATTCCTAAGCGACGAACTACTTAGCAGCGGAATAAGTGCTCAGATGCAAGCATAACAGAGCAGTAGCACAGTCATCATGATGAAATGAAAACAAGCACAGAGTACGAGTAGCGTAAACACAGGATAAGCAGGCTGAAGACAAACTGACTGAAGAAATTGAACTGAGGAAATTGAGAAAGTCTTCAGACAAAGTCTTCAAACAGTAATGATCAAATACATAGCAAGTATGCGAGGAAATGAAAGGGTTGAGGAAATAGAACCAGTAGCTCGGTGAAGACAATGATTTGGTAGACCAGTTCCAACTGCTGTGACAGTTGTACGTCTGGTTAGAGCGGCTAGGTATTTAAACCTGAGGACACACAGTCCCGGACACACAGTCCTCACCGTATTCTCCTTGAGCTAAGGTCACACAGACCTCGCCCAATCACTCGTGGTAAGTCTTCAGGTGACTTCCAAACCTTCACATACTCGGTCAATCGGCAATCCACAATTTCCTCTTGGATGCTCTAGACCATGACGCCTAACCGTCTAGAGGATGCACAGTCCTCAAAGGTAACAAGCGTCGGTTCCACACAGGAACAATCTCTTCAGTGATGCTCAATCACTTTGGGTTTGTAGGTGTTTGGGTTTTTGGGTTTTTCCTCACTTGATGATTTTCGCTCAAAGTCCTCGGAGGATGGGATGCTCTAAATGACAAGTGTCAATCTATTTCTTGGAGCAGCCAACCAGCTAGTGGTTGAAGGGGGCGGCTATTTATAGCCTAGGGAGCAGCCCAACATGATAAGACATAAATGCCCTTCAATGATATGACCGTTAGGTGGGTAGGATATTTGGACAGCTGGCGCGTAGCACAGCAACGGTCGGAAATTTGAGTATCAAATTCCTCAGGGCTATCATGTTCCTCACTTGTAGGCAATCCGCACTGGCGAATTCCTAACTCCTCAGTCAGAACAAATTCCTCAGAGAACAGAAGAACTTCGTCTCTGTCACTGAAGAACTTGACTAAACTGTATGAGATTTCCAATGGCTTCACTCGAAAGGATTGGGTAGGTGTAGGATTTTGAGTTGAGCATCACTTGGAAACTTTTCCTTAGTTTTACCTCGACCCCCTTTAACAGTACGGTGTTTCCTATGACTCAAGAAGAAGAAAATGAAACTACGAAAACAAAAGTCTTCACGCTTCATAATCCTCGCATGAATATTAAGTCTTCAGGGTCACACCAATTTCTTCACTTTCAAAGTCTTCAAGAAAACCAAAGTCTTCAGTTGAAGACATTCATTTTTAGGGGTCGACATTCATCGTAAATAACAAACTCCTCATAGACTTATAGACCTGTGTACACTCACAAACACATTAGTCCCTTAACCTATAAGTCTTCAATACACCAAAATCACTAAGGGGCACTAGATGCACTTACACTTTGATATCTTTAGGACACGGCATCTTTTCAATAGCATCTACTTTAGCTTTGTCAACTTCAATACCTCTTTCAGAAATTTTATGCCCCAAGACAATACCTTCATTAACCATAAAGTGGCACTTCTCCCAATTCAAGACAAGATTAGTTTCTTCACATCTCTGCAAAACTCGATCAAAGTTGCTTAAGCAATCATCAAAAGAAGTTCCGTAAACGGAGAAATCATCCATGAAAACCTCAACAATCTTTTCACAAAAATCAGAGAATATAGCGGTCATACATCTTTGAAAGGTAGCCGGTGCATTGCATAAACCAAAAGGCATACGTCTATAAAGGTACCGAAAGGGCAAGTAAAAGTGGTCTTTTCCTGATCATCTTTTAACACAGGTATTTGAGAAAAACCAGAATAACCATCTAGGAAGCAAAAATGTGTGTGTTTGGATAGTCTTTCTAGCATTTGATCAATAAAAGGTAGAGGGTAATGATCTTCCTTAGTAGCTTTGTTTAATTTGCGAAAATAAATTACCATTCTATAACCTGTAACAATTCTTTGTGGGATCAATTCATTCTTATCATTAGGAACAACAGTAATGCCTCCCTTCTTAGGGACACAATGAACAGGACTTACCCACTGACTATCAGCAATAGGATAAATTATACCTACCTCCAGAAGCTTTAGTATTTCATTTCTTACCACTTCTTTCATCTTAGGATTTAACCGTCATTGGTGATCAACAACTGTTTTAGCATCATTCTCCAAATTAATTTTGTGCTGACATAGAGTGGGACTAATGCCCTTAAGATCATCAAGAGTATATCCAATAGCGGCACGGTGCTTCTTCAGAGTTTTCAATAATTTCTTTTCTTCATGCTCTGAAAGGTTAGCACTAATAATAACAGGATATATCTTCTTTTCATCGAGATAAGCATATTTCAAAGTATCTCGTAATTGTTTAAGCTCAAACACGGGATCACCCTTGGGTGAAGGAGGATCCCCAAGGATTTCAACAGGCAAATTGTGTTTCAAAATTGGCCCTTGATTAAAGAATATCTCATCTATTTCCCTTCTTTCATTCATAAACATATCATTCTCATGGTCTAGCAAATATTGTTCTAAGGGATCAGTAGGAGGCACGGCAATAGAAGCAAGACCAATAATTTCATCCTTACTAGGCAATTCTTTATCATGGGCTGTCTACGAAATTTAGAGAAATTAAAATCATGAGACATATCCCCTAAACCGATAGTAACAATATCTTTCTCGCAATCTATCTTAGCATTAACAGTATTCAAGAAAGGTCTACCAAATATAATGGGACAAAAATCATCTTGTGGGGAAGCAAGAACAAGAAAATCAGTAGGGTATTTTATTTTCCCACACAAGACTTCAACATCTCTGACAATCCCAATAGGTGAAATAGTATCTCTATTGGCAAGCTTAATAGTAACATCAATATCTTCTATCTCAGCAGGTGCAATATCATTCATAATTTCTTTATATAAGGAAAAAGGAATTGCACTCACACTAGCACCCACTTCACATAAGCCATGATAACAATGATCTCCTTTTTTAACTGAAACAACAGGCATGCCAACAACGGGTCTATGTTTATCTTTACTATCGGGTTTAGCAATTCTAGCAGCTTCATCACAGAAATAAATAACATGCCCATCAATATTATCAACCAAGAGATCTTTAACCATAGCAATACTAGGTTCAACTTTAATTTGTTCAGGGGGTGTAGGTGTTCTAGTATAACTCTTACGAACCACAGTTGAAGCTTTAGCATGATCCTTTATTCTAACAGGAAAAGGTGGTTTCTCAATATAAGCAGTAGGAACAATAGGATCAACATTATAAGTAATAGTTTCTTCTTCAACAGTAATAGGTTCTACTACTTTAACTTCAATGGGAGGATGATATTTAAACCACTTCTCCTTAGGGAGATCAACATGAGTAGCAAATGATTCACAGAAAGAAGCTACTATCTGAGAGTCAAGTCCATATTTAGTGCTAAAATCACGAAAAGCATTGGTATCCATAAAAGATTTAACACAATCAAACTTAGGATTCGTACCTGACTCCTTACCTTCGTCGAGTTCCCAATCTTCAGAGTTGCGTTTAATTCTTTCCAATAAATCCCATTTGAATTCAATAGTCTTCTTCATAAAAGAACCAGTACAAAAAGTATCGAGCATGGATCGATCATTATGAGAAAGCCGAGCATAAAAATTTTGAATAATAATTTCTCTTGGGAGCTCATGATTGGGGCATGAATATAACATTGACTTAAGCCTCCCCCAAGCTTGAGCGATACTTTCTCCTTCACGAGGCCAAAAATTATATATATAATTCTGATCACGATGAACCAGATGCATAGGATAAAACTTCTGATGAAATTCCAATTTCAATCGGTTGTAGTTCCATGATCCAATATCATCACATAGCCTATACCATGTCAATGCCTTCTCCTTCAAAGATAAAGGAAAGACCTTCTTCTTGACTTCATCCTCAGGAAAACCTGCAAGCTTAAATAATCCACAAACTTCATCCACATAGATTAGATGCATATCAGGATGTAATGTTCCATCTCCTGTGTAAGGATGAGCTAGCGGTTTCTCTATCATACTCGAAGGAATTTCATAATAAATATTTTCAGTAGGTGCAGTAGGTTGAGGAGCAACTCTTTGCTCTTCCGGTCGAGGTGAAGATACCCCGAACAAGCCCATCAAAGGATTATTTTCCATAGTAACAAGTGACAGTAAATTTCAGCACACTATATAAATGTTTCCTTACCAAATTCCACTTACCAAAGGCGCTTCACTCCCCGGCAACGGCGCCAGAAAAGAGTCTTGATGACCCACAAGTATAGGGGATCTATCGCAGTCCTTTCGATAAGTAAGAGTGTCGAACCCAACGAGGAGCAGAAGGAAATGACAAGTGGTTTTCAGCAAGGTATTCTCTGCAAGCACTGAAATTATCGGTAACAGATAATTTTGTGATAAGATAATTCGTAACGGGTAACAAGTAACAAAAGTAAATAAGGTGCAGCCAGGTGGCCCAATCCTTTTTGTAGCAAATGACAAGCCTAGACAAACTCTTATATAAAGCAAAGCGCTCCCGAGGACACATGGGAATTACTGTCAAGTTAGTTTTCATCATGCTCATATGATTCGCGTTCGTTACTTTGATAATTTGATATGTGGGTGGACTGGTGCTTGGGTGCTGCCCTTCCTTGGGAAAGCCTCCCACCTATTATTAACCCCTCTCGCAAGCATCCGCAACTACGAAAGAAGAATTAAGATAAATCTAACCATAGCATGAAACATATGGATCCAAATCAGCCCCTTACGAAGCAACACATAAACTAGGGTTTAAGCTTCTATCACTATAGCAACCCATCATCTACTTATTACTTCCCAATGCCTTCCCCTAGGCCCAAATCATGGTGAAGTGTCATGTAGTCGACGTTCACATAACACCACTAGAGGAAAGACAACATACATCTTATCAAAATATCGAACGAATACCAAATTCACATGATTACTTATAACAAGACTTCTCCCATGTCCTCAGGAACAAACGTAACTACTCACAAAGCATATTCATAATCATAATCAGAGGAGTATTAATTATCATTAAGGATCTGAACAAATGATCTTCCACCGAATAAACCAACTAGCATCAACTACAAGGAGTAATCAACACTACTAGCAACCCACAGGTACCAATCTGAGGTTTTGAGACAAAGATCGGATACAAGAGATGTACTAGGGTTTGAGAGGAGATGGTGCTGGTGAAGATGTTGATGGAGATTGACCTCCTCTCGATGAGAGGATCAATGGTGATGACGATGGCGATGATTTCCCCCTCCCGGAGGGATGTTTCCCCGGCAGAACAGCTCTGCCGGAGCCCTAGATTGGTTCTGCTCATGTTCTGCCTCGAGATGATGGTGCTTCGTCCCGAAAGCTTCCTTCTGTTTTTTTTTCAGGGCAAAAGACACCATATAGCAGAAGATGGGCGTCAGGGGCCTGTCAGGTGGCCCACAAGGACGTGGGGCGCGCCCTCCACCCTTGTGGCTGGCTGGTGGCCCCCCTCTGGTGCTTTCTTCGCCCAATATTTTTTATTAATTCCAAAACGACTCTCCGTGAAGTTTCAGGACTTTTGGAGTTGTGCAGAATAGGTCTCTAATATTTGCTCCTTTTCCAGCCCATAATTCCAGCTGCCGGCATTCTCCCTCTTCATGTAAACCTTGTAAAATAAGAGAGAAAAGGCATAAGTATTTGCCATAATGTGTAATAACAGCCCATAATGCAATAAATATTGATATAAAAGCATGATGCAAAATGGACGTATCAGTTATACCGAATTTTTTTGTTTTCTGTCGCGTTCCCCTACATGGCGCACATGGAGTATCAAGTTGCTTGTCATGTGATCCATGATGTGCCACTAATCCTTAGCAGCTGCCTTAAATTTAGGGTACCATGCCTCGAACAAAAAGGACTCAAAGCGGACCCATTGCATTATTCATTGCCTACTCGCTAGCTCTAAGATTACATGCAAAGTGGTAGGTGCACCGTAGCGAAAGAAATTAATGAGAGGTAAAGATCAATAAACCACTCGCACCCTGATAACCCACAAGTATACGGGATCAATTATAGCTTTTTCGATAAATAAGAGTGTCGAACCCAACGAGGAGCTAAAGGTAGGATTAATAAACCCTTCAAGTTCTATCGACCACCGATACAACTCTAAGCGCACTTGACGTTCGCTTTACCCAAAACAAGTATGAAACTATTTTGTAGGTGTGATAAGATAAGTTTGCAAGAATAAAACTAGAAGTACTTTGCGAGGATAAAATTATGAATAAATTGCAAGATGATAAAAGCTAGTAGTAAAGTAGAAAGCTTTTGTAACACAAGAGAATGATTTGTCCAAAGGCAATCGATAACTAGATCGGTAATCCTTGTTACAATTCTATATGAGGGAGAAGCATGAGCTAACATACTTTCTCTACTTGGATCATATGCACTTATGATTGTACCCCTAGCAAGCATCCGCAACTACTAAAGATCATTAAGGTAAAACCCAACCATAACATTAAGTATCAAGTCCTCTTTATCCCATACGCAACAATCCCCTTACTCCGGTTTAAGCTTCTGTCACTCTAGCAACCCACTATAAGCGAATCATGAACGTATTGCAAACCCTACAGCGAGTACCCCTCACGCTTGCGCGACACGGAGGGCACCATAGGACCACACCAATATAAAACATACAACTCAAACCAATCACGATCATCAATCAACCCATAGGACAAAACAGATCTACTCAAACATCATAGGATAGCCATACATCATTGGGAAATAATATACAGCATGAAGCACCATGTTTAAGTAGAGATTACAGCGGGGAGAAGAGGTGTTGTTGTTGGTGTTGACGGTAGCAAGGTTGTTGATGTAGATCGCCGTCACGATCGTTCCCCCAGCGGCACTCCGGCGCCACCGGAAGAGAGGGGGAGAGAGCCCCCCTTCTTCTCATTCTTCCATGGCCTCCTCCATAGGTGGGAGGAGGGTTCTCCCTCTGGTCCTTGGCCTCCATGGCGGCGGAGGGGCGAGAGCCCCCTCCGAGATTGGATCTATCTCTCTGTTCTCTTCTGTTTCGCGCTCCTATTTTCTGGCCTTTCACCGTTTCTTTTATAACTGGAGATCCGTAACTCCGATTGCGCTGAGATTTTAACATGTTTTTTTTTTCTGGATATAAGCTTCCTTGCGCCCGAAGGAGACCCCAACCGACCCACGCTGTGGCCACATGGCACCATGGCGCGCCCCAGGGGTGGGGCGCGCCTAGGTGCCATGTGGGCACCGTGGGCTGTCTTTTGACTTGATTCCACCTCCAGAAATTCACATATATTCCAAAAAAAATCTCCAAAAAAATTCATTAAATTTAGACTTCGTTTGATATGGGTATTCTGTGAAACAAAAAACATGCAGAAAATAGGAACTGGCACTGGGCACTGGATCAATATGTTAGTCCCAAAAATAATATAAAATGTTGCCAAAAGTATATGAAAGTTGTATAATATTGGCATGAAACAACCAAAAATTATAGATACGACGGAGAAATATCACACCCACAGTTTCATATAAAGTCTCTGATGCAACACATCAAGATTACACTTCAACTGTGCTTGTTGTGTACCACAACCTTCTCTGCCATCTCTTTAGGACCCTCTGAAGCTAGCACATATTATACTTGTGAGGAGAGCTCAGGATGCACCAAGTATATATGACGTAGAATCATAGACATGTGAATACATTAGCATCCACACAAGTTAAGTCGATAACAAAAATTAAGCATGACAGGGCCGTTGCAAATCATGGACAGTACGTAGGATTGGGAGACATGGAGAATTGCAAGATGCATTGATTGTAGATCATATGTTGTACTAACAGAGTGTTGGGGGCTCATGATTGGAAACAAGCCAATGAGGTTCAGCCAGACTTTGCAGGAATGCACCCAGTGACTTGGCTCCCCCAACCCAAGAGCTTGTTATCCTAATCACACTCCACAAAATTGACAAGTGGGGTAGCTTCAATTTTTCCATTCAACAATTTTTTGGTTTTGCACAACTTTTAGATACAAACTGAACACTACTTGCTACAATAAGTTCTTTGACCCCTTTCGAGGACATACCATCACTACTCACGACCAAATCATCTCTCCCCTCCTAACATGCTCTAATATTACTTGCACAAGTGTACGTAGTTGTGCCAAAAATCCTGAGAGTTCAGAACTTTTTTCTTTATGAATGATTGAGATCATCACACTTGTGTCTAACTCAATATACATGACATTTGCTTCTCTCATTTCTCTCCTCGGAATCTTAGCTATGAAGCTAGCTCTAGCTTGGTTAGGACTTCACGCAGGCTGCTTGTCAAGAACCGAGCTGGCAGAGGACATCCAAAGGGAATGTTAAATATGATGAAATGCAAAGGACATATTTGTTCTAATGCGAGCATATACAAACACCATAAGATTGAATTACTGATCATCAATGTTAACTAATCAACAAACTTTTTTGGTGGTTGGCTTTGAAGTCAATGTATAGTCATGAATGAGGACATGTAGCAATCAGTTGTCATTCACTAAATTTGTGGGTTTGTACAAGCATTCAGTACAAACTCAACACTATCCACTAACCATAAATTCTCAGTCCTCTTGCATGGGCATACCAACACTAACATACCATTTCACCCCTGACCCTCACACATTCTCTAAGATTACTCACACGGTGTGTAGGTGTGCCAAAATAATGAAGAGTTATTATTGTATCTGACTCAATATACATCACCTTCACTTCTCCCAGTTCTCTCATCGGAACCCTGCAAAGGTAGCACACAACATACCCGTGTGGAGACTTGAGTTTATGGTGTATTGGATAACTATATATGGCGTAGATATATAGTTGTGCCTTTACACGGAGAGAAATAAAATGGATAACACATGTGCTACCGGTCATGAGTGATGTAGGCTTGGGAGGCATGAAGAATTCTAGTCCAATTTTTTAGAAATTGATTATAGTCCAGAATTAGTATGGAAAGCATATGCACATGTCAGGGGTCTACTGCCCATATTCAGTGTCAGAAACACAACTTCTTAATTTTCTCACTTGTAACTGAGCCATCGCTTGAGCTTCATGCCTTCTTTTGCTATTAATGTCTGAGGTGAGGTAGAGGCCGAATGTGTCGTCCAGAGCATTAGTAAGAAATGAAGGATATGCACCCCCAATGTTGTTATTTTCTCAAGATTGTATATAACCTTATCTGATAAACATAATCTATCAAATAAACACAAGGGAAAAGATAAAAATAATGACATGGATGAGAAGAAGATAGCAGGGGACATGTAATGTGCAGGATGCACATGCGGCATGGCAAATTAAATAATGGTGGTTGTGTTTCAGAAAAATATTTGGTTGTGTTGACGTCGATTAACTCACGGGCGGCATGAAGATTCCTTGCAGGGAGCCTTTCCATGTCATCCATCTCAAGCCGTTGTGTCCTGAGTTGTGACTGGGGTTTGTTAGATCTGCCAATAAAAAACTCACACCCACTTGTAACCTCAAACTGTTCTCAGCCTACAAATGGGGAGGAGGAAAACGCTACAGTTTGAGGCAATATATTTGAGCGCATAGAAGCACTCATACCAGCAGCATTATGAATCACCCCATGTCACATCTGCATTGAACATGTTGAGTGAGTTATCATGCAGAGCCTACCGAATATCATCGGAAAGAAATGAAGAATATTCCTCACTTACATCTGAAAAGACAGAAAATAATGACCATTCTACAAAAAGAGCTAAATAATTAGCCATAGTGAAATATGCAGACTATATTTCACCATTGCACTATGTGCAGGAACCATAGATTCATGTAAGTCACTAAAGTGAATTTAGTATCCACAGAGAAAAATCACACTCTATAGAGAGCACCACCGGAATGTGTATAGCTCAAAAAAATGGAATAACACACGTGGAAATCATGTTGATTGGATGTCCAACAGACACCAACCGTTATGCAGTAAGGTAATGAGACATGTGTTGCACACGCCCAAACAAGCTATGTGAAATCGAATCATAAATCGTGTCGACCCTTGAGTTCTCCTATACTCATGGATTGCAAATGGATGAACATTATGAAAGTACAACACACTAAGTCATGTTATTCGCAAGGTCACTCCTATGGTCACACTCTAAGATATGGTCAAGAGATTTCAATAAGAAGGCTTAGAGAAATGCATAATTCAGGAGAAACTTGATATGTGAAAAGGAAATGATTACGCCTTTTCCCTTGTTTGAGTTTTCCTGAAGTTTCACAACACAAGGTTTTTAACTAGACAATCCATGCATCGCATGCATGGTATGCAAGTACCATTTCTTCCTTTTTCCCATAGAAGGGTTTTTTGAAGTTATCGGAGCTTGGACGACATACCAAGAGTAGAAGCTCAAGGGGGGTGTTGGAAATCGACACCACCCTGGGGTCTTTCAGCAAAAGGTAGGTGGACTCCTGTTTAGACAATCTGGCATGCCACTTATATATACATGAATAAGCCTTCACAAATGTACACATCTATTCTCTCCGCGTATACCGAATAGTAAAGAGAAGAGCCATATTCTCCATCTTGTGTCTACTTTCTGTCTCCCTTCTATTTTTGTCTTTACTACTCGCATGCATTCCACATAGTCTCAACAATTTCTATTTTTGTATTTCTAAATTATACAAACATTTTATAACTTATATATACTATTTTATTTATATGAACTTTTTCAAAAATATTACGTGAATATTTTTTAAAGTTACTTGAGCATTTCCTACATAAACTATTTCATTTGCATGTATAATATTTATAGCACACGAATATTTGAACTTTATTTTTATTACTCTCGTTATAATTACGTACCATTTACAAATTCCTAAAAAGGTAAAAAAAATCTAACATGTGCAACATAGGCCACACCTACTGCAACCCATTTAAACCACACGGGTGTGTTCGTTTGCAAAACATTAGAGCTTGCTATCCTTACTAGACACTGAAACTTGAATGGTGGAGTGGCTAGCTCTTGCCCGCTGCCTAACTTGACCTCGCCTGAGGTCGCCAGTTCGAGTCCCAGTAGCCACTACTGTGCCACATCGGCACCCGCTGCCTAACTTGACCTCGCCTGACCCACGTCAGCACACACGCATCTTATAGCATCACATCCAATGGCTATAAAAGGTGAATGAGACCAAATTATATCTCATCTAGATGAGTTCTAGCAAAACTGTTATTTTATTTAGTGTTTTATTTTACTTCACTTTTCCTTTTCCCATTTGTCTTGTCCCGTTTTTGCGTGGAAATGGGAATTTCATTAATTAGCCATGGGTGTGCCTTCAACACCAATTAAATCACTGAGTTTGTTAGGTAATTCCCCAGCCAACATGTTGTGCGGGATTGGATACGTCTATGGACACCAAAACATGACTAGCTTGATTTTGATCTCTAGCTAATTTTCATAAGCTAATATCCCTATTTTTGAATGGATCCACTCTGATATCAGCACGTCTAGAACTATAACATGGTCACTCATGGAAGATTAAAAAAACATGGTCACTCATGGACACAACTTTGGACCAGTGCAATCAACTTTGAGCAGTCGGTTCCAATAATCACCAGAAGTGAGCACCACAGACCAGTTGTAGGCCTTCTCCGAAGTTGCTAGCTCAGCATCAAGTGGCTCATCTTAACCAGCGGGAGGCGGCAAAATGTTATCTGAGCAATGTGATCCTGTAGTATCATACCAAACCCCGCCAAGCCATCTACATTGAGCTTGACATGGGGCGACTCCCAAGTCCCAGCCCTTATGAACTTCTGATTTTATACTGTAAAGTTTTATTTCGCACCAGCCCCGAGTTTCCCAGGAGCGACCCTATGCTCGTCTAGGGCGAGGTGATTTTGACTATGAACGGAGGAATATACCTCACTTGTCTAGGTGCCAAGCAAACAAATCTTTGACGTTAAGGCGTGAAGGTCAAAGTATCAGAATTGGATTATTCTAAAAACTCCAAACATAGACCATATGATGGAATATTCTCAGGTTTTACTAAATCGCATTCTTCAGTATTATCTAGAAAATGCACCAAAAAGGTATGGAAGAGCATCCTTCAAAGTTCGGCTCGTGAAAAAGGTTCTAAGCATTATATTTTGGAACAGATGGTGCATCAAGTAGTTTGTCAGGTGATCGTCCTCTATGGTGGGCCATAAATACTTTAGCAACTGCCTCAAATTTCTGGCTATTTGCTACTCCCTCCTTCCCAAAATATAAGGCGTGCATTGACTTTTTTGGTCTTCATCGCACAACTTTGACTATGGTTTTCACTTATTATATGTCTACAAAATTATTATAAAGACATACGAAATAGAATTGTTTTGCAAGACAGATACAATGATACTATTGATACATGTTCAATCCATGTATTTTGGTATATATTAATGGTCAAAGTCTTGCATCAAAGACCGTGCAAAGTCAAGTGTGCCTTATATTTTGGAAAGGAGGGAGTATCGCCTCGGGTGACAAGAACTTAAAACTGACCCACTTCAGTCCTCCCAGCCTCACTCGCTCTAAGATTACATGAAGTGGTAGGTGCACCGTAGTGAGATAAATAATGAGGTATAAAGTTCCATAAAAAAAACTCACTCCAACAGTTCCATGTGAGTTCTCTTATGCAACACATCCAGATTACACTTCGACTGTGCTCGACATTTATGACGACTTTCCTCTACCATCTCCTTAGGACCCTCGGAGCTAGCACAAATTATACTTGTGAGGAGAGCTCGGGATGCACCAAGTGTGTCGTAGGCACATAGACATGTGATTGCATTGGCATCCACGGAAATTAAGTTGATGGCAAGAATTAATCACGACAGGCTTCTGCAAACCATGAATAATATGTAGGCTTGGGAGACATGGAAAACTGCAAGTTATGCTTATTGCCTGGGCTGATAGGTCCAGATCTGTAAATGGTATGAATATCATAATATGGATATTTACAACACTGAATATATTTCAGTATGAACTTACAGTAGTGTAGACGTTGATAAATTCTCCAATAAACTTGGTCAAAGTTCTCTTTTTTTTTTACTGAAAAAGATTTATATCAACTACAATTTGGCAAGGAAGGAGTACACGCAGATGGTGTGAGACATGAGGCTTGTGACTCGCCGGCATCTCACCCTGATGTCGCACTGGTCGTCATTTGGGAGGCCTGGCAGCTTGCGGTTTGCTTGCCTAGCTGCTAAGAGAGGGGAAGATATACGAGGGAGACATCGTCAGTTTCTCCGTGATGGATCTGGTGGACGGTCACAAATGTGGATGCCATCGGCTTCCTCTCGCCAGTGCCTCATCCTCGGCATAAGAAGATGATGGGATAAATCTTGCAAGAGTTCTTAGAGTAAGCAGGGTCGCGTAGCTTGTATCTCATGCCAGAGGCTGCTCATCATGTGCGGCAGAAGACATCCGGAGAGGAACTGCTAGGCAGAAGGAACTTCAAAGGAGATAGTTGTTCTGATGTGTGCATCGACAATGGTAATTAATCAACTACTAAAATTTGTGGGTTTCTACAATCAGTTGATACAAACTCAACACGAAGGTTACAGAATTCAACGAAATATCAGTATTTTCATGGGTACCATAATAATTTAACCCTCAAATTTGAGCGAGATTCAAACTAATTCCAAGAAAAGTTTAATCACATCAAAATTGGTTAAAATAAAATAAATTTTATAGATCAAAATCCGAAGAAAAAACTAAAATTACACATATTTTAGTGAGGACCAAAAAAATTCTGCTTGTGAAATTAAAACCTTGCTCAACACCCATAGTAAGTTCTTGGTCCTCTTGCAAGGACATACCAATACTCGAGAGTCGCGACCACTTCATCTCTCCCCTCCTCACATGCTCGGTGGTTAGTTGCACAGTGCACCAAAAATAATGAGAGCTATAATTGTCCAGAAGCTTTTTTTCTTTTCTCACGATGAAGATCACACTTGTGTCTGACTCAATATATATGTGTCACCTTCGCTTCTCTCTTTTCTTTCTTAAGATGCCTAGCCATGAAGCTAGTGCATGGTGCCCCAGCCAAACAGATTGCACAGATGTCGCTCGTATTGAGTAATGTAGGCTTGGAAGGCATCAAGAATTCTTGTCGGGGAGCTATGTCGGGATGAGGCGATCAATGCTCTATGGCATGCCCGGTATCTTCATCTCCAAGTAGACAAGAACGCGTGCCTAGGTTGTATGGGCAGAAGTATATACACTTATACATCCCCTGTTGCAAGTGGTGTGATCATTCTTTATTCCTTCCTGCCACCCTAGCTTTTTTATGTTTTGGTGCGCAAGTTCAGGTGGCTTGTAGAAGAGATCAGTAGGGCAATATGGATGGATCGATAGACCAAAAAAGGAAGAAAAAACTATCTGATGTACGCATCCACAGCTTCATGCACAAAACAGGGAACGTGGGTTGGGATCACTGATCAATAGTTCTATCAAGAGGGAAGTCCATATTACTTTGTTTTGCTGGTGATAGAGAAGTTCATATTACAACCCTCAATCGTCACCAAAGTCAGCGAAACAGCCCAAAATTTCAAAACCGTCTAAATTTTAACTCTCAACTATCCGAACCGAGCAAGATCAACCCTTCACTTCACGGACCCTGGTTTTGACCCCGTTCACCAGGTTTGACCCCGTTGACAGCCCAGCCAACAATCCCAGTCAGCTTAGTCTATGATGTTCTCCTGCCTCGGCACAAGAACTTAAAATTGACCCACCACATTCATTACATATATATTATACTTGCGAGGAGAGTTGGGGATGCACCGAGCGTGTTGTAGACTCGTAGACCTGTGATGATTGCATTAGAATGCACAAAAATTAAGCCAATGACACAAGTTAATCACGGCAACCTGCCGTAAATAATGGATAATATGTACGATTGGGAGATATGCAGAATTGCATGTTGCGTTGATCCCAATTTATATGGAAAGTGTTGGGGCACAGGATTTGAAACGAGCGAGCCAACATGGTTCAGTTATTTTTTTTTTTTAATGGTTCAGTTAGTTTTTGTGGAACTCACCCCGTGACTTGACTCCATGGACCAAGGTTCAATCATGTTCCACAAAATTTGCCGAGGAGGGTAGCTTGGCTTGGACTTCAAGCACGAGGATGCTCGCATGCTCGTTATAGCCTAAGCTGGCAAAAGACAAGTGTGTTTGGTTCGTGTTATGGGTTGGGGGCTCACACCAAGTCAGCAACATGCAACCCTAGGCCCTCAAATCGGATGCCCGGAATTGCTGCTTGGCGGAGGTGAGTTGGCCAAGGCAGCAGCCAAACATGCCCGACATTCAGAGGAGTTAGCAGGAAAAAACGAAACTCAAAGGAAATAGTTGTTTTGATGCATACATGCACATACATTGTAAGATTGATTTTGTCATCCGAAGAGGGGTGGTCCTCTGCACCATGGTGATGAACATGAGCCATAAAATTGAACTAATGATCCACAATGTCAATTCATCAACTGATTATTTTCTTCTTGATTTTGAAGTCAATGTATAGTCACAGAATGAGGGCATGTGGTAATCAGTTTTCCATCCATTAAGTTTGTGGGTTTATTCAATTATTCAATACAAACTCAACACTACCCACTACCATAAGCTCTCGGTCCCCTTGTAAGGACATACCAACACGAATAGGCCACTTCATTTATTTCTCCCCTTCTCACATGCTCTAAGAATACTTAGAAAGTGGGTAGGTGTTCCGTAGCAGGAGAAGTAATGAGAGCTATAATTGTTCATAAGTTTCTTTTTCTCACAAGCAAGATCACACTCATATCTGACTCAATATATATCCCATTTGCTTCTCTCGTTTCTCTCATTAGAACACCCTACCAAGCTAGCACACAACATACATGTGTGGAGACCTTAGCTTATGGCGCGCTAGCCAAACATGTAGTAGATATATATAGTTGCACTTTCATACAAACAGAAAAAAGATGACACACATGTCATTGGTCATGGGCCATGTAGGCTTTGGAGGCATCAAGAATTTCAGGGTGTACACTAATGGAACCGAGTGAGGCCGGAGGAACGCATGTTGCTGGTGCGATCATTGTCAACGTTGTGACCTGTGCGCACCCTACCGTGTTCCACCGTCACTCGCCGTCAACCTTAATGCAACTATGTATGGCACCCATGGAAGCACATAAGAGATACCAAGACCAAGTATGTGGGCTATTGCCCCCTCGTTGGGGAGCTGAGCCAAGACGGCGGTCGATGCTTTGTGGCATGCCCAGACCCTTCGCCTCCAGCTAGACGCCAACGGTTGCATTGCTAGATTCTCATCTGAAGGTGTATAGACTGATGCACCCGGTTGTCTGGCATGGCCCGGTTGTCCACGAAGACCATCAAGGATCATCGTATGGCACCCTCTGCCTAATTCTGCACTCGGGTTGGGTTAGCATGGCCAATCAGGTACTGTAAGCATTTGAGCATAGCAGCAGCAATGTGGCACATCTTTCACCTTTTGGTCAAGTATAAGTCTTTAGTAGTCTAACTAGTAGAATGCCCGTGCGTTGCCACAGGCTTTTAATTTATTTATTTTGGATTACACCTAGTTAAATGGCCATGTGCTACTACGGGCAACAAAACCTATTACCGAAACTAAAGCTTGGCGTGAGATACTTGTCACAGTATGTTTCGTGTGTACATGTACAATTCATACATATATCTATGCATCATTGGCGTATTCACCTTCTTGACCTCATCTCCAGTGAGCATCCCATCATCGTCCTTGTCGCACCTGTTAATGTAACACACCCAAAGGAATTTTTTTCAGTAGGTTCAATTGATTTAATCCAAAACAGTGATGCGAACATAACTTAGCCCAACAATGTGGAGTCAAAGACTTTCCCGCAAAAAAAGCTACAAGTAAGATCTGGCCAATCGTCTCCATCCAGAACTCCTTGAGCTGATCCTTGTTATCGCCTTCCTCCGGCTTTATGTTCCTCTTCCTCGACATGTACCAAACAGCTCGTCGACAAACTATTTGGAGTTCTCCATGCCTTGGATTGAGAGACATGTCCATTAGTCCACATGCCATGAGTCATTTAGTCTATCAATGGAAGTATTGCTTCTTTTGGTCTAACAAGGTATGGGCATTAATTATTAAGATCCAGATTAGCAGCTAGGAATGGGGGTGCTCATAATGCACTTGATTTTGGGCCGGTACCTTGCCAACTCTTTGGCAAATAGGAACATATCGTGGTACTCCCTCCTTCCCATATTGTTAGGCGCATTAGTTTTAGCACGAAAATTAACGCACTAGTTGATCGTGAGCTGAGGGAGGCATCCACGACTCAGGAAAAAAGGAGGGAGGCATGCACGATCTCCTTTGACCACATTCTCCAGGAAATTAGCGATCCTTAGGTGTCCATGACTAATCAAGAGAGAAAATTGGCTGCATGCGTCTTACATTTTGGGAATGCATGCAAAAGTTAATACGCCTAATAAAATGGGAAGGAGGGAGTATATGAAAAGACAGTCGCAAGGAATATGTTTCCTTTATATGGGAATAAAGAGGTATTCTGCACTGTCCAGTAGTCTCGTCCTTGAATTGTTTTGCTATAAAAGTTCTGTGCTCCTGATGTAACATAGAACCGGCAAATCCAAAAGGAAGTGCGTGTGTAATGTGTGTGTTTCTGGGTGGATGTCTGTCTGCGATAAACTTACATTAAGACAAAAAAATAGCTTTGAATATCACTATAATTATATATAACAGTGGTAGTCTCGTCCACTGTCCACTTCTCCAATGTTCAGATTCAAGTTTCAGAATTTGTAGATATCTTGCCATCTGGGAAAATCTGCTCATCTACCTACCCTTATTACTTGTGACAGAATATATGATCAGATAACCCTGTTATGTTGAAAAACAGAAAGACTTCACGATCTACTAATAGAAAAAGCATTTAATCACAAGAATGCAAGTGGTCAAAAATAGAAAACCAAAGTGATGAAATAATGAAAAAGGGAAAGATATCATATCAGTCTAGACTAATTAGAAATTGAAATGTACTGAATGTGTGATCTATTGCAGGTGTAATGAGATTATGATGTTGCTGCAAGGCACACAAAATGAATAGTTGCTCGTTGTATACAACAAAAGTGGCACCATATAAAACCAGATGGGTGTTGATCATCATGCTGGGCCATACAAAAGAAGTTTGCTTACTCGAGGAAATATCACATGTCCAAATTGCCCTGGTTCCCTAGATGTATAAATTGTCACCCTACAAACAAACATGACCTATCAGAGTAGACCACAAGATGCAATAATAACAAGATTGAACATGCAAGCGCAACGGGAGAAAAAACAATGGCCAAACCATATGAAGGTCATTATGCAGTTGGCTTAAGTTAGACCATTAAGCAAATAACTACCCACACCAGTAGAAGCTCCAGAACCTATAGAACCATATCAGTAATATTCCACTGAAAACAAGCATGACACACATGCTAAATACTCGTAAACATTACTGTGGAACTTTCCCCGAAATAACTTTGCTTGTCAACCATGAATCCGCTTAACTTCTTGTTTCCTCAACGATATCTCTATATTTTTAATTCTTGTTAACGAAACACAACAAAATATACCACTATGATTATCTACAGGAAATTACCTAATTTCATGCTGGAACTATAATTTAGTTCTAACATCCTCATGGCTTAAATCTGAAAACAGATTTCAGTCATTACTAACTAAATGTTAGGCATAAACTTGTTTTGGCTGGAACTCTTACACTCTTGATGGCAATAATGCAAAAAAGAAACCATTGGTCATTGTATCAACTCAAAAATATGCACGGTTCTATACCAGTTTTAAAAGGACTGATTATGTCCAGTTCAATAACATGAAACAATTGCGAGTTCCTAGTTCGGTGTACGGACGGAGAGGTGACCATGAAACATCAAAAACGAGTTTGGGATGAACTTGCCGTGTAGTAGAGGGTAGTACAGATTAATGCAGTACAGGGTAGCAAGCCGTTGCAACAATTTTGTATAATAAAAATTTAAAAGTAACCATGTTTGATCTATAATTTCATATAAAAGTGTGCTGGATTACTAATTGAGCGGTTTAATTGTCTGTAGCTTTGTGAATTGTTTTGATCTTTGCTTCTGTAGCTAGAAAAACAATGCATATACAAGCCAATAATTTACTCTTTATTCTAAAGTCGGAGCAGGAGTAGCCAGATCATGGAGGGAGCCCAAGTGCCTACGGACCACAACATCATATGTATACTTAAAACATGTAGAAACATGCATTGCCAATTATATCATCGCATTTGGAGATGACGGTAACTGGTTGTGCGCTTGTGCTTCCCTAAGCTTATGAATGGTGCACTTCCACCCCCTTCATACAAAATATGTTTCTTAATTAAAAATATATTCCTAACTCTACTTGAAAAAGAATATACAGATGTTTCCAACTCACAATGGGCGTCTAGTCTTTTCGGGAAAAGACAAGGGTACATATCTTGTATGTTATCCAAATATTCCTAAATCCACAATATATTTTATTAAAGGACATCTTAATTAAAAAGATGTTTCATTCACTCGCTATGCATGATAGAAGTATGTACCTTTTTTGAGAAAATTTAATATACTATGCAAGAGAAAATGTATATGAAGAACTAAAAATTGAGGCATACTACTCAGAGAAAATATATGTGATTACTTTTGTCCCGGAAGGAGTTCGATTAAGTTTTGGGTGTAAAGCAAAATTCATGGAAACTTTAGGAGAAAGCATACATAACATGGAATTAGAGGACAATGGCTCTGAGCTAGACACATGTCGATTGTACTATGTAGTTCTAGAAAATCAATACAGATAGGACCTCCTATCGTTATAAGTAAATTTTCTGCCAGGAATGTAATTTGGTAAGTAAAGTAAAGTATTACCTGTATCCCAAAACATATGACACGCCATTGTTACCTCCAAATATGACACAGTTAATCAATATCCATTGTTTGATTAAAGATATATAATCAGTTAGAGGCATCAAATCAAGTCTTCCTTTTTATGTGGGGAAAATTAAATCTTCCTTAAATAATTTAAGCTGCACACCACAAGTACTGTTGGCCTATAACCGCCACCACTTTGGCAAGAAACAAGGCTTGTTGGCTTCAGATTGCTCGCAAAATTGGATTAAAGCAATCACCTGCAAAAATACAGCATGCTAGCTTCAAATCGCTTGCCAAAACACGACAGTGTACTTGAGGACAGTACATATCATTGCAGACTAACCATAGGAGGGCAAATAAGCTACTTTATGCTGAATTGAAGTATTCATATTAGAGCTAGTGCAGTATGCCACAAAGAAAATATTGTTTGCTAAGCCAAACCACATTAAAAAGAAAAGGAGGAAGCATTAGAAGATCAGAGTTAATAGTTTGTACCTTCTTCATCTTGCATAACTAAATTGAAGTAATTAGCTTTTGTTTATGTTGGATCACTTTTTTTTTCTCAAACCATCAGAACCAACACAAAATCATAAATTGGACATATAAAATTTTATTAACATGGTGTACGCTTAGCTGTCCACGGTGTACGCTTCATTGCCATGGCATGCCCTGCGCATCTCCAATCCTCCCTATTATTTCCTCCTTTGAGGACAACCATAAGTAACAGAACCATGGCATTAATGATACATACATTTAGGACTATAAAATCTAAGTAATTGCATATTAAAGAACTAAAAGATGTGCTTTTGCAGTCCAAGATACCAACGGCCTGGTGAACAATTTGCGAACACGTACAAATACCAGAACCACGGCCTCCATAAGTCAGCGTAGTACAGATTAGTGCAGTACAGTGCAGTACAGGGTAGCATGCCCAATCTCTTCCGCTATGTCTTTTCTCCTTTAATTTCTTCCCTGCTCCCAGTCGTCCGATGCGGCGACATAGCGGCAGAAACTACACACCTTACCCTGATGCTGAGCAACATGCATGGACTGCTACTTTCCTCTATCTCTGTTGTGGTTGCCTCTCTCCCAATTGGCTTGGCCGCAGGCACACAACACAATAGCCCATGCACAGCCACCCGTCCTGATCGTGCGCTACTTTCTCTTCTTCCTTCCTAGCCTCTCCTTCTCTATCGGTTGCTCCTTGCTACTGCTTTCGCAAGCAGCAGTATAGTAGCCCTCGAGCCACAGACGCATCTTCCTCTCTCGCATTATTCCTCCTCTCTCACGGAAAAAAAAATCTTACGTGCCCGGTTCGTATGTTGCACCTATGAGACCCTCGTCGATTCACGACACATGTTAATTTCAATCTCAATGCCCCAGTCCCAATTACCAGCCAGCCTCCTTCCTTTGTTTGACAACCGGCTATTCCTTTTCTATGAATTGGCGACAAACCGACTTTTCCGTTCCTAATCCCACATCTAAAGGAGAGAAACCAACAAACCAGTCTAGAGCCGACGGGGGTCATGCGGCATGATGGCACGATCTCTCACCTACGGCGGCCGTGCAACGCTGACTCTGTGTCCTCCTCGCAGTACATGTGGAGCTGCTCCGTCACGCCATGTAGCCAGTTGTGGCGATGAACTACACAAGCTATAAGGTTGAGGCGGCCGAGAGGCACAACGGCGTGTCATCCTTGCTAAGACACTTCACTGGTTTTAGAAGTCTTTCCCTGACATAAAATATTGTGAATTTCCTTTGCCCATATTAATATATATGAATCAGTGCCAAGCAGAGAATGTAATTTTAGTCAGATAACCCACAATGGCGATATAGTTTTCAGAAAATATACATCGTACCGGACAAATTATATTAAAAAGTGAAATGTAGAAGATTCACCTTATGCTTGGAAAGCGCCTTTCCAATCATCTTTATCAGTCACCAAACACCATAGTAAGTCTTGTATTTGAGTGCATTGTCAATCTTCACCAATGACTATAATGCCACATGATGCTTGATGCTTGTTCTAAAAAGGCATAAATGATTTATCAGTGGAATTGATTGAACATGCAAAAATAATAGTAATAATCATATATGAGTTTCATAATATACTTATTTATTACTACGTGGAGATTAGAGTTGATTCAGTTCAACCAAGTTGCCATTTCCCAGTGCTCATCTGGACAACCTGAAAAAAGAAGGAAAACTGCACAATAGAAGCTATAGAACATACACATGCTGCATGTAATTCACAGGAAGTGCTCAGCAATGCAATACCAAAATTTAATCTAATGAGCGCGCTTATCGCCGAACCTGGAAAGGATAAGAATAGACGCCCAGGACATACATATATATACATCAAACTTTCCTTGCTTCGATAGATATATCATAAACAACAATCTCATACGAACAAATCTGAAGAGAAATTTCTTCAAACAGGTTGTGGGCAATGTGAGTAAATATACTCCATATATCTACTGAAATCCAAATGGACAGCTTGGCTGGTGAGCTTACAGATCAGTTACAAGCTTCTGATAGAAAGTAGAAATCTAGGATTCTGAGTCTTTTTTCCATTTGCCAACGCAAACAATCTAAAAAAATTAACAAGAAAAAATGCAAAAAGGAAAAGGAGGGGACCTTCTGTGTGAAAATTTGAAGGATTATTAATGGATTGTGTGCCCAGCCACAACCATCCACGCAGATGAGCCGCCTCAAAGTCTTCTAGACTCATACGATCTATGGTCATGCCATCACGATTAGAACATCGATGCATCCGAGGAAACGCCAGCCGGTGAGCCTACTAACCCCCGCCGATCCGGCTGAATCAGCGCCGCAACCGTACCAAGGAGCCGCCGCTCCTGGCAGGGAAGGCCACGCCGATGCCATGGTAGGGACCGCCGCGCCTGACGCCACCGCGATGAGCAGCAGGCGGCTGCCTCAAAGAGGGGGGCGAGGGCTGCAAGATTGGAGGGAAGAGAGGGGCAAGGCGGCAGAAGGCGGGTATATGCAGGGACTCCTTGACTCACACATCCTCGTCCTGCCATCCTCCTCCTCTTTGCTTTCCCTTCCCTCTTCCATGGCTGGCACAAGGGACGCGATGAGACGGACGGAAGGCAACGCCTCATCAAGATCCAGATCGGGCAGGGGTCGCGTAGGAGGAAGGCCGAGGGTGGGGGGCAACAGCGGAGCAGGGCGGCGAATCCTGACCGAGTGACATGAGAATAGGAGAAACGAGATCGAGGGAGAGGGAGGTGGATCGAGCGATACGGAGGAAAAATCAATGAGAAAAAAACAATGTGGAGAGTGCGGTGGGAGGTGAGACAAAAAAAAAAACCATACGAAAAAAAACCAGACGAAATTAAACCGTGGACGCAATCCTACCAACTCCTCCATTAGGAGTAGAGATAATAAAGTTAGGAACCTTCAAAAAGGCACTAGCTGATGTAACCTGATCTTGAATACTAGTCTGCTTGTAACTGTATCCTTGTATGCCTTGAAAAGAAAAATGGAGTTGTGTTCTTGAGTATATATGACAGTTTGCCATTAACATGTGCAAGAGGCGGAATGAACTAAGGGAGGCAGAGAACGACATTGTTGATTACTCATCTAATTATTGGTCCTGGCATTATTGGCTCAACAGTTCTCGTGCTTGCAAAGTTGTGAGCTGTATGTAATTCTTTCAGGTGCGTCGGTAGATTTTCTTTTATCACGAGAAGCATCAAGATTTCCATAGAAATTAACTTGACTAGATTTCAGTCTAGCACAACAACTGCACACTGAGGCTAAGACGTGCTTATTAAGATGTCATTCTACGGAAGGCAACAACTGCACACTGAGGCTAAGACGTGCTTATTAAGATGTCATTCTACGGAAGGCAACAACTGCACACTGAGGCTAAGACATGCTTATTAAGATGTCATTCTACGGAAGGCAACAATTTGTCGTAGTCTAGGTGGTTAGGATACTCGGCTCTCACCCGAGAGACCCGGGTTCAAGTCCCGGCGACGGAAACTCTTTTTTTTTTGCCATACTTTTTTCGCTGTTCCACTGGTTACTGGGCCCCACTTTCATGATCCATGGTCTTCTCCACAAATTTAAGATCAGAACTAGGAACACACATGTCTTTTCCACTTCCATCCATCGATTAAACATTCTTTTTTTTTTCGAAAGAACCGATGAAGAAACCCACCGCGCCAGACACATACAACCGCGTCACGTTTCGAAGCCTAGGGTTGTATCATATCACATGAAAGCTCAATTTAGGATACAATGGCATCAACTTTATTTTATTTTGTAGCATCAAGGCAGTACCAAAATTGGTTTCATCCAAATGAACAAACGAAAGAAACCCACGAAAAGGTCTCGCCGGACATATCTATAACCGCGTCGCATGTTTGACAGCCTAAGTTTGTTATGCTGTATCATGTCACATGACAACTCAATATACCAGCCATATTCCCAGGAACCAGAATGCTATGTTTCTCTGTACCCTCAAAATGCCGAATAGACTGGATCTTGCAAGGAGCCTGCCGTCGCAGGAAGCTCGCTCTGAGGATGAAGATGGCAGAGAAAGTCGTGGGGAACCTACATTTGGCCGCCTGAAATCAGGCCAGTTTGTCTCTTCATGGGATTCCCATGTGAGAATCAGCTCGTTTCGGTGAGATCTCATTCACTCGGGAAGTGTAAGACGGTCAAAGAGAACCAGGAAGCTCTGCTCAGGCACGCTGTACAGGAAACCAAGCTCTGCGCCACCCATGTGTGGGATTGCACTCTGCAAAATGAATCGATGTGGGACGTCATGGGCAATGCTGCAAAAGAGTTACATAGCAAAATCCTCAATGTGGACGGAATTGGCAAGCGCACTGCGGTATCTATTCGAGAAGTATAACGCACTCACAAGTTATCCACAATGGTTTTGTCATCCGAAGAGAGGTTGCTCCTCTGCACCATGGTGATGCACACGAGCCATAAAATTGAACTAATTATCCACAATGTCAATTCATCAACTAATTATTTTGTTCTTGGCTTTAAAGTCAATATATAGTCATGGAATGAGGGCATGTAGTAATTAGTTTGCCATCCATTAAGTTTGTGGCTTTAGTCAATTATTCGATACAAACTCAACACTACCCACTACCATAAGTTCTCGGTCATCTTGTAAGGACATACCAATGCTAAGAGGCCACTTCATTTCCCCCCTTCTCACAAGCTCTAAGAATACTTACAAATTGGATAGGTGCTCCATAGCAGGAGAAAGTAATGCGAGCTATAATTGTTCATAAGTTTTATTTTCTCACAAGCAATTAAGATCACATTCACACTCATATCTGACTCAATATATATCCCCTTTGCTTCTCTCATTTCTCCCATTAGAACCCTACGAAGCTGGCACACAACATACACGTGTGGAGACCTTAGCTTATGGCGCGCTGGCCAAACATGTTGTAGATATATATAGTTGCACTTACATACAAATAGAAGAAAGATGACACACATGTCATTGGTCATGGGCCATGTAGGCTTTGGAGGCATCAAGAATTTCAGGGTGCACGCTAATGCAACCGACTGAGGCCGGAGAATGGAACACTGCTTGTTTGGGAGGGAGTTGTCAACGTTGCGACCTGCGCCGACCACCATGTTCTAGGGTCACTCATCGCCAACCTTAATGCAACTATGTATGACACCCATGGAAGCACATAAATGATACCATGGCCAACTCCGTAGGCTATTGCCCCCTCGTTGGGGAGCTGAGCCAAGATGGCGGTCGATGCTCCGCGGCATGCCCGGACCCTTCACCTCCAGCTAGACGTCAACGCATGCATTGCTAGATTTCTCTTCTAAAGGCATATAGACATAGACTGATACACTCGGTTGTCTGGCATGGCTAGGTTGTCCATGAAGACCGTCAAGGATGACTGCACGACATCCTTGTATGCCTTGAAAAGGAAAACAGAGTTGTGCTCTTGATTATATGACAGTTGACCGTTGACATGTGAAGAAGCGGTTAACTACTGATGATCTAATTATTGGTCCTGGCATTATTGCCTCAACAGTGTCTCGTGCTTGCAAACTACTGCCTCCGTCCCATAATATAAGAATGTTTTTGACACCAGTGTCAAAAACGTTCTTATATTATGGGACGGAGGGAGTAAGTTTTTAGCTAGATGTAATTCTTTCAGGTTTGTGGGCAGATTTTTTTGTATCACTAGAAGCGCCAAGATTGCCATGGTAATTAAATATAAGATGTTTTTGCAGTTCAGAACTGCAAAAACGTCTTATATCTTGGTACAGAGGTAGTAGATTTCAGTATAGCACATGAACTGCAGACTGAGCCTAAGGTGATTTTGGTTGGCGTCATAGTGAACCATCACAACTACATCTATCTAACTAAGTTCTCATTCTACATAGCACACAAATCCGTCGTAGTCTAGGTGGTTAGGATACTCGGCTCTCACCTGAGAGACCTGGGTCCAAGTCCCGGCGACGGAAACTCTTTTTTTTTTTGCCATACTTTTTTCGCTGTTCCACTGGTTACTGGGCCCCATTTTCATGATCCATGGTCAGCTACCATACTCTTTGGTTCCGTCATAGGTAAGCCGCTGATTCCTCTCCTTTACTCTCCCTCATGCTCTATGCGCCCACGACGATCGAGCCGTGGTTGATGAAATGAATAAAGACCATATGCATATCTTTTTAGTACCTTAAAGCTTGGGCCTTTTTAATGAATATAAGTATTGAAACAATTAAAGTTATCAACTTTATTTGTTTTTATGCCCTCAACAAGCCATGCGCTGATGGCTGATTGTCGTACTGTCAATAAATCCATTTTATCTCAACCAATCAGAGCTTGTTTCGGTGTGACTGACACATTGCTTTTCTGGCATGCTCCAACTTCCAATTAACCAAGACCTTGACTACCAGGCAGTCTTTGTGTGTTCTTTGCAAACCCAATCCACTAATGTCTTTTCCTTTGCGTTCACCATTAGACAACCAGGATTGATTGTCCGTTTGCTGCAGAAAGGATTTTCCAGTCATATGTTGCTTGAACTGTTATGGCAGTATGCATCATTCTGATGCAGAGGCCGGGGGTTAACCTCCTTTTCGAAAAAAAATGTTGCTTGAACTGTTGATGCTTCAGCTAAACAATTTGTATTTTTTTTAAATGTATTTTTCTTTGATTTTCCATGACTCAATAGATATCAATTTTCCATTTGCCGCAAAAAGAATCGTCATTAACTGTGATTGATATACTAAACTAAAGCTAACTGCCCTTACTGTATTTTGATGAATGGATGGTCGACAGACTGGCATCATTTTGATGAATGGAGTCCTGACTATTTGTGTCTATGTGAAGGATTTACTTAGGCCCCACTGTGGTCTTGAGAACTTGAGATGAACCGCTAATTTTGAAAATGAACCCCCGATGGCTGTAGTATTTCTGTTTCACACTTCGTTTTGTTTAAAACAACTTGACACATGCCATTTTAAGTGTAACATACTCCATATAGAATATTTCTCTTCATTTTTATATGCAAAACCTGTATGGATACTCTGTTTGGAGGTTTCTTGATGCACCAGGCATTTGAGCCTGCATTCGAACTACCATGTGTTTTTGGGTGCATTTCTCAGTCATGTATTTCTAGCTTCATAAGTATCATGCCATGCTTTTCTTTGAACACTGTAGTTTTTACTAACCTCAAATTAAGATGATGGATGTTTTGTATTATTAGATTGTATTATCAGTTATCATGCCGACTTTTCAAACTATAAATTGATTTGCCCATCAAAGATAGATATAACTATGTCAAGTGTGTTTGCTCAGGTGGACCTAGGATTCTTTGCTTGATTCAAATAATTTTTCTTGTATGCCCAACTTCAGAATGAATGGTAACATGTTTATCAGTCTAGTCTTGATTAAGTCCAGATTGCATGTACTTTTAGATGTAGGCTGTTTCATTTGTTTGCTGAATGATAGCACCATGCTAGTTAGCATAAACTCCAGCGAGGTACCAGCTTATGCAATCTTTATTTCCCAGGGTTGTGGTTGCTTTGCTCCACCTTGCCATCTCTGTG
Organism: Thinopyrum elongatum; assembly: GCA_011799875.1. NCBI lineage: Eukaryota > Viridiplantae > Streptophyta > Magnoliopsida > Poales > Poaceae > Thinopyrum > Thinopyrum elongatum. Next base: position 15,687,476 of record CM022300.1, on the reverse strand, counting down.
TTGTTACACATGTGCTTGTCCACTGACTATATGACCATTGTCCTTGCTGCTATGGAGAAACAATTTAATATATCAGTCCATTTACATGTATATGAAATGTGCTTACGTTTTGTTGTAGGCAACAAGTGTTGCTGATTATGATCCCAGAGCAGCTTGCCACCAGCCGGCGGCACCTGAACCATACCAGACACCGTCGGTACCTAATTGTCCGGCTACATGGGTTGCGGTGAGCCCCCGCTCTCTCTCTCTCTCTCTCTGCCCTTAGACGGTCCGGCCATCGAGCCGTGGGGGATTGTAGTCGTCATGCTGTTTGTAGTGGTGGTGCTCTTCCGGCCACCACAATGCTTGACCAAATAGGCGGTGCCGGTTGATTGCGCTGGGCGCGACGGAGCGGTGGATGTCGGGGCGGCGGCCCCGAGAGAATCACTGTGGCGTCCAGACTTCTGTGGCAACGATGATGGTGGGAGCGATGTCGGCGACGCGGCAATGGTTGCGGTAGTCGGCTCTTCTCCGGCGTGTCCATGGTTTTGCCTCGGTTTGCTTGTTGCTGTGGAGTCGAAGCTGCGGCGGCGGGGCCCTGTGGTGTACGATGACTGGCTGCAGGTGGCCCGTTCGGCGATCGTCCGTGGCGCCAGCCATGCCTGGTTTTGTTCTTCTGAGTTCTCCGCCAGAGTCGGAGCTGCGTTGTCTGGCTGCAGGTCGACTTGTCGTCGATTAGGGTGGGCTTTGCCCTGGGTGTTTCAGTCTATGGGAGTGGGCTTGGCCCTTGTTGTTCCGGTTTTTGCCCGGTTTTCCGTAATTAACTGGGCAATTCTCTTCTACTTAATTAATAGATGAGGCAATCTTTGCCTCCGTTTAAAAAAAAAAAACAATGCTTGACCAAATAGGGAAGATGATGCCAGGATTCCTGGTGTTCCTGCCCTGGCATAGTCAGTTGGGATGCATTTGATAAATTTCAACTAAATCTTGGTTTGAAGTCTAAGAATACCTTTAAATTAATCAAGTATGGTTATCCAACTTTATTGACGTTGAATGTTGCCAATGATAGTCAATCGGTAGTTATTGCAGCGTGTGAAGTTCCCTGTATTATCCAAATTCAGATTGAGCCCATTTGAAATTTCTCAAAAAAAGAAGTCCGACTCTATCAACAGGCTGGTTTTTCCTGGTACATGTCTTGTTCAAAAGTGTCACAACGATCGGCAAAAGCGCCCTAACCCCTAGTGTAGTGCATATGTGGGCTTTTTAGGTTGCTGTGATTTTTCCTGCTATAAAATGTATCTAGTTCATATGATTTGTTCTTTTTGCTGCTGTAAAATTTTACGCTGCTTTGGCATGATATATTGTTCGTCCTTTATGGGTTGAGAACACTAGTTAATCTTGTTTCATCCCTCGCTCTTGCTTTCTTTCTCTCTCCATGCCCAGGTCTCCCGGAAGTTTGATATTGCGAAGGGCGAGAAGACCGATGGATGGAGCTTGTAGCTCTGCTTGGTGGGTTGATGTTGGTACTGATGGATTGCTGTTTTGCTGGGTGCTAGCTCTTGGTTCCTTTCGTATCCAACACAAGGAAGGTTTGTCTCGTCTCGGTGCATCAATACCTGTGCCCATTCATTCAAACAGAAGGAAGAAGCTGACAGTGTGGCCACTGGACCCACAAGCTTCAGATCCATGGCAGAAGCAGCAAGGTGAGTAGTGCCAAAGCCTCCCTTTCACATAGCAGATTTAGATGTTTTTTGCTTTCTCTGTGCTCGGCCAAACAAGATTCCTGGTGTTCTTGACCTGGCATGTATTTTATAAATTCCAACTAAAGCTTGGTTTAAATACCTTTAACTTAATCAAGTATGGTTGTAAAACTTTATTGGTGTGAATATTACCAGTGATAGCCAATTTGTAGTTACTGTGGCGGGGGTAGTTTCTTGTATTATCCAAATTTAGATTTAGCCCATTTGAAGTTTCTTAAAATAAAAGAAATCTGACTCTAACCCTGGTGCATGTCTTCTTCAAAAGTGTCACAATGATCATCAAAACTTCCCTAACCCCTAGTGTAGTGCATATGTAGGGCTTTTTAAGCTGCTGTGATTTTTCCTGCTATAAAATGTATCTAGTGCATAGGATTTGTTCTTTTTGCTGCTGTAGAATTTGATGCTGCTTTGGCACGATATATTGTTTGTCCTTTATGGGTTGAGAACACTAGTTTTTTTTTTTTGCGGGTGGTTGAGAACACTAGTTGATCTTGTTTCCTCTCATGCTCTTGCTGTCTGTCTCTCTCTCTTTGTCCAGGTCGCCCGGATGTTTGATATTGCGAAGGGCGGAGCTTGTAGCGTCGCTCGGTGTATTGATATTGCTGTTGATGGGTTGTCGTTTTGCTCGGTGCTAGCTATTGGCTCCTTTTCTGTTCAACACAAGGAAGGTCTATCTCGTTTCAGTGCATCGATACATGTGCTCGTTCATTCAAACGGAAGAATGAAAACACAAGGAAGGGCCAACAGTGAGTAGTGGAAGCTGTTAGATTTATCCATGAGCTTATTTAGTTTGTGGTGGTGTTGGGTTAGCTATGTTTGACTTTTGTTGGGAAATGACTTGGTAGGATGATGATATGGAATATTTCATCTAGTGTATTGGCTGACTTGGACTGCCTGAATGAATTTTGGAATAAATGAAAAGGTGATTTCAGTTCTTTCCAACGCGTTATGCTGCCGAAATTTCTTACAAAAATCCACCTGACTCGTCGAAATTTTGGCCTTCTTTGTAAGAAAACCAAGACTTTTGGGTCTTAGCTGCAAGAATTTTGGCCTTGTTTGTAAGAAAACAAAAACTTCTTTTCATTTAATGAACTTCTTCAAATAAATGTTCTTCGATTGCTTCCTAACATCCAATATTATTATCACTCAATAGTAATTACCAGCAATGTCTTGTCCACTGTTTTAAAGAGCATAAAACTCACCCACCTTACGAGCAAGTGCCTTCACCAATGGTTCAAACCCATCCGGCAGATCATGGATATGGATCCATATTTCGAGCACATTCAGTTCAACCAACGACGGCTTAGTGAATTCATTGCATGGAACCAAACGAACAGGATTGCCTCAGAATGTCCACGGACCAGCCTCCATTACCTTGTCCCAATCCCCAAGGCATGAGAACGGCATCGTATAGAGCTTCCTAACATAGTAAACAAATACATATAAGACAAGAGTGATCCCCATTTCCCCAATGCTTAGGGCATGGCCAATGCATAGCCCTAGGGTGATGCCCCATGGGCCATGTAGGATCGGATGCAAGGAAAAGTAGGTTCGGATGGTGTAGCTGGATCATCGGCAGGAGGCGGATGCTTGGGAGACAAAGTGTGGTTCGATGCATAAAGCTGAAAATCGCCCGCAATGACTCCCTGCTCCGCGTCGGCTCTCCAGTAGTCCAGTGTGACGATCATGTCGATCCACGCGCCACCAACCTCTGGAATCGATGCATTTGTTTTGTTTGTTTTTTTTTGAATAAAATGGTAGAGTATTTTCTACCTTATTCATTCAAAACAGGCAAAGCACCCGAATGACCAAAGTCATTTACATGAAGGTGATGTTAACGCCGCACAACGTGTGCAGCAGGCCATCACCAGACCTGTCATTTGTTGGGGAATCATGAATCATCGATCTTCCTTCCACACCCAGTACTGCATTTGTTGGGGAATCATGAATCATCGATCTTCCTTCCACACCCAGTACTGCATACTTCAGCAGCTTTAATTATGGCCCATAGTTTTTGCTGAACGTTCTCTGACTTAAACCCGCGATATGTACTGTACCACAACCTTACAGCATGCAAAGTACTGTAGAAATTCAACTCAGTCATACCTGAAGCTGGGACCAGACATGCCAGAGCTTCAAGTTCCGTCGTCTTGGTTGAGCTGTAGTCAAAATTCAGACGAAATTTCATTCCTCTCGGTGGACAGCTTCTTCAGAGACCGCAAGACTTGTCGCTTCATGTCAAAGTCTACTCTATATCGTGAGCTAGTTTCAATTATGCGCGGTGACCACATAGCGTACGCGGTGACCTCATAACGACTTTGCTTTTTTGAATGGAAGAAGGGTAAAAATAATGATGGCCTCATAGCGTACAAATTATATACCATCCATCCATCCATCAGACTGATGGCATGATCACCAGGGCACTAAAAAGCTAATGTCATGATGTGGGTTTCAGTAGACCTTACTGGCTTGAGTTGAGATGATCAAATCAGCAGCGAGTAGTGCCGGTGTCACGACCACTAACTCACCAACACCGTGACTTTAGCTTGCGGTGTGACATGGCAATAAGCTGGCGAGTTGGAAGGCACCTTTGGTTGCGCATCTACTCAGACAGGCTCAAGCGAGACTTTTTTTTCCTTTGCAAATGAAGATCTTGTCTGGTTGATTGTCCTTTTGGCATACTCCATCTGTTTCAAATCAAAATATATTTCAAGTTCTAGGTTTTTCCTAAGCCAAGCATATTTAAAACGTATCCGCCAAAAAAACTCATATTTGGAAACACAAATATTTTGGGATGAAGGCGTAGATAACAGAGAGCACAGACAGGCTGGCCCCACATCCCGCATCTGCCTGCCTGATCCAGGAAAAAACTAAATCATTTCAAACGAAATTTGAATTCATATTTTTTTGCTTGCAGAGATAACTAGAATCTGAACCAAGTTATATTGCAAAGTGCATTGGAAGTGTCATTTGCTCCCAATCTAAGCGGGTGCCCTCAGCTCGGTCACAAAAGAAGGATATCAGGCCCACTTAGGGAAGAACTGTGAGAAGAAGAGATTGGATGACACGAAATTGGACGGCCAAACATGTCGAGGACGTGAGAAGGTAGAGTAGATATGACAACTCATAAATTGCGCGCGATAGGTGCTGCCTCTCCCAAACTAGGGACCTCCTATTCCCATTTTTTAGGGGTGTCACTATGTTTATTCAACTGAAATAAAAGCCTGGGTACAGGGAAAATCTGGGGGATTTAACAGCCACACATGGCTCCCCAAGTCTAGTAACAGACTAGCTTTAGCTAAATTATGCGCATCAAGATTGCTTTCTCTTCTTCATGCTTCCTCTCCCGAACTAGGGACCTCCTATTCCCCGACCTACGTGCGCTAGCTTTGGGCTGGCCCATAGATGGGGCGTAGTTCCCTTGCTTATTTTTTTGGTTAGTTTTGTGTTTTCCTTTTTATATTTACATTTATTTTATTTTTTAAATTCTTTGGGATTTCAAAAAATTGACTTGGAAAAAATGTTCCAGAATTCAAAACGTGTTTACAGATTTGACAAGTTTTCCTGGATTTTAAAATATGTTCATGTATTTGAAAATAATCTTTCGAACTAAAAAATTGTACACGTATTTGTCTATAAGTCTCCATCAAATCCAGATTGTATGTACTTCGAAACCTGGACTAGTTCCTTGGCCACTAATTAAATATTTGCTCTCTCTCTCTCTCTCTCTCTCTCTCTCTCTCTCTCTCCTCAGGGTGGGGCCTGACTTGATCGTGAGGATGGGGAATTTGTCTATAAGTCTCCATCAAATCCAGATTGTATGTACTTCGAAACCTGGACTAGTTCCTTGCCCACTAATTAAATATTTGCTCTCTCTCTCTCTCTCTCTCTCTCTCTCTCTCTCTCTGCACTCCCTCTCCCTCTCTCTGCTCAGGGTGGGGCCTGACTTGATCGTGAGGATCGTGAGGATGGGCCTGACTTGATTCTGCCGTCTGCTCAGAAGTAACCAGCGGTTGGGCTAGGAGGTATTGACCTTGCATGTTCAATTGTTGTTGTTTTCGTCCCCTTGAGACCGAGGTTTGCAGCGTATGATTGAAGGAATACTAAAATTAGTCGGTAAAATGAACACTGTTGTAGTGACAGAGTAACGATGTAGTTGCAGAATTGTATATCTTCTGGACTTATTTTCATATACTGCAAATCTCCAGTTCATAGCTGTTCAAGCATGGTCACGTTGTGCTTTCTTACGTGATTTAAAGAATTGATGAGTAGAGGGGACGGCCTTGGTCAGATTTATTAATTTTCATTTTTGTGATGTCCATGATGTGGGCTCTTAGTTGTCGATTAGTGTTGCCGAATTGAACAGTACCATATTTTTTTTGGAGTTATTTTCATTATAGTGTAAGTCTCCAGCTAATAGATGTTTATTTCATGGTAGCCCTGTGTTGCAAACTCGTATGATGGTTTGATCATTTAGCTAAGGTCTCGCGATGGCTGTGACAAATCGAATTGTTTCTAAGTTTTACAATGGGATTTTAAGAATTGAAGTCTGCTACTCCCTTCATCCATATATATAGGGCCTAATGCAATTTTCGAGATTACCTTTGACTATTGATAAGATTAATAGTATATGAGATATATAATGTAAAAATTATATCATTGGAAGCTCGTTTCATGTACGAATTTGACGATATGCTTTGTGTAACTTGTATGTCATATTTTGTTGCTCTAATATATGGTCAAACTTAGCTTCGAAAAACGCATTAGGCCCTATATAGATGGATAAAGGGAGTAGTATTTCTCTGACTATTGGGTTGCGAATCGCTGAGCATAAAATTCAGAATTTACTATCCTTAATTTTTTAAACAGATTATAGATGATTTTGTTGGCTACCACAGTGTGATTTAATTTCCCTGTTTTTTTGTCATATCATATGCTCTTATTAGAAGTGATTGTTTTTATCTGAAGTAATACTAGTTGGGCATTCATCTGATCTTTTTGTTTTCCTTGCTGCCGCAACACTTGTAAGTGTAGAGCAAGTTTGATGGTGATCCCGGTGTGGTAGTATTTTGCCAGTTTGTCGAAGATGAGATGTTGTAGCTGCACTGCCAACACTTCAGTTGTGGTAGTTTCGCAAAGTTGGGATGTTGTTTCTTGGTTTTGTATTCGGCACAAGTGATGCCTGCTCATCTACAGGAGAGGTGTGTCGATGACCCGTTGCTCAAGAAGGAAGTATGGTGGCGAGTAGCTAAATGAAATCATCGATGGCTTAATTAGTTTGTGGTGGTGGTGTTAGATTAGCTTGACTTTTTTCGGGAAATGATTTGGTAGGATGATGATATGGAATATTTCATCCAATGTATCGACTGACTTGGAGTGCATGAATGAATTTTGGAATGAATGACATGGTAGTTCGGATTCTTCCCCACGCGTTAAACGCTTTAATGCGCCAAAAGTTCTAATGAAAATCCACCCGACTTGTCTAAATTTTGGCCTTGTTTGTAAGAAAATCATGACTCTTGGGGGGGGGGGGGGGGGGGGATGCCCCCCTGCCCCACTACTTAGTTTCAATCTCTTACTTGGTTGAGAGCCTTGACATAATGTATTTATGGTGTGACATAATGGAACAATAGTTTGATACAACCCAGATAAAAGGAAAAAGAAAAAACAAATGTTAGTAAGCCCATGTCCAAAATCTCTTAACAAACGACATGCCCAGGATGTCAGTAAGCCCATCTCCAAAATGACAAACTACAAGATCAAGAAACCATCTGACCTTCCAAACTTTTTTTGTAACGACATGCCCAGGATGTCAAGTTGTGCACATCATCAAACTGACAGACTACGGAAAAGACACTAGACTGGCCAACAAAACTTTCTTAACAGCGACACCAAGATGCCCATCACCAAAATAACATACTACAAGATCAAACAACCATATGACCAACCAAGCTCCTTTTTTTTAAACAAAATACATGCCCAGGATGTCGCAATCAACGACCAACACCTTCCTCATTCTCCTCGATCTCATCCTCCACCACTTCCCTTTCAGCGATACTCAACAGCCTCCTAGGAGGCGATGCGCGAGATTTTTCATGTACCCTGACAACCGAATTCTGAATCAATGAAACTCCCGCCACAGCACATGTTTATCCGCCTCGTTTTCTAGACCTGCCCAATGAACCAAAAAGACACATCAAACAGATCAAACTTGAAAGTCATTCCCTATGCCTCAGACATAGGTTCTATAAAGTATGCCATACTGTGTACCAACTTGTGGTGTCCCTTGCCATGAGTTTGGCAAGGGGGTACAATAGTGATCCAGGAGTAGATCACTAGACAGCGGTCAAATTATCCTTAGAGGACTAAGAAATATTTCTCGGTTATGGAGATGATAAGAGTTCGTCGTAAAAGTTACGTCGATGCAAGCTTTTACACGATCCAGATGATTCTGATGTCTCAATCTGGATACGTATGAAAGTGGAGCAATTAGCTAGAGTAGCGCCATGCAGAGCATTGTAGACATAGAAATTTGCAATATACATACGGATCTGAATGTGACGACCCGTTGACTAAACTTCTCTCACAAGCAAAATATGATCACACCTTATTACTCTTTGGGTGTTAATCACATGGCGATGTGAACTAGATTATTGACTCTAGATAACCCTTGGGTGTTGGTCACATGGCGATGTGAACTATGGGTGTTAATCACATGACGATGTGAACTATTGGTGTTAATCACATGGCGATGTGAACTAGATTATTGACTCTAGTGCAAGTGGGAGACTGAGGAAAATATGCCCTAGAGGCAATAATAAAGTTGTTATTTTATATTTTCTTATTCATGATAAAGATTTATTATTCATGATAGAATTGTATTGATCGGAAACTTAAATACATATGTGAATACATAAACAAACACCGTGTCCCTAGTGACCTCTACTTGACTAGCTCGTTGATCAAAGATGGTTAAGGTTTCCTAACCATGGACATGAGTTGTCATTTGATAACGAGATCACATCATTAGGAGAATGATATGATGGACAAGACCCATCCGTTACTTAGCATAATGATCGTTCAGTTTTTGCTATTGCTTTCTTCATGTCAAATACATATTCCTTCGACATGAGATTATGCAACTCCCGGATACCGGAGGAATGCCTTGTGTGCTATTAACGTCACAACGTAACTGGATGATTATAAAGATGCTCTACAGTATCTCCAAAGGTGTTTGTTGAGTTGGCATAGATCGAGATTAGGATTTATCACTCCGAGTTCGGAGAGGTATATCTGGGCCCTCTCGGTAATACACATCATAAGCTTGCAAGTAAACACTAAGGAGTTAGTCACGAGGTGATGTATTACGGAACGAGTAAAGAGACTTATTGGTAACGATTGAACTAGTTGTAAGATACCGACGATCGAATCACGGGCAAGTAACATCCGAGTCAAAGGAAATACGTATTTGTCATAACGGTTCGACCGATAAAGATCTTCGTAGAATATGTGGGAGCCAATATGAGCATCCAGGTTCCGCTATTGGTTTTGACCGGAGAGGTATCTCGGTCATGTCACATAGTTCTCGAACCCGTAGGGTCGCACGTTTAACGTTCGTTGACGATATAGTATTATATGAGTTATGTGATTTGGTGACCAATGTTGTTCGGAGTCCGGATGAGATCAGGGACATAACGAGGAGTCTCGAGAATGGAGTTTGATCCGAGGGAAGCGTAAGGGTAGAGTAGGAAGTGAGATAGTACGGACAAGGAAAGAACAATGATGTAAGCGAAAGGGAGTGGCAAGGGATATATGGGGTCGAGATAGTAGCGGAGTGAGAGCGGAGTACTAGGTGTGATCCCGCTTCGAAGGTAAAGATTGATATATAGACGATAGTATTCGGATACCGGAAGTGTTTCGGGGGTCACTGGGTACTTATCGGGTCACCGAAAGGGTTCCGGACACCCCGGCAAAAGATATGGGCCTTATGGGCCAGAGGGGAAACACACCAGCCACAAGGGGCTGGTGCACCCCCATATGGGCCGGCCAAGGTGGAGAAGGAAAGAGGAAGAGGAAAGGAAAGAAAGGGAATAGGATTCCCCCTTCCTTCACCTCTCCCCCCTTTCCTTCCCCCTCCTCAAATATGGCAGGGGGGCGCAGGGCAAGGAAGCCCCAAGGGGGCCGGCGGCCAGCCCTGGGCGCCTCCTGGCCTCTCCCCTCCCCCTCCCACCTATATATATATGTGGGGAGGGGGCGCCTAGAACACATAACATCAATTGTTAGCCGTGTGGCGCCCCCCTCCACAGTTTACACCCCCGGTCATATTCGCGGTGCTTAGGCGAAGCCCTGCGAGGATCACTTCACCATCACCGTCACCACGCCGTCGTGCTGACGGAACTCATCTACTACCTCGACACCTTGCTGGATCAAGAAGGCGAGGGACGTCACCGAGCTGAACATGTGCAGAACTCGGAGGTGCCGTACGTTCGGTACTCGATCGATGGAGCGCGAAGAAAAGTTCGACTACATCAACCGCGTTGTGAAACGCTTTCGCTTACATCTACGAGGGTACGTAGACACACTCTCCCCCTCGTTGCTATGCATCTCCATGGATAGATCATTGCGTGTGCGTAGATTTTTGTTTTGTTTTCCATGCAACGTTTCCCTCACTACTCCCTTCATCCATATATATAGGGCCTAAGCAATTTCGAGATTACCTTTGACTATTGATAGATTAATTGTATATGAGATTACCTACCGAGAAAAACTAGAAATTGGTAGTTGCCTATTCACCCCCCCCCCCCCCTCTAGTCAACCATATCGATCCTTTCACCACCCAAGATGAGAAGTAGAGTGCAGGGGAACACACCGGGAGCCCTTTCGATGAACCGAGCAGGGGAGCGGTGCCTTGAATCAAAGCAGGGGCTTTGATTGAAGGGAATCGGCGCATAGTGGTGAAGAACAAAGAAACGGCAGGGAATCAAATCTACACAAATAAAGACGGCAGCAGGAACCAGTAGCTAAATAAAGAGGGAAAGGGAGAGGAGAACGGGGAAGGGGAAATCAGCGGAAGGGGCAGATCAGGAAGGGAAGCGGCGGGTAACGAGGAATTAGGAGGAGACGGAGAGCGCTAATCACCAATCGGGGGAAACCCGAGAAATTGAGAAACTTCTCTCAGATCTTGTGAATGAGAAGATAGACTCTGGTCAGAAACAGGGAGGAATGTGTGGTGGAAGTGAGATTAGAAGAGGACCAAGGTGGTCTCAGGGAAAGGATTAAGGGGAAGGAGAATTGGCATCACCCAGTCGCCGGACCAGTCGCCGGAAGTCGCCACGGAGGCAAAGTCATATTTCGCTCAAAAGAGTTACTTTTTTGTTATGATGTACATGGCAGTTGGCAGAGTTGGTTGTGCAACTACTCGGACAGGCTCAAGCAAGTTTTTTTTTTTTGCGAATGGAGACCTTGTTTGGCCATTGTCCTTTTCGCATACTCCATCTGTTTCAAAACATTTGAAGTTCTAGTTTTCCCCCAAGTCGACCATATTTAAAACTTTACATAATTTGAAACGAAGGTGTGTGATAACAGAGAGCACAGACATACTGGACCCCATCCGCACCTGCCAACATGGTCCAGGAAAAAACAAAACATGCCCCGACCTACGCGGGGAATAGAGAGGAAACGAGAAGCCCCCTTCCCCGCGCTAGCTTTGGGAAGGCCCATATACAGGCAAGGCTCCCCTATGTTTTTTCTCTTTTTGTTATTTTTGTGTTTCAAGTTTTGTTTTGTTTTCTTTTAAAATATGTTCGAGATTTCAAAGAAGTTCTAAATTTGAAAATATGTTCTAAAATTTAAAAAATATTAAAAAAATTGACAACTGTTCCTGCATTTCAATAAATGTTCAAGAATTTTAAAACATTTGTGAGTTTAAAAAATGTACACAATATTCCAAAAAAAGTTACGAACTCAATTCCATGATTTAGAAATGTTCTCAGATTTTACAAATTGTTGAAATTTAAAAAACAATTATGAATTTCAAAAATACTTAATGGATTTGAAAAAATGTTTCGAAATCAAAATATGTTCATGATTTTGAGAAATGTTCCCAAATTTTAAAAAATGTTGCGAATTTATTTTTTTACAAATTCCAAAACATGTTGGTGAATTTGATAAATGTTCCCGAATTTATATACTTGGAATTCAAAAACTATTCTGCATTTCAAAAATGTTCATGATTTTGGGAAATGTTCTCAGATTTCAAAATTTTCTCGTGAGTTTGAAAGAACATTCCAGGATTTTAAAAAGCATCCACGAGTTGAAATGTGTCACTTATTTAAAATTGGTTGCTTATTTGAAAAAGGAAAATAAAGAAAATAAAAAAACTATCAATTGGAAAGAAAAATTAAAATAAAAAAGCTACAAAAGAAACACGAAAAAGGAAAACCAATAACCTTCAGAGAAAAGTGGGAAAAAACCAAACAAAACATAAATGGGCCAGCCCTGGTGCATCGGGGACTGTGGGGGATGCTATGGGGCCCGACTGTAAGTGTGTGTGTTGTTGGACGATCAGTTTTATGGTTTTAGAAGATAGTACTGTTTTCTCTCTCTTTTTTCTACTATGTTTTCACTGATTTTAACACTTTTTGGTTTTTATTTTTCTGTTTTTTACTTCTTTTTTCACACTTTATACATGAATATTTATTACTAATTGATAAACATTTTAAGACTATGAACATATTTTGAATTCATGAACATTTTTAAAATTCATGGATATATTTAAAGTACCTGGATTTTCAAAGTCTATGATATTTTAAAAAA